>VZRX01013785.1:41066-408683 GCA_013398075.1 Notiomystis cincta
TTCTCCCCCCCCCCCCCGCTTTTCAAATTTGTTTGCAGGAATAAATCTGTGTTCACACAAAAAGCTGTGCAAAATGAATTCTGAGTCTATTACTTGAAATTGTTCAGCTGTAAAGCAAATTCTGGCTTGGATTCAATAAAGTTCAGAAGCAACAGTTTATGAGAAGTGAGTCATTTACTTTGAAAGTACCTCCAACACAAAGTATTACACAGAAGTAACAGTAAACTCAGAATATTGAATAACATATGAATTATTGTGTTTTTTCAAACTGGTTAAATGGGAGAAAGAAAGTGTTGAAAAAAACATGCAGCTAACTACAGTAATCAAGCACTGGTAAATGAAATCTAGTACATATGACAGCACAGTGCAGAAAGTAGGAAACACTGATAGCCCAAAGAGGCATGGAGCTTAGCCTATAATTTGAGATCTTTCAGATTATGTGTGATAAAAGCTGAGGTCTTGTAACAGGTTGATGGCATGGTAATTGCTGGCTTCATTCATCTCTTTTAGGCCTAAAGGATTGAGAAGTCTACTTCTTCTTACCACATGGGCCCCTAAACAGCCATTAGACAGAGAGCCTTAGTCTGAATGGGAAAAAAGCCCTCAAAGGACAAAGCAATGAATGCTTAAATTCTTTTTTTTTTAAGAGAAGTGCTAGAAATCACTGCGTAGAGCAGAATTAGAATTAAGTTACCATCAATTTGGTTTTGCTTCCAACTCAGTTAACTTCCAAAGATGGTGATGAAGAGAATGGCAAAGTGGGAAAAAAACCCCAACCCTTCTCTTTGCCCTCATCTTACTCTCTCATTTGCCTCTAGCAGACAAAACCTGTTTGTACCTACTCCTTTCAGCATAAATCAACATTTACATTTAATAATATTATATTATCATTTTAAATTGTGCTCCTAATACTAGCCATCAAGGAAGCAGTTAAGTAATTCCTTATCATTCCACAACTATTTTATAATCATAAGGTGCAACTGAGATGATCAAGTTAAAAAAATAAAAATATTAAAGAAAATCATAGTCATTCTAAAAAGTTTGACAAATTTTATTACCAAATATATTTCTTTTAAACTCTGAACCTGGCTGACAGGAAGACTATGAATATAATGAATGGTACATAGCATCATCCCACAAATTAGGATGTGAAAGGCTGGGAGACATGCATGGAGCTACTTTAAGTTGATTCCCAGCCAATAAGTATTCCGAATATTTTCCAGGCACAAAATTAAATGAGACCACAATTAACCTCAGCTGGATTCTGACACATGCCCATACTGCAGAATGCTCTATCTGTATTCTCCTTTCCTGCAGCCAGACACTGAGATTTTAACTCTACTGACAATGTCTACATTATGAAGAAATAGATGCAATTTTGCAGTGAGTGGCAGTGCCCCCATGAATATTGTCACATCAGACTGAAGTCACCAAAATCTGATGCTAACAATAAAATAAATAAAGGATAAATAATAAAGACTATTACAGCAACTGCTGCTTTAGAAGTATGTTGCCTGATAGACCTGAAGAATTACCTGTATTTGTCTGGTACTATTTTGTGACCCTGCAAAATTTTTTCTATAAGACACAGAATGGAATGTTTTAATTGTAAACATTAAAATATCAAACTAGTATGGGTAACCTCTGGAACTAAGGATTTTTCTTCCAGTGAAACAAATTCTGTTTCATGCTGCTTAGCTATTACTATTTTTAAAAGAGAAAGCAATTAAAACTATGGTGAAAAATTCATAGAGAGTGACTTTCATAACAAAAGTATTACAGACTCAGTAGCAGTAAGATAGGAATGAGCCTGTTCCAAAACAATCTGCCTAAACTAATTACCAAACTAATGAAGGCTAATAATTTCAAACCTTAATAACAGCTTGAAAAATATGCTATTTCACAATTAAGCAAATGAACCGGAAAGATTTTTTTTTCACTAGAATGTGCTGATTTATCTTTCCATTGGATTTCAAGGATCACATTTGTGTATAATCTACTTTATTTATAGAGTAAAAGAAAATAAATCAAAACCAACCACCTCATTCATCAAAAATGGTGTGTTGTAAGTTTCTTTTACATTCTATTACAAGTTCAGAGGAGAGAAATGTTGCCTCCTTCTCCTTAACAGTTCTAGAAATTGAGTTCATATATAGGGAGGTATTTGGGGACATTAATAGGAGCATTTCTGCTTTAGCAAAATAGAATTCTTACTTCTCTGACATAGGGGAGGTCTCATAGCAATTCCTGAAAGAATTAAACCCCTGAAAATAGCTTGGAACACCAGAAAGACCAGAAAGAAAAAAAATGAAACTTCTCAAAACTTCTTCACTTTACCATTTCCTTAGTTATTAGTTTGGTAGCTACATAATATTAAAATGAGAATATTCAGCCTAAGAAAAAAACAACTACGAATACTTATCAATTAAGCATAGCTAATAGTTAGCCATTTGATTCACAAACATTGAGCATTACCAATAATCAACACTTCCTTGGTACTATCTTATTTATTAGGTCATCATCTTGGAAAGTCATGATAAGGAAAAGAATGTATAATCCTTCTGAAAAAACATTCAAATGTTTTGCTAACTCTCAAACAAATAACAATCGTCTTCAAAAGGGTTTGGTCAAGCTACTAAGAACACAACCTGCTCAAACATTTTGGACTCGTGTAGATCACTACATGACAATGTTGAAAGGAACAATAAGCCTTACTTTATCTTTGTCAATATATAATTGTAGTCTTCCATTTTTATTTCTTTCAAGCTAATTATAGGGGTTTGTAACTAAGTATCTATGTCTCCACCAGCAGTAGAAATTCCATCTTTCATTAAAACATTAGGCTAGCGAATATGGGTTTTCTGTGTCCAGATGACTATAAACCACAAGAATATTAAAAAGGATTGAGACATCCTGACTTTGGAGAGAACACATCTCAATAAATCTTCAGTACTTTGTTCCAAGATAGGCTTCTATCAACTATCAAAAAATGTTAAAAATGTTTTTAAAATTGACCCTTGAAAAATACATATTTGTAGAAAAAAGGTAACTAAACAGCAAAATTATTCGTATCTTATCAATTTACATTCAATTCTACTTTTTAACAGCAACCTGGGAATTATAATGAAACTAAAACACAATTTTCAAGCCAAACATTTTTATGGCCTTTAGGGTGTTTTCCTTACTGCTTGAAATGCAAGTCCTAAAAGCCTGCTCCTGAAGGACTGCCAAACAAAGCTATTCCACCTCATAACTACTCGACTTTCTACTCATTACTTCTATAACTTTCAAATGCTATTTCATCTTCCCTGGACGTTGCTCACATTATTGCTCATGAATACCAAGAGACAGAAAAAGGCATTCTATCACCTTCAAGGAAATGTTTTCATGACTTACAGTTCTCAGCCATTCAGATGTGATGTTTTGCCTATTCATTTAATCAGAGAGTAATCTCATCCTTTAACCAACTGAAAATTACTGGATGGCGCCAGAGATTCAGAATTGAAATTTCAGAAATACATCGGGATCATTCTCCACAACCAGTAGTGGAAAGTGAGCCTGATTGGTCAAGGTTTGAAAATATAGGAATTAGAAAATTCAGTGTTCCACACCCCATTTTCCAAATCTGGATTTATTTTCAAAATTTGCATTTCCCACATACAACAGGGTACGATGATAAGGACAGTTTAAAGCATACTTAAACTTTTTATTAGGAATGTTAAAGCAACTTAAGGTGGCATTTCCTAGCTTATTAACAGAGGACACAAAGTCATTTGCAAGGAGACAGACAGATGGTTTATAACTTCAATCATTCTAATATCCAACAAGGTGACAACTATTGCCTGAAGGAAGGATAATTACACTACAGGAGAACTTAAACTATATATTCAGTTCACATGTGTAAGAACTGGCAGAACAAAACCACATACCAAAGCTGAATTATCCTCATTTGCCCATTTCTATTATGGTTAACCATATTAACCCTCAATTCCCTTTTATTGGTATTGGGTTGTGCACTGCCTCACCTAACTCCATCAAGTGAATTATCTTCAAAGTACCTGCACTACCTATTATGCACTACTGCAACAAAGAAGAGCTATTAATATTTTTAGAGAAACACCTCAGCATCTTAATCTCTTTTTTAGATGCTAGATCAAATGCTATTGGGATGATGTCTGCCTGTTTTAACATACTAGTCAAGGAAGGACGACTTAAGAACTCAATACACCCTTTTAAATAGCAGAGTATCCAGTGCGTTAAACCCTTCCATGGTATATGCGTATTTTTCTTCTCAATTATAGCAACATATAGTTTCAAATATTACAGATTGCATATAGGATTGAAAAAATAAAACCCAACTCATCACTCTCACCATTTATCTAGAGGTTTTTTTATGTATTTGATGTTTCTAAACAATTTATGTAGGATACAAAGTACCCTTCCATTATGTTTTCCTGTAATGTTTCCTATATATACACTCTTAATTATTTACCATACATGGCAGTATGTATTTTCAATTAGTTCCAGTTAGTTTCCATACATACTCCTAGTTAACTGGGGAGAACCATTTATTAATTCAACAAAGAGCACCAGAAATTAATCTTCATATGGCCCTTCATAGTTGACATATTTTTCTAGAATTATGATGCACATACAGGGACAAAAAAACCTCCACGTTTATTCAATAAATCTAAATACTCCTCATTTAGCTGTAAATGATTTGTCACTGTACTAAATATTTGCACAAAGAACTAACAACTCTTTCTCCTCTGTTTTCAACAAATCTAAAACTGTTTTACAGAGGACCAACCTTCATTTCTCTAGTTTCTTTCAGAAAATTTATTATAATTTTCCTCATACCAACTGATTTTGCCCTAATTTCAATTTGTTGTATTGAATCTAAATGACCAGCACCATATACAGCATTTCATGAGGGTTCTTACCTGTAGCCAGTAAGCTAACATGATTTTTGGCATCTGCTGGGTGCATAATTGCTTCACAGGTATTCTGGTGCCAGTGGTCTTCCTATGAGTAAGGAAGCATACTATGTCTTTCTCCTTACTTCTGATAATCACTCTGATGACTTCCAATCTTGAATCAGAAATTACTACTAGGCCCTGAAAGCATAACCTGTCATTTTAGATTGTTGAAATATCACACTATTGCAAGATCTGTCTTTACTTATTCAAGTTGCTTTACTGCTGAGAAAGACAACCATGCCATTGTCTGAAAGCATGAATGCTGAATTCAAGGTTAAAAAAATGTCTTCGAATAAAAATGCAGGTTGCTTTGGCATAACATCATTACAAAATTATGCCCAATCCATCTTTGGAAGGACAAACTAGAAGGACAGTTTGAAATGGTTAATCCATGGTTTATCCACTTTAATCCGTGCGATAAAAAAGCTGTTTGTTCTATAATCACCACTAATAGCATCTCTTCAGCATCTCAATTCAAACTTGCCTTTTCTTTAGTCTGAAGAGCAACTTTTCCATAGCAAGAGGCACTTCATTGCACAAATACATCTGTGCATCTCTATCATTCTGATCACAATGTGTGAGGTAGTGTTCCTACATGTCTCTACATAAGCATCTACAGCAGATCTGTCTATCCAAACCCTTGGAATCATAAGTAGGAATCACAAAAAAAAGCAAGAGAAATGATGCATGTCAAGGAAATCCAGTGCAAACATTTGATTACAATGATTGCAATCTGGTTGATTGGCATGAATTCTTGAACAGTAAATACTGGTCAAAATTCTCTGGAAGATCAGAATCTCAGATTTTGTGCTGATGTCAGATTTGCCATTCAAAATTTAGAAAGGTGATGTAGAGATGATAAATTCCAGAAAGCTAAGGAAGAAATACAAAATCAACATGTGGCTATATCATGTAAATTTCATAACTGAAATAATCCTGTTCAGTGCTAATGAGCCAAATCATCTAACATAAAGAAATTGAGTCAATCTTTCCCTTCAGACAAAATTCAAAAGAGCCTTTTAAAATAACAGGGAACACTAGAAGAGTTATAGATTGGAAAATAATAGAGTGAGGTGGGTAAGTATTGTATCTACACATGCTGAAAAGGTTTAAATAAATTTTTGATTTTGAAAGGAAGTCAAAAACACTTGAAAGAGGATTCAGGTAATGTTTCAAGAACTATAAGATTATTTGGCTGTAGTGATACACACTGTAGAAGGAATATGATACTTAACTGTAAGTATTGCTGTTTATCTATCTTGTATTTATAATTTTTCTTCTAGTCTTATTTTAGGTATATTCACGACATAATAAATATCTCATGCACTACTGGCATGTTAAAAATAAACCATTTTTTGGTTTTCAGTTTCTGCTTACTATAATGATAAGCAAGAAATGTTTCCCCTTCATGTATCTCAAACCAAATTTCATGTAATATGTTCTAAGTATATATCAATTACTGGCTGTGATTGTAGCAGAATGTTGCTGATATAAGTACATTCATTAAACCTATTTATATATTTGGATTATTACAGTTGATATTCAAACTGTGCACACTGGACATCTTTCCTTTTTTTAAATTATTATAAGAGCAATTACCTTGATGTGATCATATCCCAAACAAACCATAAATATACCAATAAACTTAAAGTTGAATTCATTAATATTCAGAGGCTGCCATTCAAGACTGATAATTTAAAGTAAATTAGGTTTGCCAAACCTAAATTTCTGTTATTGAAAAATTATAGAATAGAAACTGTAACTCCTGAAGTTTGGTTTTATTACAGTGACCTTTTTCCAATGATAAAAAGACAACAAAAAAAGACCAATCAATTCCCAAGGAAAATATCATGTGGTACGTATAGCCACTACCTGTTTCTGTCTTTATTACAGATATCTGAACACAGCTATTCCTAGGGTTTAGGCATATTTAATATTTACATTTTAAAAGCCCCAGAGGAAAAACATATGCAGATTTTGCCAGTAGCTTTGCTGGATTTTGGCTAGGCTTTTTTACTAGTCAAATGTACTACAGACTTGCGGAATCTGTATGGTAGCTTTCTAGAAAATCAAGCCAAAAGTGGTCCGAAATCTTTAGTTCTGGCCATCTGCTAGAAGCATCTGGTAGCTGGGTACATGCACCCACATCCAGAACGTGACTGCTCTCTTGCCAACTATGTGCCTAGGTAACTGCCAATATGTGCTTCTCCACTGCTAACATGACAACTGTCAAAAAGAAACTGAACATGTACGAATAAATCTAAATTAAACTAACATATTACTTTCCTAAGTTACAGCCATCATTTTTGTACATAATTGCTTGATAATGGCAAAGATAAACAAGTTGCATGGTGAAATCTGTTTAAGGCTAAGAACTATACCAAGGATACCAAGGATCTAAGTATTTTGAAGAGTTATTGGTAACATTTTAGTCTGTTTTCCCTGACAACTAGAAAATATATATATAATACTAACAATGTGTTAAATCTCTATATAAAAACATCAAAATTATACATGCAATATCTGACTGAGGAAGAAAAAATAAAATAAAAATCAGTTTAGGTTCTTTTTAAAGTTTCTTTTTCTTCATCCAAGTACATAAAATTAAACGTAGTTTAATGGACACGCATGGAATATATTGCAAAAGGATTTGGAAAGCCGTATTACAAATTAGAACTTAAATGACAAAATACAAATGGTGAAGAAATGTGTGGTTTCCATTGAAATTCATTCCCTTGTCATATAAATATAATTTTCTAAAATCTCTGCTCACTAAAAAAAACAAAATTATTTTGTGCACTTTATATTAAGAGAAGTAAAAAATAGGTGGTAACTGTAACTACTGAAATGATTAATTCCTTTGTGAGATCAAAGTAACTTTTTGTCATCATTTGCTGTGACATTTGTGAAAGGGAGAGATGTATTCAATGGCTAGGTAGTGTATGATTAAAAGTTAAAAGTACATGAGAGACAGAACAATTGAAGGAAAATCTAAAATCAAAGACTAGAAAAGTAACACAGGATCATGATAGTAACTACTAGACTATGGCTAAAGGAGAAGAATAAACCCAAGGATATTTGGAAATTGCCACAGTGACTTTTTTCTCTTACTCTTGTGAATCATCAGTTGTCTCTTTTCTTGCATTTAATTTTTAAGCAACATGGAGTAAAGATCACAGTTTTCTTTAGCAGCAAGTGAACACACAAGGCAGGGTTGTTCTGATCCACTGCTTTAGTTCCAATGCACAATGATGCTGCTGACACCATATTAAAACTGGTAACAAAAATACTATTTCTATTAGGCTTTTTGATTTTGATTAACAAACATCTTACCGTGCGTACAGGTACTCCCAAAGTTGTCTGCCATCCCATGGTCAGTGATGGTAATACCATTTAAAATAGGCTAGTAAACATCCTAATATTTTTCCATCCTCCATTTTTCAAGAAATTTATATCCATTGAAAAGTTATTCTAGAATAGCATATATGATAAATTAATATATATATACATATTCCTTTGGATTCAATTTAACTTTTTGCTTTCATCACATCTAGTTTGAATACTGTATTTTCCAAGCTGTACAATTTAATATATTACCATATTTTTCAAAATACTAGAATGTAATTTTTGATTGATACAGGAATGAGAACTGTAGTAAAACCTTAATATACTGTAGTGGTGATAATTCCTCTGATATCTGCTAAACTCCATTAAGAGACTGTAAACAAGAACAGCAGAATAGTAAGCCAGACTCAATTAGTGAGAGAGAAAGGTTAAATCTCATGTAAATCTAGCTGATCATAATATTTTTCTGACTCTACCTGTATTTGTAGATTAAAGTAACCTCAAATCACACAATGTCCATTGATATAAAAAAATTGTCATGGTTTATAAAACCTTGTCATTCTTGCAATGGTCTAAGGTATGAGAATGTGTCCTGTTTTACAGGCATATTAAACATTCCTAGATTGTGGCTTTCCCTCAGGCAAATTTATTCCACTTAAGGAGAAAAATTAGAAGGATGTGTAACAAGTTCATGAAATAAACATAAACACATATGCTGAAATAGTTATTCAGATAGTTCCAATTACTTCTAGGGTTGAATACCAGCTTTGCCATTTCTTTTAGTTCTTGCATGTAATGCTACTTGGGTCCAGCCTGAAGTTCTAAAAATCGACCATTAGGAAAAAAGTAAAGTGGATTTCCAAAATTGTCAAGTTCCCAACAGAGAGCCCTAGCCAAATTTTTCACAAATGTCCAGATATTTCAGGTACTCACTTTTGAGATTTTCAACCTAAGACACCTGACACCCTCAGTCGCCTAAGTTGAACACTTCAGAAACACAAAATTTCTAGAAAATCCTCATTTGTCTTTCAGTGTGAGGCTATATCTTAGCTACATGTAGGAATATAAAATATTAAGAGCATATTACCGTGAACTGTTAATTTTTATTTGTAAAGAGAAACAGAAAGAAACACTTTGCTCCAGAGAGTGGAATGAAAGCAAGACTTCATATGCAAGCAGAAATGCTTTCCCTTTTTACAGTGCCTATATAATTTTCAGCAATCCTCTCAGACCAGCTTACTTCTATAAATATTATTTCAAGAGCAATTCTGTTACAAAAATCTATTATATCTATTATATTATCTTTTTGTACTTTAATGAAATATGTCAAATATATAAGATGTTGCATCTTTTTATTAATTGTAGTGTAATAAAAATTTCCCCAAGGAAGCAATTATTTTGTTTGTTTTGACCATGAAACAAACAAGGAAAAAATGTCTTATAAAATTATCAGAAAGATATGAAATTTTCAAACTTCATTCTGTATATTTCCATAACCAACACTTAGAAAACCCAAAAAACCTCTTAAGTGCCATAACTAAAATCAAGTAAGTTATGAAATGTCTCATGCCCAATTTTTGGTTAGTGACATTTCCAGATTTCTGAACATAGAACTGCTCAAAGTGGTTACAATGACAAGAATTGAGAAGTGCTCTTTCAGTTGATGTGTTTGAAAGGTAGCTTTGTATGAACAGCTGTGTTTTCAAAATGCTTGCCACCTCTAAATTGGTCCTTGTGAAGTGCACTGTTCGCCTTATTGCCAGCAGGGCACATTGCACTGTAACTGCTGCATTTTTAGTTTTTATCACTGTCTCTCTAACTGCTGAAGTGGAAAAGAACGATTGCCAAAACCTGACGTGTTTCTTTTCCTTTCTGCCCACTCTGACTTGGTTCTTAGCTGTCTGTTGCTCCAGTGATGAGAAATGTTGCTCAGTTTATTCATTCACTGAATGTCTTTTCCAGCTAAAATAACTGTGATACCCTCTTGTAAACCAAGTCTCCACCTCTTAATAGCAGTAAATCAGAGAAATCTAATTAAGACATACCAATCATTGTTCATACAAGAAATAATTAGGCTGCAAAAAGTCACACACATCAGAGTACATTTTTCTAAAAGCAAAAGATAATACCTTAAAAGAAAGAGACACAGCACATTTAGTAAGACACCAAGTATGGATGGCAACAGGAATGGATCTCCAGAAAAAAACCCAAATAATGTGTTCACAAAGATTTAAACAGTTTTAGTACATAAGTTCTAGTACATGAAAACAATAACAAAAATCCTGAAGCACTAATAAGGAATTTTAATTTACTAGATATAAACTGTATTTAGCCTTTTTATTTGTAGACATCCATACTATTTCATCTGGATGAGGAAATACAAGAGCAATCAGAGTGCTCACAAAGATTTATAAATGCAGCTGGGTAAAGAATTACACCAAAGACTCCCAAACTATGATGCACCATTCTTTCTGCTGCTTGTGCAGAAACATCTATCCCACACCTCAGCTTACTGGTGACAATCTGCTGTGGAGCCTTATCTGTACAAGCTTCTCTACTGTGAGAAATAGTAGGTACAAGTTCTAAGAATCATCTAGAACATCAATTATCTTGAGAGGTCAACAAAATCCACTAAGAAAGAGTTAATGCTGACATACTTGCATTACTTTAAAGAACTTCTTTTTTTAAAACAAGAAAGAAAATGGTTTCTTTGCACAGAAATCTTTTTGTATGTAAGCCTCAATTACTTTAAATACTACTCAAAAAAAAAAGGAACAAATAACTTTCAGGTTCTCTCTGTCCTTATTATATTAGTACCTTTAAAACTAGACATTCAAAATATAAAACTTTCACATAAAACTCTAGATAGTACAAAGCACTCAGCTTTAAAGCACTGGAACACATTAATAAAAACTCTAAAAATCACTGCTAGTAAGAGTATATGCATTCAATTTTCATTTAGTATTTACTAATACTAGTACATTAATGAAGAAAAGGAATCAATGCATTCAAAAAGTTGAAAGTAACATAAAGTTAAATGCTTTTTTTCCAATATAAACACATCTCTGTGACATCACATTCTTCAAAGAAACTGGACTTTGGATAGTTTATGCTGCTGAGTGCAATTTACGTGAAGTTTATTTTGTTACAGTGAATGACAACTCACTTTTCACTTCAAAATTATTTGAAGACATCTCGAGGGTAGAAATTAGTTACATACACAAGACACACTCACATAATCAATGCAACCAGTTAAGTAGTTATACTACTTAACTTGATTCTGGTCTTTGATTGCTTCAAGTGGGACTGGAAAACTTACATGAGCAATCCATATTTTCTTATATTCTTAGTCAAGATGTATACTGGAGTCACACTGAAATACTGTTATAAAAACAAAAAAACCTTTGCCACTCAAGGCATTATATACTATTTTTGCTGTTGTAATGTATCACTTTTTTATGTACTCTGTCAAGTGAAGAGTATTACTGTCATATGATTTAGTTTTAAGTTGTCCTGCCAGAAGCAGGTGATCCTTATGGATCCCTTCCAAATAGACATATTCTATTCTATGATTGTATGATCTGATAAGCCACCATGGACGTCCATTCTATTCCAGAAACATTGTTTTATTCCATACCTTGAATGACAGTCAAGAAACAAATAATTTTTATATAAAAAAATACATAGATATGCCACTATTTAAATAAAAAATCTTTCTCAATTGAAACAGTGTATTTTGGAATGATGGCTGCAGGCTGGAACTGTCAAAATTATTGTACAATCTGTTATTCAAGCCACTCAACCTCAGTGAATATTTTACACAAGACAGGAGCACTTTAACTGAAGAAATAAGAAAGATTTATGCTAGAACACCACATGAACTTGAGCTGGTGACTTATTAGCTAAAGCATTCACCAGAAAGAGAAAGGACATCAGATTAAATCATAACGAAGCAGAATTTCAACCTGAATCTCAGTTCTTTTTTTGCTGCATTTTGCAGGAAGCCTATCTGATATATATGACATGGAAATATCCACTGGTACCCTTACTCTTGGTTAGAGAATCCCATAGAAACTAGAATATAAAATCAGGAGTATAAACACAAAAACGGGAGTATGTTGGCTCAAAAGCATATGAAAATGTAGTTTATGTACTTTAAATGATGCAACCTCTCAGGTGCCTGGGACACACATGAAGACTCCATCTTGGTCCATATTTTATGTTTCACAGGACCCAATAGCAAATTTCAAGGGAGGGACAGAAAACCAGGTCAGCTGTATTGTTATGCTTCACCAGAATACTTTCACAAGTACCTCTACTGAGCAGAAGTCCCTGAGCATCATAGTGGGGTCAAAAAAGATCTGCAGTAGCAGTCTGTTGAATTTCAATTAATTTACAGTTCAAGTAAGATTTTTGATGACCTTTCAGTTATTTGAAGCATACATTTTGTATTTGTCATGAGAAAAATACATTTTTAATATACAATCCAATTGAAAATACAACAGTCAGTGAGAAATGTGCTTCAAGAATATGTATCAAGAACGTAACAAAAAATTTGCCCCCATATGGCCATCCTCTTTTGCCCTTACACAGGAAATTACATCTGTGCATTTGGTATAGAATGATTTCTACTGAGACCTTTAGTAAATGTGACAGTAGTTCACATAGGGGTATCACCTTGCCTTCTGGTGGCAAAAGCAAGAGCAAGTTGCAGGCATTAACTTTTCAACACAGTTTTATTTTTCTGAGAGCCTCAAGTTCATCTCATTTCCCAGAACAAAGGAACAGATTATATTTTTACTATTTCAGTCAGCATGTCTTAGTATTTTAGTATAAACTGGGCCATGTGCATAAAAACATACTATTGATCCTCAAAACAGCAGAATGTTTTCTGTATGTTTATCTCACACATTGTCTGTTCACTCTATTAATAAACTTACATGTTAAAATAAAATATTAAACGTCCTTAAATGCACATAACACAAAGAACAGCCTCAAAGACTTGCCAAATGTACTTCAAATTGGCCCAATGCTCATATTACTTAACACAGTCCTACATGTTTCCTCTGAACAGTTATCGAAATCATAGGTGGCCACTGTGCCAAATCCTCCTGGGCCTGGAGAAGACATCTAAAATCCAAATACTTGACACTTAACTTCTGCAATTCTGTCTATCTGTACCAGCAACCCCTTCAAAGTTATTTATCAATGTCAATTAAGCATTGATCTTATGGTTTGTAAACAATATCACTGTGAATTTTAACACTAAAGGCAAGGAGACAAAGGGCATAAATGTGTATTGCACAACAGTCTTCAGAAACAAAGTCTGGGTGAAGTTAAGTTTAAAGTATATTCTGAATTAAATTAAGCAGTTGATGTATACTACTTTTTATAAGCAAACAGAAGTTTTTGTATTACATTCATTGGAACAAAATGTACACTCAAAGTCAGATTTATTTTACTCCACAAAAAGAAAGTACATACCAAAAATCTGGGAAGCACACATTTGATGCACGAGTGGCATTGATGCCACAAGGTTCAGTCTTTACTGTAATTTGGGACCTGAAGGCAGTCTACAGACTTCAGATTCTTGCACAGCTATACAGCAAAGAAGCAATTGCTAGTGTAATTTTTTTCCTTATCACTCTGAAGACACTATTCTGTTAATATGCTGGTTATTGAAGCCAGAATAAGAAAGCCAGTGATTAGCCTTAATTTGCCAGGATGACAAGCTATTTATTATAAGGTACATATTTCTTTCTAAATAACACTTTAAAGAAAAGAAAAAAAGTTTTCTTCCTAAACAGCAGGTACAAAAAGAATTAAAAATTATAAAACCTGTGGATTTTCAATTTCATATATTTCTGTATAAATATCTCACGGGCTTGCCTAAGAATGTCATTAATAATATGTATTAATCCAACCATTCCATTTCCCTTTGAATATACATAAATTACATTCTTTATAGTTATAAACTTCATGTAAAAAACCTTAAATATTCATGCTCTGTAGGATTTTGCTCAGTGCTTACATTTTCAAAGCCAACAGAACTTAGTCTGCTTCTTGTGATAACTGAAAGAAAAAAGAAAATATTTTAAAGGAGGATAAAATATGTAGAAAAATCTCAGTGATATATTTTGCTTTATACTCTTTGGATCTTTGTCTTTCTGTAGACCAATGCTCCGCTGGATGTATGACAAGCTAAAAGTCTAAAGACATATTACTATATTAACTTAATTTATGCTATCTGGACACCACTATAATACTCCAGACACCACAGTCATTTTCTTTTCTTACTTGCAATAATTAACAGTAGAGAGCAAAAGATGGCTAAATTAATTTATAACTTTATAGTTTCTTATACTAATTATTTCCTCTTCTTGTATTTTAGGTCATCCTGTCATTCCTGCAAACACTAATCAATCATGGGATTTGAAGTTAATACTACTAAATAAATGAATTGTTTAATCTCCTATGACCACCTATACATACTTCATCTTCACAAAGCTCATCAATTTTATGTCATCAAGGACAAAGTGACCTTCATTTCCACAAAATGCTTCTTACTACTGGACAAGTTGGCTACAAATTTATCACTTATCCTCAGGAAGGAAGTCTTTCACGATCGTCATTTGATAAATGCAAGTTTGTGCTTTATTAATTGACCGGGTCATACTGAATTCCAAGACCATAATTGTGGAATACTAAAGGGTCTGTTACTTTCCTGAACATTTGAGCTAAGATGAAGGACCTGCAACTCAAAATTAATTTACTGTTTGGTCTAGTTACCACTGCTCTACTACAAGCTGTAGGAAGGAAAGCAGACTGCCCGGAGTCATGTATATGTGAAATCAGACCATGGTTCACCCCCAGGTCTGTCTACATGGAAGCTCCAACAGTGGACTGTAACGATTTAGGCCTTTTACATTTTCCAGCAACACTGCCTGCTGACACACAAGTTCTACTTCTACAAACTAATAATATTGCAAAAATTGAACACTCAGTAGATTTCCCAGTGAATTTAACTGGTCTAGATTTATCTCAGAACAATTTGTCCTCAGTGACCAGTATTAATCTTAGAAAGATACCACAGTTGCTTTCAGTGTACCTTGAAGAAAACAAACTTACTGAACTCCCTGAAGAATGTCTCTCTGGACTCAACAATTTACAAGAGCTTTATATTAATCATAACCTTCTTTCTGTGATTGCACCAGGAGCTTTCATAGGCCTCAATAATCTTCTCAGACTTCATCTCAATTCAAATGGTCTGCAAGTGATCAACAGAAAGTGGTTCGAAGCTACTCCGAATCTTGAAATTCTTATGATTGGAGAAAACCCAATAATAAGAATTGAAGACATGAACTTCAAGCCCCTTAGCAATCTGCGTAGCCTAGTTCTAGCAGGTATAAATCTCACTGAAATACCAGATAATGCTTTGGCTGGCCTTGACAACTTAGAAAGCATTTCCTTTTATGACAACAGATTTGTTAGAGTGCCCCACATCGCTCTTCAAAAGGCTACAAATCTTAAATTTCTGGATCTAAATAAGAATCCCATTAACAGAATACGACAAGGAGATTTTAGCAATATGCTGCACCTGAAAGAGTTAGGAATTAATAACATGCCTGAACTGATCTCTATAGATAGTCTTGCTGTTGATAATTTGCCTGATTTAAGAAAAATAGAAGCAACCAATAACCCCAGATTATCATACATTCACCCCAATGCATTCTACAGACTTCCCAAGCTGGAATCGCTCATGCTCAACAGCAATGCGCTGAGTGCCCTGTACCGCAGTACAGTGGAATCCCTGCCCAACCTCAAAGAAGTCAGTATACATAGCAATCCCATTAGGTGTGATTGTGTCATCCGCTGGATCAACATGAATAAAACAAACATTCGTTTCATGGAGCCGGAGTCTCTCTTTTGTGTAGACCCTCCTGAATTCCAAGGTCAGAATGTGAGACAGATACACTTTCGGGAAATGATGGAAATCTGTCTTCCCTTGATAGCTCCTGAAAGTTTTCCATCTACACTGGACTTAAAAGCTGGCAGCCATATTTCTTTACACTGCAGAGCAACAGCAGAACCAGAACCTGAAATCTACTGGATAACACCATCAGGACACAAACTTTTGCCTAATACTATCTCTGATAAGTACTACACTCATTCCGAAGGAACATTAGACATAAGTGATGTAACACAAAGAGAAAGTGGCTTATACACATGTATAGCAACAAATTTAGTTGGGGCAGACCTAAAGTCAGTCATGATTAAAGTGGATGGCTCTTTCCCTCAGGAACACAATGGATCTTTAAATATTAAAATAAAAGACATAAAATCTAATTCTGTTTTGGTTTCATGGAAAGCAAGTTCTAAAATTCTGAAGTCCAGTGTTAGATGGACAGCCTTTCCGAAAGCTGGAGACTCCCGGGCTGCACAAAGTGCTCGAATACCATCTGATATAAAGGTATATAATCTTACACATCTAAATCCATCAACTGAATACAAAATTTGTATAGACATTCCCACTATCTATTCACAGAATAGGAAACAATGTGTCAATGTAACCACGAAAGGACTGGACTTGGAAGTGAAAGGCTATGAAAAGAACAACATAATAGGATTCCTTGCCTGCCTTGGTGCTCTGTTGGGAATCATCTCTGTGATATATCTCTACAGCTGCATCTCTCAAGATATGAATTATGGCATTGGACACAGCTATCTAAGGAATTACCTGAAGAAACAATCCTTTTCACTCAATGAGCTTTATCCTCCTCTAATCACTCTCTGGGACATGGGCAAAGAAAAAAGCACAGCAATGGAAGTAAAAGCAACTGTAATAGGTGTACCAACAAATATGTCATAAATATGTCAGTATATCACTTAATTTCTGAAATAAAAAGCACATGACTGTATTTGTGCTGAATAAAGAGGCAACAAAAAGAAAAATTTCTCTTAGGAACTAGAGGCCTGGACTTTGCTGCTGCCAACAAATGGAATATATATGACTCAGTAGAAGAGAAGAATTTTAATTAACTGGCTTCTAAGGGTATTCTACCAACCAAATAAAATTAACTTCATATTCTAGAACTTTCATGGGACTTTTAAGTCTGGAATACAGTGGAAGTAGCCAAGAACATTTTCTGTATTTTTTTTAAATTATTATATAAAAGTAGTGGAACTGAGCAATACCTCCTCCTGTGCTGTATTACACAAAATAGCCACGAGTTTTTGCAGTGAACAGATATACTAGGATTGAAATATGGTGTAATGAAATGGACAGATTCTGTAGAGTAGACACAGTGAGTATGTGAATTTTTTTTAATGAGAAAATACATTTTTGATTAAAATCAAAATACTTTTTGTCTTGTTTGTTTCTAAAGAAAACACCCCACCATTCTGGGAGTTCTTGTTTGACAATAAACAAACGCATTCCAATGTCTGATTAAATATCTCTTTATATATTCTCCTATTAAAATGCTAATCTGAGCACAAAGGATATTTTTGCTGATTTTAGGTTGTATAATGTTTCTAACAGAAATGTAAGTTTAGTGATAGTTTTTTATCAAATTTTATTTAAGAACATTATAAAGGCAAAAGAGATGTTGGAGATGAGGCCACTTAAACCCACTTAAATTCGATTTCAGCATGGATATTGGTTAATGAATAGTTCTTTGATCCTTTTATTATATACACTTTTATGTATCTGTGTGAAATACTTCTGTTCTCTTAGCAACATGTGAGCCTGCAGATCTTTATTTCATTATATCTCTATTACATCATTTTATTACTAGACAAAGGTAATCTCTTTTAGAATACATGGCAATGCTTTCCATGGCAGTACTGTACAACAACATCCATATAAACATAACCTCTGTAACCTCTACACAGAAACATCTCCATGATATGAGCCATTTTCCATGAACAAAGACCTATTTCATTCAAAATCCCCACAGAAGCTACAGGTAAACAGTGGAATTCTTGTGTAGCTGTGTATAAAAATGATCAGCTTTTCCTTCCACAGATATCCTACATAAGCCTGAAGTCCTAAGGATGCTTTAATCACATAATGCATATTAACTTGTATTTTTGCACAAACTTGCCAAAAGAAGAAAGTAACAGCAGTTTTTTCAGCAAAGTAGAATTTCTTAAAAATCATAGAAATAATTTAATCATGCTAAAGTATGCTTTTTCATAATCTCCTTATTTACACAAAGGTCGTTTTTCTTTTTCTACACATGGCACAGGTCTAAAATTTTAATGTATTTCATTTATTAGGATGTTAACTCTCTTTAATGGAGGTAGAAACTGACAAGGAGCTATATTTAATTTCCTCAGAAACACAAAAGTATTAAGTATTGTTACACACCTGTGTTTCCATTTATTTCATAGTTTTCTCTCAGGAATGCAATGCATTAAAAGCACTACTCACTGTTTGTACATTAACTTTTCTTTGGCATTTGACAGCAAACCTCATTCTGAAATGTACCACTAATGAAAGAGAGAAGCCAAAAATAAGTATTTGAAATATCTAGCTAGGAAATACTCAAAGTACAATACTGAGAAAAACTTTTAAATTAATTTTTATTACTTTTTTCTATCAGCTACTAGACTGAAAGATAATGTTTTGTTCATAAAAAGATTAGGCATTTACTTTTTGGTAAAAACATTACTGCCGTTTAAAAAAATAAATTGCAATATTTCATCAGCTAACACAATCAAGTGCTATCTTATATATGAACATTTCAGTTCATAGTTTAGATAAAATTATGTGAAATCATAACCTCAAAAAGTACCCACAAATCTTAGATAAGAGATCGGAGAAAAATATGTTGATTTATATCCTAAAAAGAAATTTCCATTTCCAAAATTTTCTAATAAAACTTATTCTGCTTGTGTAGCCTGAAATAGTGACCTCAAGATAACTTAAAATAGAAATTGGGATTCTTCCCACAATCTTGTGCGGGCCAGTAAGACACAATGATCAACAATAATCTTATGAGATATTCTTTTTTATCTGAAGCCAGAAGAGACATTTCTGAAAAGGGTTGCTACATTGTACAGAAAATAAGTTCACATACCAGACAATTCTAGAAGAGCAGTGAGAAAAAAATTGAAAAGCAAAACTCTGTCAGACATAAGGAAGAATATAATTCTTATTGAACTGAATAGAGTGGATGAGTGGCATTGACAAGACAAGAAATTTTACGTGGAAGAAAGTGTATAGTAAGTATGAAAAGTCCATTATTAAAACTTCAGAAGACATTTTGAAGGATATAGCTAAATGGAATAGAGGAAATAGCCATTGAATACAACCCAGCAGAGCCAAAAGAGACCAAAAATTCACCTCATGCTAAATATTAGAAAATGTGCTTCAAAAAATATTAACAATTGCATGCAGCTTTTTAGAGGTCAGAAACCAGATGACTAGAACAATATCCAGAGTAAAATAATTATTGGTATTGTCATGAGACAAGATAGCTTACAGAAAGACATCTTGAATCAAATCATCAGGGAAGTGAGAGGTACATGTGATCATTTTAGAGCATCTTTGGCTTTCAAGAGCAGCAGTAGAAAGGTGTTGGACTAAACTACTGGGTGGGAAAAAAAAATCCCACATCTTTCTGGAATGCAGGTTGACCTTCCAAACCTAGTGTTTTGGTAGGTCAGTTGATTGATGTACCAAATGTATAACTTGAACAGCTTTTCATTTAATATCATTGGAAATAATTGGAACCAATTTTCTCAGGAATAGACTACATAGATACTCAGGGAAAATGCTAAACTACAACATAAAAAGAGAAGGATTATCAAAACAAGAGAAAGATAATCTAAACATTCAGTAAACATGAAATCAAGAAAGAGAACAAAAATTAAGCTAGATGACAAAGTTTGTGAAAATTAAAGGTAAAACCCACCAAACTTCATTTCTGCATATGACAACTATAGAAGTTAGATATTATACAAGAGAATTGCAATTACTCATTTATATGGATAAATTCATTCAATTTATCACTGAAACTTTGCAAGCTTTGCATGATTGGAATGTTAAAACACACAATCATAACCTGTCTAGTCAGAACTGCGCTTTGAAACTGAGACTTGAGCTATTCACTTCACCTTCAATAAAAATTCTAAAGGAGTTGCGTCCTCTTCAATGTTTCCATTATAGGGTGGTGTGAAAATGAAGTACCAGAGTATATTCTGTGCCTGATTAGCTGCACTTCAGTATTCTAAGACAAAATGTATAAGCAGACTTTGTAAATAGCATAGGCATATAGTAAAACTAGTAATGATTAATGAAAACGGACCCTATGATGTGCAACTGACCATGGTTATGTTATTTTTCTGGTTACATTAAGCAGTGTTTCATTTCTACAGCTAGGGTGCCCAAAAAGAGATAGAATGTTAAGCCAATTTGACATCATGTTTAAAAGACTTGTTCTTTTGAACCATCAAGAAAAACTTTAAATAAATGTATTGTACATCTACCTACTCAACTACAATATTCTCAGAGAGGTAAAAAGCTGCAGATATATTGAAGTATCTTCAAAGCAACCAAATCTTTTATTAAGTCATTCCTTCCTTCCTTCCTTCAGACAAAGCTGAAAACTACAAATTAAATTCCTCTTTCAGCTAAAAAATGCTTTTTACAAAGTCTCTCACTTGCTTATCTTTCTTCTCTCAGCTTCAATTATTTTTAGACCCTTTTTCCCAAAGCCCTTTTCTTTGCCTTGATACAAATCCTCTGTTCCCTTCCATGCTCCCTGTGGGTTCTTTGCTTATTTCCTGCTACTATTGTTGCCAGACTGTCACATCACTTCCAACACTACCAGTAAGGACAGATGTGTCTGACTTATTAAAAAAATTATCACTAAAACATAATATTTGGAGGCAAAATATTTGAATAGAGAAATACAATTATTAAAGAAAAACCTGGCATTCTTAGAGAAAAACCTAATTGTAAAGCTGATCAGGTAATGAGACAAAGCATCTCTCAAGGGAACGAAGCAGAAAAAATGTAACAACGTTCAGATGAAAATAATAAATGGGAGTTAGATAAAGCTGGAAGGGCACGCAACTTGGGCAGATGGCCTATTCCTGATCCTAAAATAGCTGATGTTCTTTTTAACATTACAGTTTAGATAAGTGGAAAACAACCCCATCTGCCTCACCCTTACGTAGCTCTTGTTTGTTATCCATGTTGATGACAATTTCTCACTATGCTCCAAATAGCCATAAAGCTTTTGTGAATCACAAAAGTACATCAAATTCAGTGCTGGTGTCTTCATCTATACACATTTCCTCCAGTCCAGACTTAGATTCTATAAAGAAAGCCTTTCAGCACTCATATACTACACTTTAGAGGTGAAAGGGTTTACAGTTTTGTCATTTAGCATGTGAGCACAAGTCAGACTCCTTGAGATGGATGTTGGGAATAACTTTTGAGGGCAGAATCTTGTCATACATTCTTATTGTTTTGTATGAAATTTTACTCTGTGTTGTTAACATCTATAACTTCTTTTTGTTTTTTCTCTAGCATGAATGTCAGTTAAGCTTAAAACCATACAGCTGAATGCTTTATAACACCAGAGAAAGTAGGTTACTGTCTGAAGTCTACTAAATACAGTTAAAACATGCTTTTGACATAATGGTGGAATGCTTTCACAGGACACAGAAACAGATGATGAAAATCATCTATTCCTAAATATTCCAACATTTAAATGGAATATAAAGGGGCCACAAATAGAGCCAAAATGATCACTTTTAATTAAATGCAAAGTGCCCAAAAACTATGTCAACTAAAACCCCCAACCATTTAGAGTTAGTTTTTCACTATAGTAAAGTGACAACCATCATTAAATTAGAAGTAATCAGACATATTTTTCTTTATGTACCAGGTAATAAAAGGTTTAAGTTGACTTGTTACTATCAGTTATAGTCTCTTAGATTCATCTTACCTTAACAATTAATATGAAATGGGATGCTAAAGTCTTACATAATTTATTTCATAAATGTTCTGAAAGTATTCATGATAAGTGCATGTCAATTTTTAGCAAACTAAGTGCTATACTGAATATTCATGTGTCACACAATGTATTCCAAAATATGGAATAATGCTTTCTCCTAAAATACCTGCTTGCACAATTTAAACTATCAATACCTAAAATATATAGCACATGCACACCACTATCCCAATTCCATTTATTCTACAGGAATGTAAGAGGATTTCTTTACTCAAGCTAGGATGAACTGTGTCTCCAGGACTTCAAGACTTTTAGTTTGACAAGTCCACATTGGTACAGTCCAATGTCACAACACTTATAAATGTATCATGCCCAACTCACTTTGTTGCCTTTCAGGCTGTTGAAGCTCAATTAAAAATTACTTCCTTTTCTACCTTCCAAGAAATTCAACCTCTCTTGTACCCTTCACATTTCATTCCTTTACTTAGCAATCACTTACTGTTTGCTCTTACATGAAATTACATCAGCAGTAGTCCTCCTTTTTAACTATTAATACTATTTCTAACTATTAACTTCATTAATACTTCATCTTTTTCCCAGACTCCTATGAACTAGACTACTTCCAGAGGATCCTTCTGTATGATATTTGTTATCATTTTGTAATTGTCAATGACATGGGAGGAAAAAAAACCAAAACCAACAAAATAAAAAAACTGAATTGCTCTATGGATTTGAAGGCAAGTTTCAAGTGTAGCCAGAGGAAAATGGCAACTCTGAAGACTCTGTAGTCTATTCCCCAATCTACTTCAGCAGTCAGCTCTGCTTTAATAGTATTATCTTAACTAAAGCTCCTTTTCTCCCCCTTGGTCTTAGGTAAGCTGACTAAAATGGAGGATGTCCACTACAGGTAGAGTAATTTGAAGTTATATGTAGCTTTTGCTATATGTGGATTATTAGAAAAAGAAAACAGAAAGAGAATAATCCTATTATCCATCCAGCCTTTCAAAAGCATATAACAATTTATAAGCATAGACCAATAAACACATCACATCAAAGCACATACAACAAGAATTAAACACCCCTGCAATTAACTAAGGGTTAAGAACAAAAGAAACAGAAATATATTGTCAAAGGGTTGTGAATTTTTTCTCTACCACATTGAGAGGTAGACAACTAGTACTTCCTCATATAGTGAAAGCATTTAGGTGTGTAATTTCCACTGAATTTAACAGATACTACTCTCCAACCTGTTAAGGTGGTTTGGACATTACAAAGTATGTCCAAAAGCCTGGCCATATGAACCTATCTACCTGACTGAAAGCCCTCAAGAATTTTCATCTGCACAGCTCTACTAAAGACAGTATAAATGCAATATATATCGTTCATTTAATTGAAAACATTACATATATTTTTAATTAAGACAAAATGGGAAAAGAACAGTATTATTTATTTAAAATGCTTAGAATAGAATATTTTGTGGAGAGCATCTGTTTCAGGATTAAATAATTCAATATCCATCAAAGAAATTCTGGAGAGTGCAGAAAATTCAGCACAACAAAGAAACTCTTTATATGTTCAGATATTACCTAACTATGAACAAAATAATATGCCATACAGTATGCTCTAAATTACTTTATTTTAAGATACCACAAACAATATAGATTTACCTTGGATTCTTACTCCTCTTGATCTAAAAGGTTTTCAAGAGTCTGCTCTTGCTATTCATCTCTAACTATAAATTATCATCCTACAGAATTTCTTAGGCTTCAACTTGTCTTTTTCTTCCTTTTGTCTCCTTCATTAGAATTTTTTTTTTTGCTTCAATTATCTTACACATGAAAATTCTCTGTTCTTGTATGTCGTGCAACATTGTTCTCCCACTATCAGCATTTCTTTTTTATCATTCAGGCAAAGAATTTTACTTTTCTCTTGCCAAAATTTATATTCCACCACACTGGTTGTGTATAAATAATCTAAGTGTTTCTTGCTAGAACACTTACATTAAAATGACAAACTTTATGTATAATGTGATGACTTTACGGTGCGTAGGGGTTTGCCTTAAACAAGAGCGTGAAAACTTTCTCATAAATATTCAGATAATTGACAAAGTATATGAAAGAAAAAAATATTTAAAACAAAAATTGTAAATTACAAACCTTCATACATTGCTAACAAATAAAGTACAGACCATGTAAGTATTACAGGTAAAAATGAGGAAAAATGAGAAACTTTAGATACTCAAAGGGAGATAAGTGAACAGTTAAAATCAATTGTAACATAAGATGGAACAAATACATTAGAATAAACCAGAAAAGAGCTGTAAAGATGTGGTCAAAGGGGCCAAAACTGCTAAAAGAACAAGTTTGCAACAAGATTAAACCATAAATAAGAGAAAAAGTAAGTTGAATGAACAAAGAAGTGCTACATGTAGGTTTAAAGACAGTGAAAGAGAAAAACAGCATAGTCAAAAGGTATAAAAAGCCCGGAACAAGTGAAGGCACTGTGTCTAACAGCCCATCCTGAAAACATGATAATTAAACGTAGCAATAGACTAGTCAGTAGTCAAGCAAATTTTAAACAAGAAGAAGTGACAGTATTACGAGAAGTTAAAAAAAATTAATGATAGAGACATGAAGAAAGACTCAAGGAAATAAGTGAGCTTGAAGATACCATGCAATATATATAAAGTTTCAAATTAGGACAAAACCTAAAAATGGGGAATAAAGACAAGACAGCAGCCCTATGTGCTTTGATTCGGCCAAAAAAATTTAGTACAGAAAAAAGCTGTAAAGTAGCTTTACAGCTTTTTTTTAGTTTAGTTGTTTTGTTTTCAAAAATATTTCAGATTATTCTGAAATAATGCCAGGGAAAAAAACTATAATTTCCACACCTTATGGTCAAGTGTCCAGGAAAAAGCTACAATACTAATTGGAAAACAAGAGCAAAATTACGTATTAGAAAATGAAAAGAAGTGCTTAAGCAATGACAAAGAGCATGTTGGGAAATTCTGGCTAATATGAAGAAAGCAGTGACAAGTAGTCTCATTTGGGAGGTTTCACTCAGAAGACAACTGAAAGCTGATAACCCTGTGTTATTAAGCAAAATTCTTTCATAACGAAATCTCAGAGGGAAGGAGACACTGCTGCCTCTAATTAAAGAGAGAGCTTGAGGTCCAGGAGCTGCTTAACAGTATCAATTATAATGCCACTAATAACCAATTAAGGTTTGTTATTTTTCTAAATATTACCAGAGCCAAAGCAATATCAATTGTTATTTTTAAGAAGCCTCAAAGTTCTTTAAAAATAATTAATTCTGAAGGATTAACCACAAAATCCATTTAAAGGTAACAAAGAAAGACACTGGAAGGTATTTCAGTTTGTTTTAAATGATGTTGAAAGCAAGTGTATTCCACCAAAAAGAAGCCAGTCATTATTACACAGAATAAAAGCTTGAAGAAAAATAAAAGGGAAGACCGAGAGCAGAGGGAAAACCAAAAACAAAATCAATTAAATTAAGAGGAGAAAAGAGGAAAGACAAGAGTGTTCTGTTTAAAATTAAGTTATAAAAGCCAAGTTAATATATTTAAGTTATATACTAAAATGATGACCAATGCAATAGAGTCAGTCAGAATACAGTAACAGAAACTTATCTTTTTAAAAAGAATTATTTAAAACCCATTTAAAAACTCTTAGCAAACTAACTGAAAAATGAGTGAAAACATGGAAGAGACTGAATAAGCCAACTATGGGTCTGTATCAAAACAGTCTGAGTCTCTGACGATACATTTACAAGTAAAGCTGCCTCTCATGCAGTTTGGAGAGATCTGAGTTAGGAAGTCCATACAGAGCTGTGAAGCCCTTCAGGGGGTTTCTAGCTCAGATCCCAGTACATCTGAACATCAGTAGCTTGACAGAAAGGCACACTAATATCACTCCCACGTAGATTGTATACACAAAGGTGCTAAAATACACACTAGTAGTCATGGTAGCCTGGACAATATCACACTCAGGGGGTAGTGGTCAATGATTTTACTGGTTTGAGACCAGTTGCAAGTGGTGTTCCTCAGAGTTCTACTCTGGGATTTAACCTGCTTAACATCTTTATTAATGACCTGGAGGAAGAGACAAAATCCTTATCAATCTGACAATACTAATTTGGAGAATGCAGTCAATATATTTAACCACATGGCTGCCATTTAGAGGAATCTAAAAATGCTGGAGAATTCAGCCAACAGGCTGACATGAAAAAAGGCTTGGGAATAGCTTGCAGAGATATGGTACAAAATTACAAACGACATGATCTGATTCATAATTGACCCTGTTTTGAGCATGAAGTTAAATAGATGACTTATCTTCCCACCTGAATAGTTCTGCAGAGGAACTTTATCCCCAGAGACTATACATGCAATGTAAACTGTTCAGAGAAGCAAACAAAATTTTAGCTGAAATGACTCCAAAGTTTTGCACGGAAATATTTTTTACTTATTTTTAAATTATTCCAAGAGTTCTTGAAGAGATGCTAACATTTCACTAGGTGTTTAGGCCTCTTAAATATCCAAATTTTAAAAGTATATTCATATTACAGACAGCTATTTCCATACTCTTTCAACATGTAGCTATACTTTATTTCACATATATTTGCTCTACTTTTCTGAACAAAATCCTTAGGAATTTCTAACATGCCTTTTCTCATGCTCTACCATTTTCATTATGATGCTCTTCTACATATCTAAATGGCATGATTTTGCATAAAAGGAGAGCAGCAGACGGTGAAACTGAATATATGAGTGTTTCCTTCCTTTTTTACCAACACAGACATGAGTAACCAGCTATAACTAGAATATATTTTTCTGGAATGTAAAACACTTTGAATAAATCCATGAACATGAGAAAAAGATTCAAATTCACAGAATCAGAAAACATTCAGTGTTGGAAGGGACCCACAAGGATCACCAAGTCCAACTCGAATGAATGTTGCGTGCAGGGATTGAACCCATGACCTTGCCATTCCTAGTGCTATGCTCTAACCAACCACCCTTATCTCTCTTCCAAAAAAGAATAAAACTTATAAACCAGAAAATCTTTCCCTTTATACTGTCAATTATTATGAATTTTCATTTCTTTGGGGTATGTTTTTGTTCCAGATAGTCACAGAATCCTTTGTGGCTTTGCAACTCCATCAGCCAATTCCCTCAGGACTCTGGGATGTATCTCACAAGGTCCCATAGACTTATGTACATTCAGGTTCTTCAGGTGGTCATGGACCTGTTCTTTACTTACAGAATTTAGTAAGTTTGTTAGACTACTTCTGTAGTCTACATGTAAAGCTCATGCCCATGATCTTCACATCCTCTCCTAAAGCACTTGCTAAATTTTAAACAGTTAGAGACAGTCTAAACTCTACCTTCACCCCTACTCCTGGTATTTTCTTAGCTTGCCTCAGAAACTGAATGGAAAAGATGAGAGGCAATGACTTAATTATATTTAGAGCATCTGTTTCTTAAAATCTTGAGTCATATAGGTCTCCATTAATCCTTGTTCCTCAAACTAACAGGTGAATCATGTTACAGTAGCAATAATTCCTTCCTTTAATCAAATTGCTAATGATGAAAGAACTTGTAATATTTAAGTCCATGTTTATTCAAAACTGTGACTTGTGTAGTCTCCTCCACAGCACCTACTTTCTAATTCACAACATCAGATAGGTAAGTGACAAGGAAATCTCCATGCTCTTCCAGATTCAGGTTCTTCCTGGTCCATACTAGTCACACCAGTAAGTTCAACTTATTTAATGTCATTAACACTAAACATGTAATCAATTGATCATTCATTACAATTAACTTGGTGAGACACTAGCACAGGTTGCCCAGAGAGGTGGTGGATGTCTCTTCCCTGGAAACTTTCAAGGTCAGATGGATGGAGCTCTGAACAGCCTAATCTAGTTGAAGATATCCCTGCTCATTGCAGAGGGGTTAAACTAAATGTCCTTTGAAGCTCCCTTTGAACCAAAACTCTTCTATAATTACTAATTTTTTTAACTCCAGTGAGACTTTGATATTACAGTCAAAATATTAACTACAAAGAGTACTTATAAAATGTTTCAAATTACTCCAGGAAATATCAAAGCTCTTAAAGCTTTTTCATAGTTCTTAACAACTTCTTTAAACACAAAAAATAAAAATATTTGGTAATTTTAATTTTTTTTTTCTATAGACTTCACTCTTACACAGATTTCACACTTCAACTGATTAGCAGATACTGGTAAAATAACCTCTTCCACATTTAAGATGGTCCAGTGTCACTTTTGAAATATTTTCCTAATAAGAGAGCCACCTCAATGTGAACTTTATATACAAATTTTAATTGCATATAGTGGAATTAATGCCCAAGTTTCCAACCCAGTCTACAATACTGCAAAATCAATTGTTCACTGAATGACTGCTCATATCCACTCAGCATGAATTACTGCTTTATAAAGTAGATGGATATTTTTCCCTTGTGTGCAACACAATATGGTGTATCTAGTTAAAAACAGGAGAGAGATCCATATTTTTTACTGCTTATTCAAATTTTGTGTATTAGATAGGTCATTATTCTAATTGCCGCAAGGTGTTACATCGAACAATTCTCTCAATTTTTATGAGCTACTAGTTAGCTCATACTTGTTTTCTTCCTTTTATTTAAAGCCAAAGGATTGATTCCTGATCACTTCATAGGAGAATGAGTCATTCACAATCTCTTCCCTACTTATTACGTATAAAAAATTACAGATGCTTATTTCCTGTAGCACACATTATTTTACTTATAAATATATATACTTACCAGTAACTACTACAAACAATAGACATTAGAGCTTTGATTCCCTCATTTAAAACAACAAAAGCAACAAAGATCAGCATTTAAATTATGCTCATAAGGTTAATTCATGTAAGGACATGTTCACACTTTTTTAATCTAGCAATCACTGACTTTAAGACGAGATATTAGAATGAAGTTTAGCACATACTTAGGCATGTAAGTGCCTATAAACTCAGAACTGGAGTGCTATGGTGGTTGCATCATTTGCTCCATCAACTTCTGTTCAGAGTAGAAATCAAGCACACTATATTCAACATGAAACAGTCAAGTGTACAAAAGATTCTGAGTACATAAATGCACAAGCAGCACTATCAATGGAAAACCTTACTAAATAAATTTCTCATTCCTAAAAATCAGGAAATGGTGAATTTCAAACACACCAAAAAAACTGATGTACTTTGGCTAAAAGTTTCTTACACAGCATTTTGGGCAACATGCAAATACTTATTCCACATGGGTCACTAAATCCAATATTAACACTGAAAAAATAATAGCCCTTATATTTACAGTCAGTTAAATTGCCATACAATGCGCTTTTTTTCCCACAAGATATTAAAATCATAGCATGTCAGAAGATTTTTCTACAAGCAAGAGACAAAGAGCAACAAAGTTAAAAATGGCCATATTAAAAATCAAGTAACTGTAATTACATGGAAGAATAGAGATTTTTTCCTAGATCAAAGAGTTTGAAAAGGTTAGCAACATGGCTTACAGTAATAACTGCTTTAATTACTAGCCTAAACTGATGCCTCAAAAAGCCTTACACTCTCATACCACCTACAAGGATGCTACTAAAATGGAACTAGCCTTTGAAAACTATTTCACTGAAATTTAACTCCACAAAGGTATGAATTCAGTGGTATCAATTTAGATATCAATATGCAAGCTAAGCAACACAGACACACTAAACAATGAAGAAGCAATTTCATGAAACTTTTTCAGACTTTGAATTAAAATTACCTAATCCAGAGGAAGATATTACTTTGAAAAGAATGAGTCTCAAACCCAGTAGTGTTTTATAAATTTCCTTAAATCTTTTCTCTCTTGTGATAAAGTGACATGCAATGGCTTCATAAGACAACAGATGTTTAGGAAAACCTAAAAAAACCCCAGTGTCTACTATTATCAAGATAACATAAAAAGATGGTAATACTTGGTTTTTATCATGGGAATGGGTCTTAATTATCCCTCTGCATCTTTAGCATGTATTTAATTTATTTATATTCATGAAATGACTGCTTTATTGCAGAATGACTACACAAACATCACTCTTATGATGAAATCAAATTACCGTCTTTTGCAGGACATGGAAAACTAATGGAATTTCTGGCCAATCAGAGTTTATATATTATTTTAAATCACTTTTTAAAAGAAAAGCTCTTGCTAAGGAGTTTATATTAATAAATAGCACATGCTAAACATACCCTTATTACCACCTAGTATACATTTAATTTGTTCTTGCTTTCCTCTAAGGAATGGCATTTTTGCTGCATTAAACATATATTTATCAATTTCCTCCACGGTTAGGTACACACAGACTCAGATGCAGCTTCAATTTGACCAGGGAGCCACACAGCCATAACTTGTCTGCTAAAAGCCACTAATTTACAATTGCCAGTATATCTGCACTTGACAGAATTTGTCCCAGAACATAAGGCAGGAAGAATAAGCAAATAAAGACAATATTTTATATCTGAGTAATTCTCCTCAGTAACAGTGATGCCCTGTATTCCAGAAGCTAAGTACACATGTGAAAAGACAAAGTTAATTAATTTATTATGGAGTTTAGAATTTTTTGGCTTTTGATTTTTCTCAAAGTTATCTTTGCTCTTGTGTTTCCAGAAGCAGCAACCAGCACAATTCCATTACCTTCTTTGCAACAATCATTATTTTTTAACACTTCTCCAGAGAACACTTTTATTCATCTACTGACCAAATGAAATAGTTGCATTTTTTAAATCTCTCTTCTGAAGAAATCTCTGTCTGTATTCATCATTCTACCTGACTATATGGCAGTAATAAATTTAATTAATTCACTTAGGAACTCTTAGAGTAACTCAGCTTACTACTTCTTTATTCATCTGTTACTAATGAATTTTTACATTCCATTAGCCTGCCTGTTCACCTTTGCTGTTTTTCTGGGGAGTTCTTCAGTCTTCCATGCTACTTTCTCATTAAAATAATTTGATATTACATATGAAATTTTTCTCTTCTTCAATAGTGTCATTCCTAAACATCCCAAACATTATAATAAGATATTAATTTACATACTGAATTTCTATATTAAGTCAAAGATCTCTCAACCTTACTCATTCATTTATCAGATTTCTCCAGTCTAATCTTAGAATTACTACCCCAGTATATGAGTACCATCTGTACAAAATCAATAGCAATAAGGCAATTTTAATGGAGCCTGTCACATTTCCTGGGGAATACTTAAAGTGTCACTTGATCTTGAGAAAGTCTTACTGTAGCAATGAGTCTGGGTTTTTTCTTAAATAATGTAAAAATTTAGATCTACTCTGTCTCTTCTAAAATAATAAAATTTCCATTATTTAATTTTTCTTCATTTGAACTGTTCTCATAATCTTCAAAATATCATAATTTTATATTATTTGGAATGTTTGTATTTATACAATATGTGCTGGCCTGCTAGCTGCATATAGCAAAAGGCCAAATCTTGATTTTCTGCTCCAATGACAACTGCAGTTATTCAAAGAACCTGTTTGGTCTTTTTAACAAGGAAGGAAGTAGATTTAGATTATCAAAAAAAGAAAACTGTGTGAAAAAGAAACAAGAAATTATGACAAAAACTACTCTGCAACAGTAACATGAAACTAGTGCTGTGATCATAAACTAAAGTCACCACTATTTTTCTATTCTGTAACAAAAGGCACAGCAATTTATAATACAAAATAAGATGTGGTATTGTCATACACTAGTGTCATGATTAGAGCAATAAATTTTAGAACTGTAAATTATTTATATATCTCTTTTATTATATAGAACAGCTAAATGAGAAAATGCATCTGATGAAGGAAATAAATCACATGTGTAATTCTTATGAGAAAACAGTCTACTTGTTTCCATGAAGTATTTCATTAGTAAGCAGACTGACCAAGTACAGAAGAAAAGGGTGACCCCAGTTTACAGCTGTCACATTCTGACTAAGCCAAAATATGCAAAAAATCCTTTCTGTGTGATACTAAATCTCAACTGTTGTAAATATTTTCTATCTTAATTTCCTGCAAACTTTCTGTAAATCCCCTGTATTTATTACGGGATTATGCATGGCTAGATTAATCTCAATATAAATATTTTCATCCAATCACTAAAATGGATGCTGCCTTAGAGAAACAAAATACAGATTTTTTTTTAATATAAATTTACAGGAAATTAATCACAGGATAATTTGGATTTGTAGACACTTGTGGAGATCATCCTGCTCAAATTAACTTCATAGCTTGACCGGGCTTCTCTTGGCCATCCCTAGAACAATTCTAAAAGATTTATGATTTTATTGCGTCACATGCCTTCTTTGAAGTCTTTATGTCCATTCTTAAATTGTTCAGACTACCTTGGACCATCCATCATGGCACTTTTCTGTATCATACCAGCCTGCAAGTTGATTTTTTAATATATACTGTTTTGAAGCAAACAATTGCAGACACATTAAACTGTCAGTCAGTCACACTAATACATTTTTCTGTGCATGGAAATGAAACCTCTTTCTATTTGAAAATACCAGAAAATTAAGAATTCAGTGTACATTTTTCCAAAATGTGTTGCTAGTTGCCAACGTTTATAGAAAACAAAAAAAGATTTTCCTCCATGATACAGAGAATATAAAAATATTAAAGAGTATTGACTAACTTTAAAAAAGCAGAGGAATTATTTATTTATTTATTTAGGTCATTAATTGCTGAAAACTAATTAACGTGGGTATTTTTATAATGAATCTCACAACACTACCTTTATCAAGGATCTGGACAAGGGGATTGAGTGCACCCTCAGTGAGTTTGCAGGTGACACCAAGCTGAGTGGAATGTTGATCTGCTGTAGGGTAGGAAGGCTCTGCAGAGGGATCTAGACTGGTTGGATCAATCGGCCAAGGCCAATTGTATGAGGCACAACAAGGAGAAGTGCCAGGTCCTGCCCTTGGGTCACAATAACTCCATGCAACATTACAGACTGGGGGCAGATGGCTGAAAAGCAGCCCAATGGAAAAGGATCTGGGAGTGCTGTTTGACAAACAGCATGCGCCAGCAGCTGAACATGAGCCAGTGTGTGCCCAGGTGGCCAAGAAGGCCAATGGCACCTGGTCTGTTTCAAGAATAGTGTGGGCAGGGCAGTGATTGCACCCCAGTACTCAGCATTGGTGAGGCCACACCTTGAATCCTGTGTCAGTTCTGCACTCCTCACTACATGAAGGACATTGAGGTCCTGGAGCGTGTCCAGAGAAGGGCAGCAAAACTGGTGAAGGGTCTGAAGCTCAAGTCCTATGAGGAGCAGCTGAAGGTTATTTAGCATGGAAAAACTGAGGGTCAGAACAGGTTTTACAGCTCTGAGAGGAAGTTGCAGAAATGTGGGTGTTGGTCTCTTCTACCAAGCAACAAGTGATAGGACAGGAGGAAGTGGTCTCAAATAGCACCAGGAAAGGTTTAAATTGGGTGTAAGAAAAAATTTCTTTACTGAAAGGATGGTCAAGCATTGGAACCCAGGGTAGTGGTTGACTCACCACCCCTGAAGGTATGCAAAAGACATGTGGATATGGCACTTAGAGTCATGGTTTGGTAGTAAAATTGTCAGTGTTGGGTTAATGGTTGGACTCAATGATCTGAAAGGTCATTTCCTACTTCTATGATTATATGATTCTACTATTTCAGGGAATGTTTTCTCTCTAGAAAGGTATTTTAGTTCAATAGATTCAACAGTAGATATATTTTTGACACTAAATTAGGCAACCCTTCTCAGATAATAGTAATTAAAGTATTAAAAGCAACAGAATGTTTATGTGCTCCACTTTAGCTTCATGTGAGGACCAATCAATAGCAACATAAAAAGCAAATTTTTGGGGAGAGGGTGCAGGGGGGCAAATAAAACAAGCTAAATCTATGGCATAACTTCCACATTTATGTTAGCCAGGATCCAAAAGTGCTGGGAATAACCCTTAAGGGACAAGCCTTTCTCAATCATAGTCAGTTCTTAGCTATCCATAAGAAAAATAAATAACCTGGATAATCCATAATTTAATCTGGATAATCTGCTCAAGTTCCTCACTTATTCATTCCAGCTTCCTGAGAAGAAAATCTAGGTATAGAAGAGGGCAGTGAATACAACCTGCAGAGAGGACACTACAAAACAACAAGGGTAGGTATTTTTGCCTTTTGACTCCATTCTTAATGAAAGCAGCCCATTTTCAGATCCAAGCAAAAATTTGAAGTACTACAGACATGTTTTTTCAGTACTGCATGCAAAAGAATACTGCCCTGTAACTGAGTTGTTTCTGCATGGAATGAGCTTGGTGATTATCTTACAACTGTACTAATAGATTTTCAAAGTGACTGCCATAATCTAGTCTCACATCCTACAAATCACACAACTTCGGTCCCTGAGCTCAAATTACTGTTGAACTATAGCATGTAGTTCACACTGAAAAGGTTTTTTTTAATTAAAAAAATAAAATATGGAGAACCTTTTGTTTAAATGTTATAATGCAGTGTCAAAAGGTCGCAATAAAATAGGTGTTGTATTTTTAGTTTAACTGATTAATAGAAATTATGAAAAAACATAATGCAAATGACCTCTAAACAATATCTGCCACTATCTGTCACTTGAAACTCTGAAAAACCTCTCATTTAATAAGTTTAAAATAATCAGAGAACATGCTTTTGAAAACCAAACTGTGATTTGGATCTAGGAGGGAGATTTAGAAAAAAATTAACTAAAACTTAATTTAGATTTCAACTGTCTAAAAGTACTATCTCCCCACAGAAAGAATTGATTTCTGATTTGATTTGTATTTAAGACATCACCTAAGACACCATATAAAACATTTAAAGACACTTTTCTTCCTTTTTAATTTAGTGGTTGGGCTCACAGAAAACCTTTATTAGATAGCAATTTTCTTGAAAGACTGATAAACAGAATCAAGGTTATCCATTATCAACAGAAATATCCTTGCTTATTTCTGCCAGACTTGTTTTATCTTTTTTGTCTCACTCATTTTACTTTCAAATGTTCTTTTCATCCAAGACTTCATTAAATTTGGGAGGGGAAGGTAAAAAGTAAAAAATAAGAAAAATAAGACAAAGACTTTAGGAAAGTAAAATTAAGAGACGCCTACCTTCCTACCCTTATAGTAAGAACTTTCTAATATATATCTAGAAAGCAAGTGAAAGGAGCTGTTTCTGTGCAAAATGACTCTGTTTCAGGATTCTGTCAGACAAAATGCTTTCTTCTCTTCCTTTTTCACATACCTAAACTGTTGGTCTTCCTTTTCAGCATTCTACACTCATTTAGCTGTAAGTCTAAATTCCCTACGGGTCCATTAAGTATGTTGCTAGGCAAACAGTCCAGTAGCAACTCTGAAACAGGAGGTTTGGATGGGAGCCAGTTTTATAGGTCACTACACTGTAAACCTTCACATCATTAGAGTAGAAACTAGTCTTGCAATCTGCAACCATTACTACTGATATTCTTTCTTTTCTTTGACAAGACAGTCATTCATACTACACTTTTTCAATAATGGGTATTTCTAAATTAAAGGCATCGATAAGGATAGTGTTTTTCCATATAACAGAAGGGTAAATTCTCCACTTATTGAATTTTTTTAATGCTATCTATCACATGTTTAGAAATAATAGTCATAGCCATGCTAGAGATGTACAATTATTATGGGACAAGCCTTCATCTTACAAATTTGAAGAGCACATATAAAAAAGGACTTGACCTTAAGGACGCAGAATTTTTTCCCTTTTCTTTGTTGCAACAACAATAATGCAAAGTAGACTATTCACACAAAATTACCTAGCCATCACATTATCTGATTCAGGAAGGTTTCTTCTTTTTGACCTAATTATTGTATCATTGCTGCAATGTTGCATTATCTTGAAAATGACCAGATAAGCCCTTCAGTGTGATCTTTACATTAATTCAATCACAGAACTCTAGCTGAGAATAGCAAACTGCAGAGTCCTGCTGATGTGACCACACAGCATTACCCTGTGGAAGACCTGCTGCTCCAGTTAATAAGTTCAAAAATAAATGGAAGTGGAAGGTTCCCTCCCTATGGTGGGGCAGTTGGAACTTGATGATCTCTAAAGTCCTTTCCAACCCAAACCATTTTATGACTCTGTGATTCTATAAAAAAATATGACCCCAGAAACAAGAACATTTCCATATAATTGTTTTTACAGGCTGGAAATGCAGCAATGAAATCAGCACACAAAATTGCAAACCCAAAGAAGATCCACAAGAAAAATGCATAGCTTGGGCATGTACATGTTTGGGTTTCTTTAGTTAGTAGTTTGACCTTGGAGCACTTCTGAGCTGAAGAAAGAAAGTGAAGTAGAGCAAAATAAAAACATTTTCCCTGAGAATTTTATATACACAGGGATTGTTTAAAACCATATATTATTGGAATTAATAATGATAAAAAGTCATTGAGAAAGGAAAAACATTCATGATATCAACCAGTTTCTGTTTCCTTATTTGTTCATTATCAGTAACATTTTAACTTCTATAGTAATAGAACTACACCAATAATCCCCACCTTTATGCTTTCATGTATGAGAAAATGAAAAATGGATTTAGGTATAAGAAATGGAAATGCATTAGCTGAAAGATCACCACTGTCAAAGGTACAGGGATCTAAGCAGCAACAGTAATGCCAGTGATTTCTCATCACTATCAGGTGAAAGGGAAATAGTGACATTTTTCCAATTAAGCCCTAGATAATCTTCTGTACTCCCTAATTTAATGGTCCTTGTATGATTTTTTCAGTCTTAATACAATTCTCCATATATATTTACTTCTCCAGAAGTGCAAAAAATTTGAAGCAAAGAAATTTATTTTTATACCATTAGTATAATCTTGAAATAAGGTTTAGTGTTTGTCTATTTATCCTGTCAACTCCTGAGCAAAAATATCATCAGACAAAGCTATCATCATTATTTAAAATCTCTGATGTATATGTGTTCTGACTTGAACAGATAGCATGGTAACTCTCAGTTTTACAATTTCTGTGTGTTATTTGGCCTATTTTGAAAATAAGATCAGCAGAAGCAACTCATGATCTATCTCTGATTCTACTTAAGCAAATTCTTAAATCCATCTAATCTATGTACATAAGCAAAGGTGGCAGAAGGGCTCATTAGAGAACCCCCCTTTTACAAAACCCTGAGTGCTTAAAAAAAGCCTTCTGGAACTAACAACCTGGTTTTCAACTCCTTTTAAAAACTTGGCATTATAATTTGTGTTCAAAAGACAAAGATTAGCTACCAGATTCTACTAAATTCTGTGTTGATATATGCTTCAGAAGAACCAGCAAGTTGTTAAACTGAAAAGCAAAACCTGGTACCTCACATTTCCTAGTTTTAAAGGAATTTTGTTAAGAAACTTGACTTACATGATGTGATAAAAAAGCAAGATGCCATTTGGCTCTAAATGTACACTAAATAAATACAACCATCAGACTGTTAGTGGTGCATTGCTTTTTTTTTGTAGACAAATGCCTGGGCCCTGAGGGCACACAATAATCTTAGTGCCCTTACTTGACTCCCAGAGGTTTCCCATACTCCATCCCAGCAGTCTCTGCCCCAGCCATGCTGGGGACATGTCCCAAGCCCTCTCAAAGCATAGACTGGTCACTCCCATTGTAGCCTGCATCCAGACCTGTCTCTGGTCCCATCACCTTTGTTGCTGACAGGACTCTGTGATGGCCCCTGGCCCTGGCTCATCATTTGCTGTGTTGGTGCTGTTGACAGACCATAGCACCTGATCTTGGCTCTGCCCAATGTTTGCACCACTCAGTGAGGGCATAGGCTGCTCTTAGCTTGTGTCCCTCAAAAATCTTCTCTGTTCTTACTTCTCCCTGACAGCAGATACAGGAACATGCTTGTGTTAGTTTGTTGTCTTACAGGAATGATGAAGGTTTTGCTCTTAAGTCTGGACATGGAGTAGGTCATCCCTGGACACAGTGGAAGCTGAGAAAGTTCATATGCAAATAGCAAATAAGTGCCTGTCTTGAACCAAACCAGATGCTACTTTCCTATTTATGCATTTAGACACAGAAATATCTTCCTAAACCTGGCCATCAATGTTTTGCTAATTCATATTTTCAACTGACTAAATAATACTAAGCAATCTATTTTGCTGTTTCCTTGACCATTTTTTAAAGTTCACGGAGCTACTTTCTTGTTTCATTAACATTCTTGTCTCTATTGTTGCTGAATTGAGAACAATAGACAAACAAAAACAAAACAAAAATTCGTAAGCATGAATTCGTGAACAGAGGTTTGAAGTTGTAATGAGGCATAGTCCCTTTCATCAGAACTTGAATAGCCTGAGAAGTCTATGAATTATGTCCTCATTGAAAACAATAGCAATGACTAAGGAATTAACTCCTTTCTGCAGATACACAGTCTACTTTATTTGGTACATATTTAATATGAGTAAACAAAATCTGCAACATTAATTTTTTGCAAGTAATTTTCTTCTGACAGTGGATCAAAAAGATGCCTAAAATAGTTCTAAATGTGCTCAGTTGCTGAGATAACATAGGCATGTTAGCACAGACATTGCATAATGTACTTCAGACCACTAGCTGTAACATATTTTTGGAGATAGTGGTATATTTAGAAATTATTTTTGATAAGCTATATGAACCTAAAGAAACTTGGTGGCCTCAAAGAGGCAGTCCCATTTTCGAACCCAAGACAGGAAAGAATATGATTTGGACTTGTATAAAAAAACCCAATATTTTTTTCTAGACAAAAAGGTTAATTAGAAAATATTCCTTAATAAAGCATAATAGATGAAAATCTTCGTATGTTGCAACACTAAATGGAGTTTAGTGCTACTGCTGTAGTTACACTGCTATTGTCTAGGATATGCTGCCGAAATCAATAGAATTTAGAGGAAAAACAGCTTTCTAACAGTCAAACATACTCACCTAATCAATATCAGAAGTAATTGAATTACCATGCAGCTCAGATTTCTAAAATGGTCTTTATGAAAGTTTAAAATCATTATACACTTTAAATCAAACCACGATTTATTATTAAAAAAAAATAGATGGGAAGATGGAAAATGCATTCAAACAAAAAAAACACACTCAAAATATTTGAACAAAATACAAGTTTTATGCAACACAATTACATCAATGGCCTTGTCTCTTTAAAAAACTCAATTAAGATGCTACAAAAAATTTAATGGAAATTTAAAGAGAAGGAATCTATACTACACACTCTTTTGTTGGAAAATACAAACTACATTAACATTGTGCTTCATGTTCTAAAGAATATAACAGCCTCTCTTCCTTAATTGCATTTTTTGACATTTCTTCCATCAATCACAATCAAATCAAGAAAAAACACTGATTTGATTGCTGTGTCTGACAAAAAACCCAGCAAACTTCACTACATAAATACTAGTCACTGCTGATTGAATAGTTAAATTTTATTTTGCTCCCCTTCATAACAGGCCAAATTAAAATCTTAACCTCACAAACGTTGGCCATGTGTCCATGAGGGGATAAACTCATTCCAGAGAGCTTTTTCTTATAGATGCAGCTCTAAAAATAGAGAAATTGAGTTAAAAGTTGGAGACTTGCAACCATGATTTATAAGCATAAACTAGATTTTAAAAAAAAAATATATACGACATGATATTGTAAAGATGGCGCATCAGACAGAAGTTATTTTTAATCTGTGGTTGTTTTCATTTCGGGGCACATTCGGTGTTTTATTTTTTAGAAGATAATTTTTATGTTTATCAGTTTCCATACTTAGTAAAATGAAAACATAGCAAACATATTTATTCCTAAAGCCTTGAGGTCATCCTGACTTTGCCAGCTGCAAGAGAAACTCACTGCAGGCAAAAAGCTGAAGTGCTTTTAAATGTAAAATGCGCTCGCTTTCACATGAGCAAGCAGCCTGCAGGTAAAAAATGCCTGCCATAAATTCAAAAGATAATGGTGAGATTTCAAGTTCTCTTTACAGAATATTTGTAACTAAATTTGTTGATCAGAGGACCACTGAATATCATAACAAACAGTACTATAATATGTAATAGGCACAGATGTGAGCTCTGACAACAGGATGCCATTTTCTTGCTCATATTTTTTAAATTAAAAAAATTTAACATTTTCCTCTCATAGCTGAGCCAATGTTGGATCATTTATATTTAGTGAAAATGCAGAAAAAGGGGTGGAGAATAATGATATCACATAGCTTAAAGAATGCTTTTGGCCTGAAAGCATTAGGCTATTTTACAAGAGCTGCCACTCTCACCGAGCGCTGCTGGCTTGGACTGAGTGGTTCTGATCTGAAAGCTGTTACCATGTAGATTGCAGACTACATAAAAGACTGAGTGGCACCATCACTGAGGAGACAGTGTAGATAAAAGCCTAAAAAGCTTCTAACTTAGTTAAGAATCTCTAAAAAGCATCTAATCTTTCCAGTAAACAAATGGAAACAGAGGGGTAGCAGAGGGAATGTAAAGCCATTAAACACTGACAGACACTCCTCAGTTTCTGTGCTCAAGACCTCAACATCATATACTTAATTTCCAGTTCTGTATCACTAAAAGATTTTCGTCTATAAAGATGTAAATAAAACTTTCATGTCATTAAAAGCACTTTTAACTTACCAGTGTAGCACAGACATTTTTAATACACACATCCATTAGGTTTCACAGATTTCACCTACCTGAAGGGCTTGGGTTTTTATCTCAAGCTCCAGCAAGAGCTACTCCAAGGTTTTCTCAGGCATTCGCCATTCTTATCAAAACTTAAGATTTCTTCATTTTAAGCTGTATTTTAACGTCTATATAGTTAGTTGAAGAAAACAAGAGCCTTTGGTATTTATGGCATCATATTATTTTTGTTCACTTATACTAGGAGAGACACCAGGAACTAGTAGATATAGTTGCAAATCAGAATGTTCCAAGAATCAATTAATTTCATTAGTTCTGTTAAACACAACTGCTAGAACTATTTCACCCATAGTTTCTTGCCTTTTTTTATTTAGCAAAAATGAAAAAACCAAGAAATCCTAATCACTGACTGAAAAATGAATGAGTAATTAATTATTACTTAATCCCAGAATTGATATCATTCCTTTCAAACTATCTGGATAAAGAATGAAAACACACTTTCAAAAAAAAAAAAGTAAGTCCACAAGTAAACAGCTAAAAATATTTAATAAATTTTTAAATTTAACTGAAAGTTTGGAATATATGCCTTTATTTCTGGATACCAAATAGCCTCCTACTCATTTGTCAGACCTAATGCTAAGAAACATCAATAAGTAATGACTCTCCCAGGTAGAAACAAGCTACATGGGTGAGTGTGTGGTTCACTACACTAAAATCAGGGTCAGTTACATATGACTGAAGCATGAATTCCAAAGAAGATGAGGTCTCTCACTATTGATGAGAAGGATAGTATGTGATATTTTCAGGGTCCTCTGTATGCACTTTTGCTATTCAAGCAGTATATTTAATCCTTGCATGGTTCAAGAAGTCCAAGACACACAGCTGGAAACTAAGCAGCTAGACAGAAATAGTAAAATATCAAAGGTACACTCAGGTTAGATCACAGTCTTCCATAGAAGATCTTTACAATATGTAAGAAAAAGAAAATTTCTACTAGGTCAACATTTTTCACTGACTTCAGTGGCACAGCATTTCATCCTGAAAAATTAACATTAGAGGAATATACAGTTCCCTGGGTAGCCCAAGTTCTATAAAGAGATCAATTCCCCTTTGGCTAACCAATCCCTGTTAGACATGTCTCCTAGCCAAGCCATCAGTAAAAATGTCTGAAATATTTTACTTACTCTGCTCAAATTTTCAAACTGTATCTCTTTTCCCAAACCTGGCCAATTCTTCACACTCTCCAACCTCACTCTTCCAAGCCCTAATAGTCATCATTTTCCTAAAAGAGCCAATCCACACCACACCAGACAAATATAAATTTGTATTTTAAAAGCTGATCTCAAATCAGATCATGTAAAAATAATTAAACATACTGAGTATTTCTTCATTTGAGACTACAAAATTTATTCTGATCTAAACTTAAATATGGAAGAAGTAAAATGGGAATATGTCTACTAAGAGTGAAATTTGTCTGACTTAAGGTACCAGTAAATTATCCATGTAGCCATGAACAACATTGTCAAGGCAAACTTAAAATTGAGGGGTTTAATTCATTCCCAATAATGATCCACAGTTGCCATGTTGTCAATGAATTCCAAGGGAAACAAAGTGGGGCTTTCCCAGAGTTATTTTTAGCTATCATCAAAGAAGGCAATTACTTGCACTGTCAGGCCAGTAGAGGCAACAAAACGTGGAGGAGGAGAGCATGGAAACATCACCCTCCCTAAAGAGCACAGTGCTGTGTAATGAAAAGGGCTGGCACATTATGGGGCACAGGCTTTTGTAGCTGTTTTCCTTCAGTATAACCACAGTCCATGGAGAGAGATGCTGAGTAGTCAGTGAGTTGCCTGGTGATTAGGGGCACAGTGAAGCACCTCTGATGTCCTTTTCTTGTCAATGTCCCTACTTTGTGCAAAGGGGTGGGGTACAAACATCTGACATTTGCAGAGGCTGGGACAGTGGCAAGCACAGCTGGCATGTTGCTGGAGCAGTGAGTTCACATAAAAGATGCCATCGTGCCAGTGGGTAGGGGAGGGAGGAAAGGGAACAGCAGCTGTTCTGCTTCAGCAAAATTTTACAATTCATTAGATGAATACAAAAAAAAGCATTTTATCTTTGCTCTCAAGGGGGCAAAATTCAATTCTTCCAACACTGCTGAGTAGCTCTAAGATGTGGCACACCTAAACTAATGAAGTCAAGAAAACTGTTGCATTTTTTAAAAACCACATTATCTACACTTGGTTAGTGATACTTTGTATCACTGCATAATTACAGACCTATAAAATCTCCATTAAATTCACACCAGTAAACATTTCTTTGAACTGAGTGAAATAAAGCTTTTTGATGTATGCTATTCTCAGCATTTTTCATAAATATTAGAAATATATTCAGTATATTAGATTACAAAAGAGTAGTAATTCCACAAGAATTGAAGTAAGAGGGGTTTTAATTGCCTCGGACCAATAAAGAAAAACTGATGGCAGAATCAATTAAAAATATATTAAACAAATGTATTTTAGGTGGCAGCAATCCACCTTCATTTTAGTGTATACTGCCTTGGGCTTTGGAAGCTTGCTAGTTTTACATCAGATATAGTGGGATATAAAGAGAGAAACTACAGTCATTGCCCTATGGACAACAATATAGGCTAGAAAATAAAACCAGCAAAAAGCAAAAAAACCATAAAATATACGATACACTTTTTGGAGGGGATAGAATTTTTCTTTAGAATCATTTCACACCTTTTCTCTAACCACAAAACATTGACTTTAAGAAAGCAAAGAAGCACCCAAATGCCTGTTTCCTAAAGCAATGAATATTTAAAATTATCCTGGAAGGTCTTGATCAATGACAGGGATCATTTGCAAGTGTCACATCTTTCCTAGTCTCTTCTGCTTTACAGACCATGGAACCTTATCTTTTAATTGCTCTATGCTGAAAAAAGGCATGACAAGCACAGTGATCATTCAGAGTACTGCTAACTGTAAAATATTAAGAAGAGGAATGGAGGACTTAGGAAACCTGTCTGAGCTGTTTGTTGTGGGGTTCTTTTTTGTTTGTTTGGGTGGGGTTTTTTGTTGGTTTTTTGGGTATTTTTGTGGGGGGAGGTTGGTTTTCTTTTGTTGGGTTGTGGGTTTTTTTGTTTGGTTTGGTTTTTTGTTTGTTTGGGGTTTTGTTTTGGTTTTGTTGTTGTTGTTGTTGTTGGGGTAGGTGTTTGTGGATTGGGGTACAGAAAACCTTTGGTTTTGCACTTTTCTTGAACAGACAGAGATAGATGTTTTAATTTCCTGGAGGATGTCAAGACCATGGGCTCATCTTCATTTTACCACAGTCACAAGTTATAGAATTTAAAAATTCTGGTAGATTTTTCTCTGATATGCTCTCTCCCTTAAAATATTCAAGACATACAAGATGGAACATTAAGAGTTAGTGCAAAGGGAATACCTGGAATCAAAAGGCTCCTCACATACATTTTCATGGTATCAACAACAGATGGCAACATCTAGTTTCCAAATTCTCATTTATATGAAATTTAATGAGTTATTTTACTTTTTTTTTAAAGCCAAACAACATGACATTTAAAAATCAGAGCAAAAATCACAGGTAAAGATATTATTTGTAAATGTATGAAGATAAATAATTATTTACAGAAGCACGCAAGCATTCAATCAGTAAAGGTCCTGTGACTTTATCCAGTAACAATATATCTGAAAATTCATTATATTGAATACTGAATACACAACCTTCACAAGGAAATATTCACAAACAATTTGGTTATCTTGTTTTATTAAATGCATGGAGGGAAAAACAATCTGTTAAACAATTGGTATATTTCACAAGCTGGAAAAGAGGACACATTTAAGAGAGACACAAGTAGTCATGCAAATATTAGAATTTAAAACAGAAAATTCCAACATTAACACAAAATAAGAAATATTTGAGCTAGAGTCAACACAAGATTTTCCAGTTTTCTTGAGAGGGAATATGATCATGTCCAAGGTCACAGCGGTCGGCACCCTTCTTTCTGCCCCTTCTCTTCTCTTACAAAAAAAATGAAGAAATTCCCACTCAAAAAATCCCAATACATTCTAGTAGTAAATCTTTATAAAAGATAAGGTTATATCTGAATTCAGTGTATGTTGTGCTGCAGAGGTTTTAAGCAATCTATGTAAAAAGCTATGGCTGATGCAGTGGCATGCCAGGTACAACTTCCCACTTCAGGAATGGATGCATTGGATCTCAGACCACTGATGTCTACTGGGTAATGTGTGCCCAAACATTGCTGTACTACTGTGCTGGCTATTTCATAGGGCAACAAAAGTATCACTTCTAGCACAAGAAAACCATTTAGCTCTTCCAGCTAAACATCAAGGAATGCAGTTGCAAGACAGAAAGGGGCAGACACTCTATCATAGATAACAATCCAAAGCACTCTGATATGTAATGAAGAAAATTATTTTTTTGCCACTTAACATATACACACTGAATCACTGAATTGCAGGGAATATGCTGTTTCTTACTGAGAGGAGAAAGAAGTAAGCCCTTTTTTCAGTGTAAAAATAGTTTTCCTTCTTGTTCTAAAACGGAATAGTTTTTAATTAAATTAAAAAAAATTAAATTTACAAAATTGTCCTCAAAAATCAACAATAAGTAGTAGTATTTGGTTTAATAACTTCATAAGAACATGTATAAAACATGCTATAACTTAAAAAACAACTCTGCGATAAAATATATATATTCCTTACACATATATAATTCAGTTTCCCAAGTGCAAATATTGCAACAAGATGTTTTATCACTGATTGCTGCTCTAATAATATACCAAATGCCAGCTTGGAAATTAAATATTCACAAGAACACAATTAAAATGAAACCCTCACTCCCAAAATAAATCATAAAAAAGCACCCTTGTGATAAATAAAAGAAAATAGTATTCCTGCTGCCTTTGTCCAGTTAATTTTTTCCCATATGCTATCTTATTTGTCATATGGAGGTTGCGAAAATACCCTTTTAGAAAATAAATTAGAAAAATGAAGCATAAACAATAAAGCCTGCTCAGCAGTCATGTTTTCCAGTGCTCTGTATGGTGGCTGCAGGAATTTTCCATGCTGTGAGTGTTAATGAGACCCTCCATAGGCACCATTAATACATAAAAGCAATCACCTATAATTCACCTTTTCAAATCTGTACTTCTTGAATCCAGTAACTAGAAGCAAAAGAGGTAGAATTATGCAAATACTGTCCCCATTTACTGATATACAACCACTAGCCAAAAAGGGATTGACAACAGAAAAGTTATAACCAGACATAAATGCTTCAATATTCATGCCCACAGTCCAGAAACACTTGGAGAACACGTACAGTTTTGAAGACTACAAAACTGTCCCTAAACATATGGTTTTCCTGATGGAAGAAAACATACTTACAGGAATTACTAATTAGATAAAACTGGCTGGATTCAAGATACTTAGGCACTTAGAACAGAACGGGTATCTGACCAAACTCTGTAATGAAAGCAATCTGGCATGAAGGAACACACAAATTTTATACAGTTTATTTCCACGTTTTTGCTTATCTTTTATAACATTTATTTAAATTACATTGTGGAAAAATTCAGATTTCCACACGCATACCAATGAAGTTCTGCTTAACAGTTGCCAGCATGAGGCAATTGTCACTAACCAGTATCTCACACAATAAGTTTCCAAGCCAGGCACTGGACTTCAGGCAAGGACAGCTTCACCAAAGAGTGAAGGACTTTAAGTTTTTGGTAGGAAGTCCCTCACCTTTATCTCATTTCTGAATGGCCAACCCATGGGCAAAGACATGAGTGTGGTCTGTGAGCCCCTAATACTTGATTAATTTTCAAGTGAAAGAAAATTAGTTCATTCTGCCAAATGCACAGCTTTGCAAAGATACACTATTTTCTAAATTTAGTGACAGAAACACAAAAAAATAGCATACCTGACAGCTCTCTTGCACTCTAATCCCTGTTCAAAGTGATTTCTCTGGTCAAGGTACTGGAAAGTTTCCATGCAGTTTAAACAAATACACAAAAATGTGGTGAATTTTTTTTAAAAAGACCCACCTCTTCCACAAAATGAACAGTGATTTTTGGTACAAACTTGATGTAGGTCATCTGTTCTCAGTTGCATTTCTGCTTCTGATGAGGCATATTAACTCTTGAGTTTCCCATAGTTCTCATTACCATCAACTGATCCAGGCAGGCCATCCCTTATCAATGACTAGAAGGGAGTGGGAGGAGCATCGTGGCAGCAGCCATTCCCATCTAAGACCAAAATTCATTTAGCTTCCAGGTTTATAGAGGAAAGTCGTTAAGAAGGAATCACATACTGATATTTGGTAGTTTCAGTGAGCAGTTCATAACTGAAAGATCATTTCCTTTCATCTTAATTCCACCAAATACCTTAGAAAAAAAGTAAATTCTATCACTGTTCATATACCCAAACAGTAGTAGCTGAACTGCAGTTTTCAAAAGCAGGCGGCTTTATGCACTATCCCAGTGGCATGTTGCAACACTGCATCAATTAGTATTGTAATCTATATCATCTACTACATCTTCCTCACTTACTTTATTTTTATATCTCTCTCTCTCCTTCTCTCTGTTCTTAATGAAAAAGTGAAATACTGCTAGTGCGTGCCAGACAGGAAATTAGCTCAACGCTACGGACAAGTAAAATTGCACTAACACTTACTAAAAAGAACATTGCTGTTTTCTGAGTTTTGCTTATTGCTTTTCTACTGTGCTGCATAGACATTTGACTGAACCAATAAATAAATAAATTTCAAAACAACCTGATCCATAGGATAGCAAATACAAATATAGAGCAAAGTCAAGGGAAAAAATCTCACAATATTTAAATTTAGACACGTCTGCTACAAATTTCCACTTCAAAACAACTTTGAATTACTGTCAACATCAGTAATACAACTGTTATTATCATGAGAAGCTCATTGCCCCAGGATGTTTTATAGACCAAAATTCTTAAGAGGTACAGAAGGGGTCACCATAGTTATTGGAGAGTGGATAATTAATTATTTGGAGATATTAAACAAAACAATATGAAGTCCCTGAAAGCCTATCTGTTGGAAGTGAGATTCACCAGAGAAAGAAACACATGATGCTTCTTCCATATGTTGTAGTTTGGGCAGATTGATGTAACTTTGTTTAGTTCTTAAATACTGTTTATGTCTTTATTCTGTTAAAAAAGTTCCTTATTTCTTAAAATTCATTTACTAAAAGGAAAAAATAAACATGAACTCCATAAAATGCGACATCTGCAATGCTTTCTTTTTTACTTATGTTGGGTTTTCATTGACTGTTAGTGATATGGTACAAATAAATGGGGCATTCTGCTAGCAGTAGACTTTTTTCTCTTGTAACAGATTCAGTAAATAATGTTCCATGTATTGTGACACCAAAAGTGCTGGTGCTCTTCATCTGTTGTAATATTGTTTCAAAGAATTATACTCAAACATCAAAGACTATTGTTCTCAACCCAAATTTTGCAGAGATATAAACTGCTATTGTAGATTAATCTCAATATGTCAAGTTACATACATGAATTGTTAGGTCATATAATGGGCATTTCTAAATATCAGCTTTCAGTGAGGTGTGTGCTGATAATCTTTTTTTCCTTGTAATTACCCTCTGAATTTATTTGAACTCATTTATTGCTATTATGTCAAAATAAAAAATTACACTAGAATCAGCAAATTTATGCTAAATTATATTTCTATTTAATACCTATGGAACTATATTTCTTGTGTTCCAAGAAAACATATTGAGATGAGTTTCTCAGGACTTCAGTCCTAGTATATAATATAAAGTTTATACTTTTAAATTACTTTTGATTTAAATTATGGCTTCTGTGATGGCTGCTATATTTTGTGTTCTTAATTGTCTACTTTATCTCTCCAAGTACAGTGAGTCAGATAAAATTACATGGAGCTAGAAGAAGAGTGTGCCATCATAGTGGCCAAGTGAGCATTAAGGGACAGAAGGTCCCAAGGCAGAATGGTATGAAAGAGCAGAGCATTGCAAGGGAGCAGTGCACATGCAACCAGACATCAGAGAAGAAAGGATCAGAGGAACTGATTCAAAATTTCTTTAATCTCAGAAAGTCAAGGAGTAGTTGAAACAAACTGTTAATGAGGGACCTACTCACTGTGCATAGAAAGAGTACTATTGAAACCTTGTTTATATTGTTTTGCCTATGCTAGCTATGTGGTGCATTTGGTTTTGGGTTTTTTCCCTCTGTCAATAAAATAATTACCCAGTATATGCTGGATTTATGACTTTAAAAATCTTTTGGTCTTTTTCAGAAGCATTTTATAAAGAGAAGGTCAAGAGAGATTCTCTTCAAAGCTCTTGCCTTCTCAGGGAAGCACAAGAGCTCACAAGAATTCTGCATCAATCTCCATTTTATTAATATTTCAATATTACACTTTTATACCTTTTGGAAATCTACTATTTCTAGATTTACACAATTTACAGACATGTGCTTCATACAGGGATTTAGAAAAATACATACGATAATTTTATAGGTAAAAGTTACTGACAAATCTTCTTGAGGTAGATGAGAAAAGACTTTTTAAATTTATTTGATACCTAATATTTATGCCAGCTACTTACCAGGGAGCATGATTTTCAGTTTATATTAAATTTTCTATTTGTGCAGAATTTGCCCAGTAGGGATTATGTCTCTATCTGATTTATTGTATCAATGCTGAACAAGAAAAGATAACATATATTCATCCAAATTTCTATTATATTCAAATGAAGTATTATAAAAAGGTTATTACTAGGAGTAAAAGACACAGGAAACAAATACATAGCAGACAGCATCTCAAAATGACAAATATATATAACGTATACATGTCTGGTGTTCACTGAATAACTAGAGCATGGTACGAGTATGGGTCAACTTTTTAGCTCTAAAGGAAGAGTTTACTCCAAGAATCTTCAAAGTGAATCTGAATCTACAAGGGCATAATCTGGGAAAATAGGTTAAGGACAGGCAGTGTTACTATATTTAGGCACAAAGGAAATCTAAGAATATGCACACATGTGAATCACAACAGAGAGACCAATGTTAAAAAATAAAGAGATTGAACACATGGATAGAATAAATTCTTTTGTCAGTATGTGAAATGACTGAGAACTAGAACGATCAAAAAGCTCTAAAAAATACTTCTGTAAAAGAATAAACTACTCCTTAAGTTAGAAAGATAAATAATCTTTTCTTTCCATCATTTCCATTAATGGGAGAAAGTGCTAAAAAAGGGAACAATTCCTCTATTACACTGAAGTTTTTGAACTGTGTTTATTATTCACAAAATGCTCAAAAATTAAAAACACCTGCCTAGACATTTATAGTTATTAAAATGCTTATAACAGACTGAAATAACAAAATAGTTTTGAAGGCTCTCTAGTCAGAGGACCAGACCTTCTAGTTTTGTGGTCAGCTTCATGCATTTATCTGTATATTTTGGTTCCAGCCCAGTTTTGTTTTCATCCCTCTTTTCCTTGTATTTCCCTAATAGTTCTTTAATTCAGCTGATTTGGTGCCCAGCTCTAACACAGCCAGTTACTACACAATTACGTAATTTTTCCAATCTGTCCACCAGTCTCCTATCCAATTTTTAAGGAAAAAAAATTGTCTTACCAATTCCATTGTAGTTTAGTTTAAGAAAATAAGGACTGTTCACCAAAACTAGTATCCCATCTGACAAGAGTCGATAATGTTTAGTGAATACACAGGGTAGCTGTGTATTCAAACTATCCTAGAAAATTTCTGTTGCTTTGGGCAATTTTTGGTCTGAAGAAACCTAGGACAAAAGTGACATATCAATAGATAGATAGATAGATAGATAGATAGATAGATAGATAGATAGCATTTGATTCATGAAGTCAAAAAGGAATAAATTCTTACAGGATTGCATCACCTACATTTACAGATCGGTCTGTCTGAAAATTTTCTTTTAATTTGTTGAACAATTTTCACCTAATTTAGCAGTGGAGTATGAAATGTCAATGTATTAAGTTTCACAGTGTTAAGCTTTTGCAAATATAAGGAAAATCAGCAGCAGGGGAGACACTGAAATTAAATAGCCTTATGGGAGAAGACTACAGAATAACTAGAATCATTTTATGTTCCACATGGATTTTGCTAGGGCCAGAGGAGCCATGTCATAGTTCCTCCCCTTTGGGTTGGAATTCCCAGCATGGTGGTGGGTGCTATACAATGTGTTAGATGGAAACCAGAAGTAATATAGTGGTTACAAAGCAATGGCAACAAGGGGAAGTCCAAACTTCCAGTTTCTGGGTAATTGGTGCACATTCAAAACACAGTTTTCTTTGAGTTTGTCTTCCTATATTGCTATTTACAGATAATAAGATTTTTAAAAAAAAGGTGCTTGTAAGTTTTACAGTCATAAATACCAAAGGCAAATAATAAGGTTCCATTGAAGGAAAACTGGTGATGCAACTCTATTCACTGGAAAAATGGACCCTTTCTGCTTTTCATGTTACATGGTACAAAAAGAGATCAAAAAGAATATTGTAATTTTCCTGTGGTCATTTTAATACACCAGAACATTTTATAATGTGTAGTTTTCAATAACATTACTTGAATGCCTAAAAGAGAAGGCTTCTGACTACTCAAGCAGTTTTGTTGGGCTGACCCAGGCTGAATGCCAGATGGTCACAGAAGCCACCCTATTAGTCCTGTCCTCATCTGGACATGGGAGAGAAAATACCATGAAAGGCTCAGGGGTTGAGATATGGACAGGGAGAGATCACTCACCAAATACCGTCACAGGCGAAACAGACTCGACATGAGGAAATTAGTTTCATTTGTCACCAATCAAATCAAAGTAGAATAATGAGAAGTAAAAACAAATTTTAGAACATCTTCCTCCTACCTCTCCCATCATCCTGGGCCCACTTTCACCCCCAAAATCTCTATCAACTCCCCTCCAGTGGTGCAGGGAGACCAGGAATGGAGCCTGCAGTCAGTTTATCACACATTGTCTCTGCCACTCCTTCCTCTTCAGGAAGATGACTCCTCACACTCTACCCCTGCACCGGTGTGTGTCCCTTCCATGGGAGATGCAGTCCTCCAGGAACACACTGCTCCACTGTGGGTCACCCACTGGGTCACAAGGCCTCCCAGAACACCTAATCCATCAGGGGTTCCTCTCCATGGATCTCTCCAGGAGCCTGCTCCAGAAGGGGCTTCCCAGAGGGTCACAGACTCCTTCAGGCATGACTCCTTCATGACTCCTAAGGCAGGTCATCTATGGGCTGCAGGTGGATCTCTGCTCCACCATGGACCTCCATGGGCTGCACAGGGACAGCCTGACTCACCAGGGTATGGACCATGAGCTGCAAGGGAACTTCTGCTCTGGCACCTTGAGAACCTCCTTCTCCTCCTTCTTCATTACCTGTGTGTTGCAGAGTTGTTTTTCTCACAGAGCCTTGCTATTTTTCCCAGTTGAAGTTTCCATTCAGCAGGATTTTTCTTCCCCTTAAATCTGTTATCCAAGAGGGGCTATCACCATCATGAATAGGCTCAACCTTGGCCAGTGGCAGGCCTGTGTTGGAGTCAGCTTTGGCCCTGTTGGACATTGGGGAAGCTTCTTGCACCTTTTCTTCAGAAGCTATCCTGCTACCAAAACCTGGTCTTGCAAACTCAATTCAGTGGTAGCTGTCTGATCACGGATATCAAAAAGAACTTTTACTAGTGTCAGATGACACATACTTTTATTCTTAACTTCCTGTGCTTTTCTTTCTTTCAAACCAAGAGAAAAGTTTGTCCTCTGGACCTCATTCTTCTTCCTTTCATACCAATATTGGGCAGTTTGTACACAATGGTTGACTTTTTTCCATCATCTTTTCCATCTAAATCAGTATCTGCCTACTCATCACCATCCTGTTTTCCTTCTTTCCTTGTCTGTCAACACATCTTCATTACAGCTCAGTCAAGTATGTGGGTACTCAAAGAGTTAAAATATTCAATGGATTAGTTCAGCTAGTGGTATTAATGACTATATTAATTTCAGGAGACCTCACCTTAGCCATAAACCCCTTGCAAGACATAAAATGTCTCTAGTCTATCCTTTAAGTAATCCAGCTCCATCAGGAAAGAGGATAGTAGTTTTAATAAAATGGGACTCATAAGTTTTTATTACTTTTACAGTGAATGCTTTTCAGTTTTATTGGCTCTTTGAAGGAGTAATTTAGTTTCTGTATTTAAACATGACTTTTTATCCTTCACAACTTGCAGGTTTCTAAGTTATGTTTCTAATATTATAAATATAAATGCAGATACTGAGGTTTTAATAAAGATATGAAGTCCTTTTTGCTGATATATCTAGGAGTATGATCTATCTAGGAGTATTAAAATCACATGAAAACAAAGATTTAATCACTTTTCTAGGCTGATACAGCTAACAGTATTTTTGAGAATGGATGAATGTAAGCATTATAAAATGGTTATCAGTGATCACACTGAGTTAAGTAATGTATAGTTACACATTGATTTCAGTGCTTCTCTCACTCCTTGAATTTTCATGGAAAAGAATCCAAATATGTCCTCCACATATTAATATCATGGCCCTAACTGACATCAGTGAGAGTGTTACTATCAGATCACAAAATGGAAAGATTTTGTGATCAACAAACATCGATATTTTTCTATAAGGTGAACCAAGAGGCTGATACTGATTTCAAGGGGAAGAAAAAAATTAATTTTTTGTTCTCTGCTTTTTTTTTCTTTCACCATGGTTTAAATAGTTAAGCATCAGGAATTTAAAAATATTATTCCTGAAATGCTGTCTATTTTTTTTTCTACAGTTTTAGAGCAGACAGGAAAGACATGCTTTGATATCACAAAACTGTTTCATTCTTGTCCTTCTCTGATTTTATCTGTGACTGGGAAAACAGGAAAAGAACAGTGTTTATAGAAGCATTAGCAATCTTTAATAAATAATGAAATTCTGGCATCACCAACAAACAATTGATTGAAGTAGACTGGCAACGTGGAATTCTACTTATTAATTTAGATGAGGTAAAAATTACAAAGCTGTCCTGGTACAGAAACCATGAAAACCATTTTTTTCCCTCTTGCACTTTTCTGTTTATCAGAGTGACACAATATCAGGAAAGTGTTTACAATAAGATGAAAAAATGTTTACAAAGAGCTTAAAAAAATAAACCAAAACTTGTTTAATTCATTTAGTTATAAACTAAAGGGGTCATGTCACAAAGAAACAGCAACTTGCAAGAACTGCATGCATCCCACTATTCCTGCAGCACTGAGGTAGCAGTGGCTAGCTAAATACATAAATTAGACCCACCTTCACAACCACACAAGCTATAACAGAGGTTGTCAGTGGAAGCTGATGCATCCCTGCCTGTCACCTCTGAAATTACAGTAAGCAGCAGCTTGTGCAACTATCATGCAACACATCAAAATACTCTGGCATAATATGGCACAAGAGCAGATAATCATTAAAAAAATTCTCAATATCTGGTTATGAGCTAAAAAGTACATAAAAAAGAAAATTATCAAGATAAAAATTTAGAAAAGTTTCCTTTTGGATGTGACATAGAAATCTCAAATTTCATACTTTTTTTTTAACTGCAGCTGGCTGCAAAAAATATGAGGTTGCTAATATGTTAGCATTACTAAAATAATTAAGCTTGGGAGCAATAGAGTTTTTTTAATTAGCTCTCTCAAAGAAAGTGCCATTATAATCACCTAATTACCCTTTGATGTAGCTTTATTCATAAATGCTTTAAACATTCATTGCCTTACTACTGGGGGCTATGCCCCAGTTTATATACTCCGTGAGAAAATAAAGTTACTATTATGCACTGAAGAACGTGTGTGAACAGAAAATGTCAGAATGCTGAATGCTGCAATTTTAAGTCTATGTTTTTCTTTCAAGACCTTATAGGGCTTAAAGAAATAAACCAAACTTGTCCATCTAAATTAAATATTTTAAAAATAGCTTTGTTTTTAAGTTTATGTAATTTACACTGTCTACACCTGATTCTTAAAGCCTAGCATAACACCACTTCTCAAATAAATGCTTGAGCTATAAAACTGTTAATGAGTAGATTTGTCTTTTTAAGATTTGTCTTATATTTAATAAATCAGTTCTTCAGGAAAACCACTTCTTTAAAAGTCTTTTAGCAATTTTTAAGAATTGTTGGTGTATTTCCCCAGACAAAAGAATGTTGGACTGCAGTATGAGACAGCACAGCCATTGAAGGATATGAGCAGTGAAAATGCAGCAGCACACATTAGCAGCAAGCCTGCTGCAGACTTGGTACACAGCAAGGAGGTTGGCCAAAAACAGAACATGTGCCAGCATGTTTTTATTAATATTGATACTTTCAGCAGATCCAGGAAGAGCCGAAAGAAATCTGTTAATCAGTGCAGCAATCAGACCTTCATAGGACCTCATGTCCTGTGAGGGGAAATTTCACATAGTCTCATTTGGCTTGATGGAGACTTAATATTTTAGGTAGATAACAGATTTCCATGGATTAACATGCAGCTGGCATCTGTTTCAAACTAAGAACACAAGCAAATACATTCAAATAAGTAGTTTAGTACTCAGTTTCTCTTTTTAAAGAGTACATCAAATAATATCTTTATGATCCTATAATTTTACACAGCGTGATCATTTTTCTATATTAAATCTATTTCTGGTTTTTTTTCATACATTTTAAATACCACTGGAACTGAGATACCAATCGAGGCTAGAATCATTTAAATATTATTATTTAAGTTTAATAATTAGATTCACTATAACTATTTTTTATTAAAATGTCATGAAAATGAGAATTCACTTTGGTTTAAAACGTACTTTCTTCCTAACTGGTGGATAAAACTAGGTAAATCTTCCTTACTAATAGATATTTTAGGACAGATTTTTTTCTCTCTCATTATATCAGACTTGAACTTTGCTCACAGGATATTTGCCTTTTTTTCTTATTTCTTTACTTTTCATCAAAATCCTGCTAATGACCATTACTTCCCCATTCCTAGAATTTTGACAGAATTAATTCTTGCTTCTGATATCCACATTATTTTGCAATTAAAATGCTTCTTCTGCATTTTATATTTTATGTTTGCACCACTCTTATGCCTTGATGCTAACAGCATATTTTATAGAGGGTAGCAGATAAACCTCACAACTCCAACATGCTGCTTATCAAAACCAGGTAAGTACTTTTTCTTACTGGCTGTTCTAGTAGAAGGCCTTCCCCAGGAAACATCTGGTCCAAAACACACATCCTAAAAATCTCAGTGTTATCAGGTTTGGAAGACCATAAACATAAATGTATGCCTAATAATGTCTTATCTGCTATGCTTCTGAAATTTAACTCTGAGGACAGAAAAATAATCCAAGTTTTATTAGCTGAGGTATAACAGCACTGACTTGGGAACAGACAGTTTATAATGTAGCTGATTCTGTTAAAATACATCTTTACTATAAATGTCTTTTCTACCTAATCCAATTTTACTCATTACATATATTCTACATAGAGGAAGGCAAATATTTCACTGTAATCAAAGACCATCTCAAATTTTTAAAAGACCTACCAGAAAAAAAGTTATTCAGAAGATAAGATAATTCAACTTCGAAATCCTTAATTTAAACATCTGATACCTAAATACTTAAAAAGGAAATCTGAAAAGATGTGTGGAGTCCATGAAGTAATATGATTTTCTGGTTTGTAATTTTAATAGAAATATTTGTATTTTTACCTTAATAGAGACCAATCTTCTGCCATTGTTATTTATACCAAGCTGTTATAATATTGGTTAATTGTAACTGAGAGGCATTAAGTAAAGCAAATGAAAATGACAAAAGATACTTATGAAATATGATTCTTGTATGGCAGTTATGCAGTGTTTATATTAAGTTAAAGCAATAAGATGGACAAATACATAGAGCATTTCAAAGTATTAGATCAATAAAAACATCTCCTCACCAGTTTATCATAACACCTGAAAAACTAATCTGGACCTATTCCATGAACATACAAATCTTTTCTTGATTTGACAATACCTTCAAAAAGAGGTAGTTTGGATGTAGCTGGAACAATTTGTTGACACATTCTGTCTCTGGATTTTCAAATAGAATAACAAAATAAAATCAATAATAAACTAGATTTTCTAAAGAGCCCTGGTGGTAGGCAATATTGCTAGCAAAAACCCAAAAACTTGATATTTAGTGATATTTACTCCAGATATGGAAGCAAACCAAATATTCTGGAAGTTTTGGTCTCCACAGTTTCATCTCTTAATGAAATAAAAAGCAATTTAAAGCAAACATTTGTCAATATTCTGTCACTTCTCTATTTTAATAAAGAATTTTAAAGAATCCAATATTCTATCTTATGTTTTAATTACCCATCTGAGAGAGAAAAGCTTGTATGCACATCCATTTACATTCAATCCATCTACCTGTCAAAGTACTTCATGAAAATGAATGCATTCCTCATGAGAGAGAAACGCAGATCTGTTGAGGCTGTGTCTGCAAGGTTTATATGCTCTACTGTATTTCCTAAATTCTGAGAAACAAGAGGTGATTCTTCCATCAGAAATTATCAGAACTTGAAAAGTAACTCCCTTTTGAAAAGAAAATTGAAAGGTTTTTTCCCAAAATCTTACAACAATTTATGAGCCACTAAATCTCTATTCAGCTGGACTTCCAATACACATTCCAATCTATGAATGAGAACAAAAACCTATAATGAAACAATTTCATTTGGAGTTAAAATCTTCTATGCATAAATGCCTGAAAACTGTTGAATTTTGCTGGCCAAGATGCATGGAACAGAAAATATAAGTCCTTTACCAGCTGTATCAGTAGTGAATGCAAGATTAGATGTGTTTTTTCCATTTAATTTTCTAGGTTGCCTTCATATATAGAGACAGAGACTGAAGATTAAGAAACATCTTTTTTAATTCATACTTTTAAATAAGTATTCAAAAGATATATGAATACAAAAAAACACAATTTCCTGAATTATTTTTCTAGAACTCATTGTATGATGTCTATGCAATGCATACTTAAGAGATTACTTTGTTCCTAAAGCTAAATTACAGGTAACTGAAACATCTGGAGAGAACACAAATGCCACAGTTAATCATGGGTTTGCTTGGACTGAATAGAATCTTGTGACTGAAAGCTAGCTTTTTTTACAGCTATGTGTGGTTTTCTTCTTGATTAATTGAACTGGGAAAGGCAGTACATTGCAGGGGGTTTAAAACTACCCATGTTAACTATCTATTCCAGGATGAGATAAATTGACCTTTGACTGAGTCCTTCCTTTTTTTTAAAGGAAACCTAGATGATTTTCCTAGACTACTTTGGTCACTAATATGTATTCAACTGGAAAAGGAATAGAGATGACAGAATTATTTGGCTACCGATAAAAATACACTATTTTTGTTAAAATGCCAAAATATGCAACAAGGCCCCCCCCCAACAGACTTACAAGTTCTGCTACTCCTGTCTCCCTCGTATGAATTTGACCTTCCAGAAGCATGTACATGGACACAGCCAGCTCTGATGGAACCTTCATCACCATGGGTCCTGCAGCAGTGGGGGGTCCCTCCTTGTCTGCCTTTGTGCTGGCTCATTCATGGCTACCAACTTGCCCCATGGAGCTCTTTAGATGGCTAAGGAGGCCTACTATGATCATTAACCAAAAGAATATATTTGCTTTCAGTGGGATGCATCATATGTTTACATTTATGCATCAGTTTAGAGTTATACTGGATATGCATCCCCTGACCAAGTTCAAGTAATCTTTGAGGTTGCAATATAACCTACAACTCATTAAACCACAAAACAAATGGTTGGATAGCTTAATATTTTTATCGATTTTCCTCCCCTTATCACTTTCAGTATTAAGACTTCCATAAAAATTTGCCATTGCAATTCACTGATTTGTTCCATTTTTATTAAATCTACATGAAACATCCAATTATCCCATTCCCTACCATTAGTCAAAGTAGTCTTAACCAATTGACAGGTTTTTTCCATTGTGTTTGTGCTTCTGTAAACTTTATCTCATGAAATGGACATTGTCCTTATCTACCTCACTGAGGTTATCTACAAGCTGTGGGCTATTTGTGTCACCAGTGCAAACAGACAACCACCACAAACACTCTCCTGATGGATTGTCCTGATGGATCATCTGGGAGTGTCCTGATGGATCATTTGGGACTTCCTTGAGAAAGCCAAGGGCAAGCTGCCAGATAAAAATCAGCAGCAATTGATTTCCAGCAGAATCTTGAAAATCAGAGACATAGATCTCACTTGTCTCTTCAGATGCACAGCTACAGATTCTCCTACTGTGCACTGCAAAAGAAAATACCCAGGAAGGACTTGTGGTTTCACTCAAAACTTAAAAGAACCATGAACTGCTATATTTTATTTTGAAAACAATAGCATGCTGTGTTACCAGTTGTTTCAACACACCAGTGTGTATTTTAATTGAAGGTGACAACATATTAAGGACTTAACCTTTGGAAACTGAGTATTTCAAGTTGGGGATCATTCACACCACCTACTTTATATGCTTCATTTGCATATGGTATCCCAGGCTTCCTATATAGCCACTGAAGCACAGTTCCTTCTGTTTTAAGCAATATAATCACATTTATTATCAAGCCAAATGCATTTGGCCTTTACATGGGTGTTGTGGGAGAACAGGAAGAACTCTAAAAGTGAACACAATGGCCAAATGGTATTGCCTTGGAGACACTAAAGTTACAGCAGAAGGCGACAAACTTGCAGCAGCATCTCCTCACACAGAGACAAGTAGCCTGGCAAGAAAAAAGAAGTACTCAGCAAAAATTGATTTTTAGAAACTGAAATGCTAGAGAATATTCCCAAATAAGATGTTGTCTGGTACTACAGTATTATCAGAGTCTGAATCTGCATAATTTAGACATTAAAAATCATACTATTAATTCTATCAAAATCAGAAAGAGTGCAGGCAAATAAAGGTTAAGCTCTGTCTATGCACTTGTAATTTTTCTAAGTAATCCAGACATTTTACAGCTTTTTTCATAGTACTGTAGGAGTCTAACAAGCCCCGTTCTGTAGCATTAAAACAACTCTAGTAGCTGTTGAGACTGTTAAAAATGCTAATAACACCCACATGTCAGAGAAGATCCAACCTGCTTGTAAAGCCTAGAAAGTAGTTCACTCCTGTTCTTATAAACTAGAAGTGATAATAACACAGAAGAGAAAGAAGTTTCTTGCATTTTTTCTATCTTAAAATATATTCATGTTATGTTTCCTAATATGCAAAAAAGGAAACTAAATTATTAAAAAGGAGAAAGGTGTATGAAAAGTTGAGATAAAAATCAGAAATTGAAACTCTTAGAGGTATTATTATATAAAAGTGCTATTCTTCCAAAATAATACAATATAGATAAAAAATGCTTCAAGATGTAGATATTTCATTATCCTTGTATCTGAGAATGTACAATTTCTGCAATGGCTGTTCCAGTATATATCATTCTTTTATTTTAGTTTAAATGCTAAAATTTACAAAAGTAAAATAATGAAAATAATGTGCAACTACAGGAACAAACAAAATATATTCTCTTCTGTTAAGTTGTTTTCTGTTTAACAATTGCTTTAATAATATAATCAAAAGAGATGAATTCAACTAATTGTGCATGTCTGACATTGACATGATATAATACTTTCTATTATAAACAGAAACCACATGTGGTCAACTTTAAGAGCTCTAGATGAAAAAAAAAAAAAAAAAGCCAAACTGGTCACCCATGGAGGATGGAAATCAGCACTAATTGAAGTTACACACAAGGAGGAACCATATGTGGAGGCTCAGACAAAAAGCTGCATAGAGAGGTTCCAAATATATATTATTGTATTACTGGTACAATATTTAAATGTTATAAATATAGGATCCAGGAGATTACTTACATTATCCAGGAAATATAAGGTATCATGGGAATCAACTGAGATAAGAAATAGTCAAAATGCTATTAAGAGGTCTCACAGATGAATTTGTACTGTGATTATAAAAGTCTAATAATTATGACCCTGAATAAATTTTCACAATAACTAAGAGAATTAAAGAAAAGGCTCTTTAAAACATTCAGCACATTTGCATATTGTAAGCATTGGCTATAGGCATGAAAAGCTTTAAATGGCCAAGTGAGAGCCTAAGACATACCCAAAGTTCAATATGCCTCTGTGTCAGGTCTGTGTTATACACTTTGGAAGCCTCCAAACAGCTAAAATGCTGAAACACTTTCAGTGTGGGTGTTGAGTTTAGCTGATGAGCACCAGACAGTGTATTGAGGAGTTACTAGGGCAGTGGGAATCATTAATAATGGTAATTTCTCAGTAGAAACTGTCCAGGACTGAGCTTAGGAAATTAGATGGGTCATGTAGTTGCCGTGTAGCTGTTCATGGTTATCAAACAATGGCAAAAATCTGAGTTTAAATTTATACTAAAGCAATGAATACAGATCCTTGCCTAAAATATAATGGAATTATATGTAACGTTACAGTGCAGTTCAAGAATGTATTTATGACAATAAATAAATATGAGAATGCTATTAGTGTCACCATAAACCTATTCACTAACACAAGTTCTGTGTGAGATAGTCAAAGAATTATTGCTATTATTTCCATATTTCTTAACTTAGCTATACAGAGAAGAAAAATCCTACCATTAAAATAAAATTATTGCTTAAATAATCATGGGTTTCCATTGTTCATATTCTTACAAAATTATTAGAAGACTGAATCTCCTTTAAGAAAAAAAGCTTACAATGTGAATTTTTCATCTGTCAAGTTATTATTTATATTAACACCCTATAGGAGCCTAGGGGAAAAAATCAGAAAATTTAAAATAATGGTAAAAGAACTGAGAGTTTGGAAAACATATTCAAATTTATCTTACATATAACTGCTACAGAACTATAGGGAAGAAAGTCAGGGTGGCCATACGACATGCAAGTTATATTCCATAGTACAAGGAAAATACAATTCTAAAGAATTTACTGTCAAAAACTTAATAACTAAATTTTGTGATCTTCTCAGTAATTAAATAGGAGAAAATGACAGAAGTGATCCCAGGTAATGATATGTATGATAAAAGAAAGCAGTAATCACACCAAAGTCCCATATCACAGTAAGAGAAATGAGTACACCCCTGTCCTTTTCTTAACATCAGGAAATTAAAAAAAATAATAATATAAACCTATCTGAGAGGAGGTAGTAAATTTTTTATATCAACATATTCAAAGGCTTATTAAAATTAAGTTGCTCTTATTCAGCTGTCACGATCCATATTGCACAGTGAAAAAACTGAAGTGAAATATGAGTCTATGGAGTTTCATAATGGCATTAAGGAAGAAAGGAAAACCAACATTCAGAACTTGCTCATTTGAATCCCTAATCCACTAGAGCATTCTGCTAATCTCATCTTAATACAGAAGAGACAGAGACCTTTACTGTATATTAAAATACATTTTCAAATTATGCATGTAAGAAGTCTGATAACTAAATCTCATGGATATTTAGTATCTATGATATTCAGTAAAAAGTAAATAATTGTTGTTACCTTCAATGAGCACCATGTGAATCACAAACTATGTGGATAAAATAGGAGTATATAATATTCAGAATGAATTCCTGGTGTGTTAATATACATAATTATTAGTCATAACCACATATAACTATTTTGCAAGGCAGTAACAGTAATAAAATTAAAATTTTGTCTGCAATGTGTAATTTAAATAGGAAAAACTCTTTTTGTACCACATGAATAACAGAGTAATTTATTTTAAAAAGTTCATAGTAGGTTTTTTAAAACCATGCTGCTTCTTTTTTCACAATAATAGATTTTTGTCTCTGTAACATATTTTCCTAATTAATAACAAGAAGCATTCCGTGATTCCATGAAAAATCCATGACACAATTCCTCTGACATCCTCTACACTGGGTTTTATATTTTCTATTTAAATTTTACATCCCACTGTGAGCCAAGCTATGGCTGCTTGCTAATTTCTCTAAAGCACCATGACTGGAACTCGTCATTACTACAAGTCCACTTTTCAGGGAGGAATAATTCAATCTTTTATATTTTGTAGAGCTCTGGATCAATTCAAACATGTAATAAGAACAAATTTAAAAGGCATTCTTCCCTCAATTAGGAAGAAAGAGACTTAATTTACAACATTTCTTATACTACCACTGAAGAAATAGAAGTGTATGTGGGCTTAGATAAAAGAAATCCCCATCTGTTTTCTCTCATGCTTCAAAGCAGAAGACACAAGCTTTAGTAAGGGAGCCATAAATACAGAAAAATTATTGGTACTCTGTTACAAAAAATATTTTTTCTTCTGATAGGATGATGATAAATTAGAGCCTGGTCCCTAAACCTTGTTCTTCTCACTTTGCAGTGCAAACACTTACCTCCACACAGAGCTTATAAAGTTATCTGCTGATGACTCAAAACCCTGCCTGTTGCACCAGATTATCTCCTATACCTGGTTAATATCTCTCTGTAGGCATTTTAAACACATGGATCTCCCATCTCCACTTTCAAATTTTCTGCCCTTTTTCTCATCACTATTACCTTATTATTATTACTATTATTATCTTAATCTTTCAAGACCATAGACTATATTTTTTCTTCTCTCTCCTCTCGTTAATTATCCAAAAATATCTCTCTAGTACCTATCATTTTATTTCCATACACATTTCAGCTAGCACTGACATTCACCAACTCATCACTTCTATTAATAGGGCCTTGTTCTGGCCCTGAGCTATTCTCTCACCAATCCTTTCTGTCTCAGTGACAAATTTATGCAAGGACATTGTTGTCAAATCACATGGCTTTGACTCTGTTTGGTGAGATTTTCTCTCCTGCCATTTCAAAATTTAGATTAAGAACACTGTCATAGATTTTTTGAAAACACTGTGTTTAGTGTTCTTTCCTGAGCACAGTTCTTCACCATCCAATTCACCACAGGTTGTCCACATATTCTTCAAAACCCTTCTGTTAAGCTCCTCCATCAAAGGCCTCTTTTGTTAACACCTACCTTCAGCCTACATAAAGCCAGCCAGGTGATTCATTCTGACAAGTATGTGCACTTATATCCAGCTCTTCTTATACCCATGTGCAATCTGACATGGCTGCTCAGGTGGTTTGTATCAGGAATGCAACCTGAGCTATATGAAGTGAAATATGGCAGAAGAAAGAAAAAGAAAATATATATACTGCTTTTTTTAGCCCATTTACAGTACATTCATACCATTTGTAGTTATTATAGTACTTGTCCACTCTTGTACCCATGTTCTACATGTTCATTTAGGATGCATGACAGAACTTCATTGCTTCTGAACTACTGAAACACTGTATTATAAACTAGGTGCAGCTAATAAGAACTGCCTATGATCACTGGGTAATGTGGTTAAAGGACTGTTTCATCTGACTAGATATTACTTTGCCTGCTACTTCTGATACTCATCCTCAGCTTAACAAATAGATTTATATTAATTGCTTTCTTGATTAGTTTTTTCCTAAAAGCTGTTCTGCAGTGGAAATACTTGATGTTGTCCCCACACTTGCATCTGTTCATCTGATGAGATTTGAGACAAGAACTGTCTCACTTGTTTTCTAACTGAGCCCCATTCACATATGCATTAAACATTAGGTTATTCATCAATAAAGGGTTCTGCTATTCCATTACTCTAGGATTTTACATAAGAATTAGATTATATACTATTGTTTGCTATCCTTCTATATATTATTTGGAGTTTTTCCAGACAAAGAATATATCAAATACAAAGAAACTCAAAACATGAACATGCCATCTATCAAATAAGCACAATTCCCCACTTATATGAAAAGATTTAGAGCTCGCTACATTGTGGGAATAATTCAGCTCAATTTTTATGATTGGGATAGTTATATAATCCCATCTAAACAAAGTCTTATTCAGACTTTTCAGTATCATTGGCTGTGTACAGAAATGACACGGATCAGAACTAGATAGTTCTAGAATAGAATTACCATACTTTTACAGATGTTGCTCAGTTCGTTACACAACCTGCAAAAGGTAGCTTGGGAAAAGGCAGAAATTACATTATTGAGCTCAGCATCTCAGCAAGCTCCACCACAGAACTATGGAGTTTCAGTTTGTTTTTAAAAAACATAGTGAAAAGCTTACATTGAAATGTAGTGTGAATTTCTATAACAAAGCAAAAGAAATAACTGTAAAATTTACAAATGAAAATGTAAACGACATTTCCCGCAGCTGGTACAGTTATCACATTAAATTTTAAAGGGCCTGCTGCTGAACGTGAAATATGAGTATTAGGTGACCGGAGCATGGAAAATGCCCTTAACCAATCTATGAAATGGCTTTTCTCTCCAGATCATGAAGAAATATACACTGAGAGAGCTGTGTATCAGGGAGCTGAGTAAGAAAAAAATGGTACAAAGAACAAAAAAAAATGGACTAGTAGTTTCTTTTACCATAAACTTTCCTGAATATGCTTTAGGGAAATAAAGACAGCTATGACACAGGAGAACAAGGACAAGTGTGGGCTCCTTGGTGGGTGTTCAAGTGAGCAATAACTCAGTCCCTTTAAGAAGCTATGAGCTTAATGTACAGCTGAAGTACATCAGCAAGGAGAGAAATCCAATCTCCTCAGAGATTATTTATGACAAAGTGCACCAAACTGAGGCCCAATTTGTTTGTGGAATTGTAGTCATTCCATTTCAACTAAACAACAAATGAATCTGCCTTGTAGAGGATTCGTTCAGGGTATAAAAGAAAACAAAAGAGAGAAACAGATACAACACTTCATTTACACACCGATTTACAAGCTAACTTACAGAAATGATTGATTAAGCAATTTTTGAAAGTAGAGAACTCTCTGAAAGAGAAGGCCTTTGAATCACATCTAAATTTCTTCCTCTGTAAAGTGAGCACTTTTTATTTCAGATTTATTAATGTATAGTCATTGGCTTAAAATCCATACTTTCTCATTGTATTACTGTTTCCCAATTTACATGGTTAAAATGCAAATTTTGTTGAACTCAGAGAACTAGCATGATTCTTGTTTTATATAAAAGTAAAATACACTCTAGATTAATTTTTTTTTTTTTAACTACCAGAGAACAGTGTGTGCTAGCAGCTTCCTGTGGGCAAGGATTCCAGCAGCAGTGGGGCCTCCACAGGGCACCGCCTGGTAGCCAGGGCTTTTCCCACTATCTCTGGCCAGGAAGCAGAGCATCCAGGGGCAACTGGGGCAGCCCTTGGCATCAAAGCACCTTCCTGGAAAGGTGCTTTTCCAATTATTCATATTTAACTTTTATTATATATATATGTTATTTTAAAGCAGTTTATTTGAAAGTGCTTATATGTTAAATTGGATTTACTGTGAAAACATTAAAATTATGTAACATTGGCTAACATATCAATCAATATTTTATCACTTGGCTTGATTTTATTCAAAATTAACTTCAAATACATTAACTGAAAATTAAAAACTGGAAAGCAATTTTGGTCACTAATTTAGGGTCAATTTCTGCTCCTTGTCTTGTCTGTACGTACAGCAAGACTTTTCATTTCTCCATGCAAAGATCATATGAGCATGAACCCAGTCAACAAAAATGAGCATACATCAAATAGTAGACAAAAATATTCAGGGAGAGACTGGACAAGATTATGACAGAGGCATTGCTTCAGACTTGAAATTAGAGTAGGAAAAACCTGAAGTTGTTCAGATACAGTGACCAGTCCAGAAAAACCCCACAGGTCCACAGAAAGTGAGGAGAGAAAATAGCCATTCTTTACCAATTAAAAGCAAAGGTGTAAATTCTTAAATACTACCAAAAATGGCAAAGCAACAGTGCTTTTGAAAAGACATTTGTTTTTCAGGTACTGAAAAAATACTTCTTAAATTAAAAAAAAAAATAAAACAAACAAACAAATTACTGAGAGAGATTCAAAAGATTCAATGATTCAATAGATATTTCCAAGCAGAAGAAACACCAGCTATTGCAAACATTCAAATAGAAGAAAGGCAAAAGGCCAAAACTAGAGAACTAAACAATTTAGAGAATCTGCATTTGAAATAGGATAAATTAGCACCTACTGAAGAACAGTGCAGAATTATTTGCAAAATAAACCCACCATAAACAAAACATAAAAAGGGATTAACCAGACTGCTTGTCCAAAATCTGAAGATAAAAAGAAGAGCCTTTATCAAGCATTAAAAAAGTTTCTATAACAGAACTACAAGAGGTGCATTGTATTTTTAATTGAGAACTTATAAACTTTAAAAGACATAGAAAGTTAACTGAACTTTGCAAAAGGGAGGGAATTTTCCATGCTAATGAAACAACAATGAAAAAACGTGGTTAAAAGAAGCCAAAGTAGAGAGATTGAACTCCTAAGACTGATATAAGTTGCATATGAGAAACATTTATCTGTGTTTGCAAGTAGCTATCTAATATCTTATTTTGATGTTTTGAAAAATATCTGCTTTATATACCATGCAAATAAAATCAGTAGTACTAACACCACTGAATTTAACAAAGTGCAGAAGTATGTAAAATGGAGCAGCTAATGTCAGAAAACGTAAAGGAGCAAAGAACCTGACCATCAATTTTAGTAACACTACAAAAGATCATTTAACTTAATAGTTTCTGGTTTCACCAATTATGCAAAATATTACGACTCTGTGATTATTGTAAGAAATTATGTATGAAATGAGATTTCCTAGACACAGCATAGACTGATAACCAATATATATATATTAGCTGTAGCAAAAATATCAATAGATATGTCAGGACAGTTTAAATCAAGGAATATATTTGCCTAAAATGTGTACAATTGCCTTTGGTTTAAATATATATGTCTAATTAATAATGTGAGACTCACTGGAGGATTTCAGTCAAAGAATGAATCTAAAGTTATCATTCACTACACTATAGTATATAATTTACATGAATACTGAAGAAGTGAAACCCTGTTTAGGATTTAGATTTACCTATATCAGGACATTCTTTCAAAAAAAGCTCTGGTTTAAAACATGTAGAAATGTAGTGTATATTGTTTCAAATCTTCCTGCTATCCATATTGGTTTTAATATTTGGAAGAACTTGCATCCTTCTGGAGAAAATGTCCAGTACTCAGCTGAATAACTGTGTTACACAATGGGTGAGCATCTGGCTCATGAGTCGGGCACCAGGGGTTACAGTGAATGGGGTGACATCAGACTGGGGACCTGTTGCTAGCTGGGTTCCACAGGGCTCTATCCTTCAATATCTTCAAAAAAGACTTGAACGCAGGATTGGAAGGGATAGTGAGCAAGTTTGCAGATGATACAAAACTGGGAGGAGCTGTTGATTCTCTCAAAGGCAGGGAGGCCCTGCAGAAACCTCAACAAACTAAAGAACAGGGAAATTACAAACCATATGAAGTTCAACAAGGGAAAATGCCAGATTCTGCACCTGGGACAGGGCAGCCCTGGATGTACAGACAGACTGGGGAACTAAAAGCTGAAGAGCAGAGCTGTGGAAAGAGACCTGGGGATCTTGATCAATGGAAAGCTGAATTTGAGTCAGCCATGCCCTGGCAGCCAGGAGGGCCAACCATGTCCTGGGGGCATCAGGCACAGCATCACCAGCTTGGCAAGAGAGATCCCCTGTCCTGCTCTGGTCTGCACTGGGGCAGCCTCACCTCCAGTGCTGGGGGCAGCTCTGGGGGCCACAGTATAAGAAAGATATAAAGCTGTGAGAGACTGTCCAAAGGAGGGCAACAAACGTGTTGAAGGACCTTGAGGGGAAGTCGTTTGAGGAGAGGCTGTGGTCACTTGGTCTGTTCAGCCTGGAAAACAGGAGACTGAGGGGAGACCACATTGAAGGCTACAACTTCCTCAAAGGTAAGCGGCAGGGAGAGGTAGCAATTACTCTCTTTCCCTGTTACTGGTCACTTTCCCTGACCAATGACAGGACCCAAGAAATTAGCACAAAGCTGCAGTCATAGAATTCTGTTTCTGATTCATCTTCATCTAACCCAGTAAAGCCTTTTACTCCACTCGTCACTTATTTTTCACCAGGATTCTTTGCTCTTTGGCTGCGTTTATGACACACTTAATTCATTGTCCTTAGCACTTTTTTTTGTTTCTTGGTGCCTCAAATGTGTCAGTTCTGAGCTATTTCCCAAGAAAGTTCATTTCTAGCCATAATCTGTGCAGATTCAGTCAGTCTCCGGACTGCTAATAAGGATTTATTTTAGCTTTGGTAGCACTCATACAGCTACACATAATATAACAGAAGAATATAAGTGATAGCACAAATAAAAATTTGCAGTATGTAACATCTTTCAGTAACCCTAACTTAAATAAACCCATGAACATAAAAAACCACAGCTTTAACAAAAATCTCACAATTAGCAGTAATTAACATATCTGGAATAATTTACACAGATATGACTAAATATAGTTGTTTCCTAGGTTTTTATCTCCTTTAAGAGATAAACCTTTAAGCATAAAGTTACCTTTTCTTGTAGGACTGCTATTTCAGATCAACAACAAATATTTTAACCTGAAATAATATTTAAAGGTCAGTCTAAATATTTTCTCTTAAGTTCATATTTGCACTCATTACTGCAGACCAAATGCATGTACAGATGAAATGTACTGCAGGACAGCATTGAATAGGGTATTGTCAAATCTATGTTTCACTGAACTTTCTGACAGACTGCTTTTAGCATCTTTTTGGGTTACAACATTTAAAGGGCTCAGAACACTTAACTACATGATAGAAAATATTCTTTTTGGAAACCACATCTTAAAAGACCTTCATTTTTGTCTTCATATATATATATTCAGTTTTTAGTAGTCTTATTAATTGTCTCTTCTATGTAATTTGAATGAGGAAATATACAGCAAAAACTACATGAAAAAATGACTACATGACAATATTCTCAGAAGTAACAGTTATGGAAACAACTTATTGTATGCAAAGTAAAACAAATCTGTCTTCATGGAGGACTGTCAGAATACACAGTAACTTACTGACTAAATAACGGATGAGTCTCACATATTGACACTTTGTTGCAACCACGCAAATCACTCACTATGCTTATCTAGAAATTGGCTAGTTCTATATCAATGAGGAGTTCTCATCTCATCTGGTGTTTATTCTAAATTTGTTGTGGATTCTTCAAATAAGAAGATACGTCTTCCATTCAATGGAAAGCAAAAATAATCTAAGTGGCATTTTTTTCAACAGTTTTGTAAAAGAAATATGCTTCAATTAGATATGAAAGTTCAAAATTAGTCAATAGGTATGTCTTTCCTACTATCACTTACCTAAAGAGTTCTTATCTAGACAGCTCATCTTATGTACAAGAACTGACAAAAGTAATTATAGTGTAAGCATACGGCCTCACTATGGCCAAAACTGTAGCCCCATATATAAACAAGGCATCAGTGAGTGAGGAAAGCTCAGGCTGATGTGAGTACTAAAGCAGTTCTATTGCTATGAAGTTATTAGAAAAGTTTCCAGAGACTACATAAAAGTTTAAAAACTCTTCTCATGATTACACAAGAATGACCTAACAAACGAAACTAATACCCACTGAGATGTGCAGTTTCTTCACTGAACAAAATAAAAGTGAAAGGAATTTACTCACTATAGAAACCAGAAAATTCTTATTATGTAGAAAAAAAATTTAAAATACATCAAAAGGCTTGTAATTTTGTGAAATAGACTGATTTAAGTTATGTGTAAATTACTCATTCCTCTCTCACAGCGTCTCACTACATGTAATAATGTCAATTTAAATAAGCTAGTGCCTTACTGAACAATAGTTCAAGCAGCACAGATTTCAGTGGCTGAAGAAATATTCCATTTTAATCCAATCACAATATTTTGTCCAACAAAAGCTTGTTCTTTTGGGGATTTTACTGAAGCAACTCCCAAGTTATTCTATGAGGCAAATTCTTTCTCAGCCCAGCGATTAACTTAATTCTAAATTAAAACCTCTATGTTTTTTTATGCCAGTATGTATTATATATTTCCATAAAACACTGAATTAGTACAGTGAGAAAAAAAAAGCATGAATACTTGTTTTTCAAGATCATCTTCCTGTTATTGAAACTGCACTTTCCCTTAATTTTTCTAACATATTAAAAATCTTCAAATTTTTAAAATCATGTGAATACATTGTTTGCTTCAGATGTAACATACATCAAATCCAAAAATGACTAAACAGAATAATCCTTTAAAAAACTGGAACAGAAACTACTCCTCAGTTTTCAATTCCTTAAAAAGTCTTCAGTTGCTCATAGAGCTTTTTCTAAACTTAAAAGAAAATTAACAAACAAACCAAAACCAAACCAAACCAAAACACGCACATAAAAAAACACCAAAAAACCCACAAACCAAACAAAACCAAACCAAAACAAAATAAGACATGAAAAGCAAAATAAACTCATTTGTGTTTCCTGTCAATTTGCATGATTTGTTTTCCTTAATTTTTTTCCTAGCATTTAAAACACTCTGAGATCTGCATGGCCTACTTTCACTGCCATTTCAGGAAGGATTCATGTCATCTACTTTGGAGGTGTCTGTATCTCAGCTGGTTCCCTTGTATTCTATAGTCAATAGAGAGAAATTGGTCACTTTTAGTACCTAACTTATGTAACTTATTCTAGATGTCTGTTTCAAAATGAGCTGGTTTACTCACCTGGGAATGTTCATTTATCTCCACTCACTGCAAGGGTGAGAAGTCTAAACAATGAACTTAAATTTAGACACCTTCATTTGGCCAGATGAAGCCCAGGCTTATAATCTTCCAGATACAATCTCTATTTCACATGTCCAATGGGCCTTTTGCTTTTAAATCCTGTATAACAGAACCTTGTTTCCTGAAAAGGTTCCATTGTAGTACTCCCTGAGCCAGTCACTAGTAATTTGCTTGTAAACTCTGGAAAAGATGGCATTATTCCAACAGTGACAGGGTGTTTTCTTTCTCTTGTCTATATGTTTTTGATTCTATTATAGCATCATATAGCTTAACTTCCACTAAAATTTGGGGAGATCTAGAGCTAGCCATTTTCCCTCAGTATTTCAGTTTCCTGAATTTGTGTGGAAGTTGGTGTACTTTTGATTCCATGCCTTGGTTTGGGGTTTTGTTGATGCCTTTTTTAAAGGGCAACCCAATAGGTTTTATTTCCTTTTTAATTAGTTTCATTCTCCGAGCTATACTGCACTTAGGATAATTTTAGTATCTTAAACTGTAAGGATGTCATCCTAAAGTACATTCTCTTCCATACTTCACAGCTTTCTTACAGCTTCTCAATCTAAAAATTTTCTTGCAATCTTCCTGATGTTAAGTGCCAACAGTTTGGTTTTAGATGAGGTCACTTTCTCTTACATAGGTGCCCTTTATTTGGAAAAGTCCTTCACTTAATGTTTCTTCCACAAAATATTAAAAACCTTTACATGTGAACTTATGAGTTTTAAACATGTGCAGAGCTAATAGCCAAAAGCAATAGCTTTGGATTTTTTTGGGGTTTGGACAGGCTTTTTTTTGGACTCAAACTAAAATAATTATTTAATTCCCAGAGTGGCATTTGCTAATCCCTTTGCAGGACACAGATTATCTACTATCCCTCAAAAGGCTGTCAGACTGTTACTAATAAGCATTTTAAATTAAAAATGCTGTTATGTTGCAATTAACAAACAGAAATAAGTAATTGATATAGCTAAATCTCAGTAACCCAAGATGAGGTTGTTCAAGTACAACACAGCTCTCATTTTCTTAACAATTCTTCAACAACGCTGGAGTCGAAAACAGTTTAAAAAAACCCAAATATTTAATTCAAGGCCTAGGAACAAAACAGAAAGGTTTTTCTTGCTTGATTCCTAATAGAAACACTACAGCCACTTATTGTTTAAAGTATTAATTCTTCAGAGATATATTAAAGACTCCAGCAATAAGTAAACCACTTGCACTGTACCATTCGTAGCTTTGCTTGACATTTAGTTTCATACACAAAAACCAAGGGACAAAGTTGTTCTTCTTGCATGTTGATATTCTAAATTTGAGGTACATCAGAAATAAACCTGGCATTCTTCCAGTATATTTCAATCTGGTCACACTAGGGAAAATATACTACGTTTTAGCTTCCCAATAATTCTCACAAGAATCAAAATTATCTCTCCAAATGAATTGTTATCAACAAAATTCACCATCCAAGGTCAAAAAATATTGCTGACTGTATATGAAAACCTTTTAAGGAAGCTCGTGAACAAAGACGGTAACCTTGATATCTTTCATTTACATGCTTTGATAAATCCCTTTTGGAAGATCAGACAGTATTTACAATTACATTATCTACATATATCTATAATAAGCCAACTGTATTGATCTCAGCCAAGTTGTACAGAGCAAATTATCTGATAGCTTTTTTCCATACTTATGTCATTGTATTTCAAGCCTAATTTATCTACATTAATTCTGGTGCTACCTTTCTTGACTACAAAGTGACAAGTAGAAGGAAGAGACTGTATTACTTTCTTCCTGAGTAAGTCCCTATCACAAAGTTTATTGGAAACGACCTTCAGATTTCCTGGAAAGAAAGCTCAGCTTAGCTGTAGAGACACTCAACAGCACAGATCCAGAAGGTACATAACTCTTACATGCAGAAGTAATCCTGATTGAATGACTGCGATAACCTATTCACACCAGGATAGTTTCAGCAGCTTTAACTACCTTCATTACTGATCTCTAATACTTTGATTTATATATCTAATTTTTCAGGCTTATTCCAATCTGAGGTTAGGTAGAACTTGGTTATTTATAAAATGGTAGTTCATCTGTCATACACTATTTTGAAACAAGATCATTAAAGCCCATAAGTAAGGGTGCTAGGTATGCTGGGATTCTAGGTGGACTTTGAGAGCTCTCCCAAACTTGTCTCTTTTGTAATCTAGGAGTTTTTTTCTCCCCCATATCTCAGTACCACTTGTGCAAGATCACAGTGCTTCCCTACCTGAAAAGGTTGTTTGGAAAGCATTCACAAATTTTAGTGAACTTAAGCACATTTTACTTTAATGACATTGTCTATATGTGCATTTAGATGGAAGGTAAGGTGAAAGAGGCACATCCAAAATCAACCATGTTTGCTGACAGATGACTATGGAAATGATGAGACAGAAAAAGAGGGTGTGAGCCCTACTACATCCATGGTATGTAGTAGGGTCCATGGTCCCAGCAGTTCTGAGAAGGCAGTACATTCAAAAAGCAGTAAAGCTCACATTTATCTAAGTAATGCAACTGTCCTGTGAGGAAAAAAAAAAAAATTTAAAAACTTCTGCTGGAGAACAACTTGTCTTCTAATTTAACACTGAAAAATCTGAAGAATCTGAAGACTATGCAGTGTTACATTAACTAATGCCACTTGACCTCAAAAATAGCTCATAACCTGTTATGATGGCTGGTTATGATTCCGTCATGCATTTTAAGTTCATCTTCAATACTTGATTTAGACTTTGTGAGTTAATATAAAATGTTCTATTCTCTAGTTTTCTAGAGAATTTCTTTACATCTCTTTATAATTTAGTTGCTTCATATGCTGTGGAAAATTCAACAGGATGGAAAAACCATTATGAATATTTCCAGGCTACAGTGCAATGTGCCTAATGAGAAACTTAAATTTCATTTTCTCAAAACTCAACATATGTAGTACTAAAAGTCCTTGTCAGCCTTTAACTATAATTGTACTCTGCTCACTTATAATAGTGTCTAATTAGACATTACTCACACTGTAACGTGTGTGTAACTGACAGAACACATCCCCTATCCTTCACAATCAAATATGACACAGCAAAATATTTTAGGCATGTGTTGTTAACTATGTATTTTTTGACAAACTGAATATTCCAGGAACACAGTCATCAGAGACCAAGAGATTCTGGTCTTATTTGAAATTGTCTGGCAAGATGGAAAAGGTTAGAATTAATCTTTCATTGTCTCCCATCAGGATCAACAGAAAAAAATCTACAGCAATGTTGAGCTCAGACTATTCACAAATAGAAATAGAATTTCTACCCATTATTTCTTTTCTTTGGATAGCAAATAGAATAATGAAGGAATTAGCATGAATGTTTATGTCTGGCATCTAGCAGAGCTGAGTAATTTGTAGAGTGCAGGAAAGTGAAGATTGGCTGATGGGTTTAATTTGGACTGGTTTTTACACTTAAAGTAAATTTAGCTAAATTGTTTGGATACAAAAATCTAAATGTTTCATTTTCTAAGTGTTTAGTTTTTTTCAGAACCTCTTACAGAAACACTCACACATAGCATCACTTCCTTAGAAGATGCAATTCTAATGAATAAATTATTTTTCTATTAGTAAACTTTGTTTTGAAGCAATATGATTTACAGCCCAAGACTGTGAAGTTTGGTAAAACTTTGATTTGTGACAGAAGCTTTGCCTGTGAGGATGGTGAGACACTGGAACAAGCTGCCCAGGGAAATTGTGAATGCCTGGAAGTTTCAAGGCCAGGCTGGATGGGGTTTTGAGCAGCCTGATCTAGTGAAAGGTGTCCCTGCCCATGGGAGGGGGTTTGGAACTAGAGGTTCTTTAAGGTCCCTTAAAATCCAAACCATTCTATGAGTCTACGTACATTTGGATATTTCATACAATTGTATTAGGCACAAGAGAGGTAAAAATCTTTGTAAAACATGCAGTCCTTGTAGTTTTTGTGGTCAAAAAATATTGTCTTACTCCCAAAATTTTCCCTTAATATCCAACAGATTTCAACTAAAATCCCGTGACAGGCATTTACAATAAACTTCCACTCCCTTTAGGCTGCCTGATTGGTACAGTTTGCTTACAGCCTAAGCCTGAAGTATTCTTGGCAGATCTCACTCTCTTCACACTGCTTGACGAGCACTAAAAAGGTATCTCGAGCATCTAATTTCCCTAGCTGTTATAAAAAACTGGTAGAAGGGAAACATAATTCATGCTGATACGCTTTTGGCCACTGGTCTAACCCAATGTGAGCATTTTAGATGTTTTACCATATCCTAAAGCCACAGGCATTCATCAAGGTGTAGGAATATGGAGATATATATATATATGGATATATACAATATTATATACTCTGATTTATACTTTATTTTCTTGTGAATTCATACCACTTGCTTTGCTTTCTGTTTGCTATTTAACATCTAGTTTTCAAAGAATTGCATGTCATAATCTCATGTTTTCATTGCCATGTAATAACTGTCAACTGAAGCCCATAATTTTAGATACAGAGCAAGGATTTCTTTCTTCTGCCATGTACATCGCCTTAAATTTAGCTATACTGATTTTCATTCTATTTGCCATACACTCAATTCAGTGAAGTCCCCTGGCAAATTTTCATTGTTGGTGCTACCTCTACCTACCCAGAGTAAGTTAGTAAGTCAACACCAAATTGAAATATACCACTGATTACTGGGGTTTTTTTCTGTATTATTTATGAATATATTGAAAAGCCTATGTTCAATAAAGATATTGCAAATTTTACAAGAAACCATTCTTCATTGATCAAAGCACCATACATTTTAATCAAGTATTTATCCTTGCAAACTTAAACACAATAACTATTTATTTTCCTTTATAACTGCTGGTAAAGTACCAGAGCTAACATATTTTATAAATTCTGGCCAAATGTATTAATTAACAGGATTCACATAACAAATAATTGTCTCAAAGCAGCATCATATATCCAAAAAGAAACATTTCCTCTTACAACAGCCATGTTTGCTTGTCCAAAAGCATATGATATTTAACCATTCATTCATTAATTCTATTATCCACTCAATAATCAATAATGAAAGGGGAAAATCATGACTTCAGATGCATTCAGATGGTAGTAGGAAGAGTTTTTGTTTTGCAATGATTAATTACACAAAATGATGGAGGCAATTGAATGTTTTCCTTAGAAAAACAGAAACACCACAGTCATATCAAAAAGTGCTTTATTTTCACACACAATTTCTTCTGTCTGTATTTCTGTCTAAAGACTATGCTAGACATTTCTAACAACTGCATAAATGGTCTGCATTAATGAACAGACATTTCAGACACTTATAAGACTGCCAATATTTTAGCCTATGAAATCATTATGTAAATTAAACTAATTTCCACCATAGCCATTCAATTTCAAACAGCTGCACAAACCATGATTTTTCCTTGTCTGTAGAAATCTGCATATTATTGTGTTTTGTATCACAGTTATACAGCACCAGTATTGTCCTTTACTGGCACAAAAGAGACCTTGAAGCCATGGTCCATATTTTAGGTGCTTGCTGTGATGCTCACCTCACCATCTGTTCACATTAATCTCTCGAATGAATCCACTCAGAAGCATGCCAAATATAATCAGATTTATGGTAAAAATATTTGTAATTAGAGGCAGAAAGGAGCACTTGGTCACTAGAAGCAGTGAAGTTCTATGTACATGTTTAGTCAGCTTGCATTACCATAATTGACAGTTCTTCTTTTGAAAACACTTGCTTGACAAAGCGGACAAGATAATCAGGCTACTATATTAGCTCTGTATCTTTTATGACCAAGTGACTCTACAGAGAAAGAGCATGACTTGGCCTCTCCATTTCCTTCTCCTTATCATCCACTGCAGCAGACTAGCAAAACAACCTACATCTTTGGAAAGAACATTAAAATGTAACATTAAAATGTAACATTAAAATGTAACATTAAAACTTAAAGAATACCGTTGAAAACAACAGAGGGAGTGTCATAGATTCTCAACACCAAAAAGATCATAGAATCATAGAATAGTTTGAGTTGAAAGGGACCTAAAGGTCTTTTAGTCCAATCCCCCAGCAATGAATAATAGGGACATCTTTAGCGAGTTCAGGTTGCTCAGAAACCCCACCTAAACTGACCTTGAACATTTCCAGGGACGAGGCATTTATCACCTCTCTGGGCAACCTATGCAAGTGTTTCATCAGCCTCATTGTAAAAAGCTTCTTTCTTATATCTTATCTATATCAACCTCCTTGAGTTAAAAACCATTACACCTTACCCTATTGTAACATGACCTGCTAAAAAGTTTGTTCTCATCTTTAAAGATCCCCTTTAGGTATTGAAAGGCTGCAATAAGGTCTCTCTGGAGCCTTCTCCAAGCTGAGATCCCAGCTCTTTCAGACTGTCTTCACAGGAGAGGTGCTCCAGCCATCTGATCATCTCTGTGGCCCTCCTCAGAACTCACTCCAACATTTACATGTCCATCTTACACTGAGTGCGCCAGAGCTGGATGAAGCACTTCAGGTGAGGTCTCACCAGAGCAGAATAGAGGGACAAGACCACCCCCTTCAATCTGCTGGTCAAGCTTCTTCTGATGCAGACCAGGAATGAAGACTGAGCAAGAAAAATTAATTTGAGCAGCAGGACAAAGAGGAAGCCAGAAAAAAATAGGGCTACTCCCAGTCCTTTAGAATCTACACCCTCTCTTGTACCCTGAACCCCCTTAAATTATCCCTCCTAGCTCTCCCTTCCCCATCCAAAATGCACTCTGTAATGATTATGAAATTGAATTTTTTTCTCAGAAGTCTTGACTCACTTCTAATTACATAAATTCAGAGGTTATAAAAATTGTGGTTACAGATAATAAAATTAGGAGAAATAGAAAATTTAATATAGAGAAGTTGGAAGATAAGCAGGAACCAAAAAGCTCAGTGAAAGAATGTATTCATTCTTTATGTAGCAGTTATCAAAGTTTTAGTCTATTATCCGTTAAAAAAAAGCCCAACAAAAAGTACTTTACCCCAAACTGGTAAAGTACTTCTTCATTGAAGACTAAGACATATGGTAGAAAAATATGACTAAGCAGAGACCATATAAGGGGACAAACATGTGTTAAATATCAGCTATATTTGGCACAGCCATAAATTTCAGTACCTTGCACCTAGCCAGGTGGATGAACACAAGCAGGTGCAGATTAGAAAGCAGGACAGTATAATACCAAAGTCACTTTTAGAGATCACACAAATACGTATCAGTATCTCTTGACTTTAATTGAAAAAATGGGTTTCTGTGTTTACTAAAACTTTTGATACTTGTTATGATATTTGATTCTGATGAATTCTAAAACTTTGTATCTTTAATTTTCTAATTACAACACAATGAGTCCCAGAAGAAAATTAGGCAATCAAAACCACTGCATTTACATTCATCTATTTCTCCTTCTCAATTAGCAAATACTAATTTATACTATAATCAACAGGTTTAAAATTTTTTTTTAGAAAAGAAAGTCTTAGATTTTATTGCATAGCCATACAGCCATGTCAAAATCTCACTCCCTGACATATTAGAAGCATGTTTTAAAGGCACCATACTGTACTTAACAAAGCCCTCTAACTCATGCTCATGAAATGAATGTTGCATAACATATTTCTAAACTGGGCCTATACCTATTTCAGAGACATCAAATAGGTCAAAATAGGTCAATAGACAAGAACGCATTAAAACATCATCTTCCACATCATATATCTTTATCCATTTGGCCAGCATATTTAAATGCAATTCAGAAGGATGATGACTTAAAATATTTCATTTAGAAACAGTACTCACTCCAAACCATTTTAGAAAGCAATATATTTAACAAAATAAAGGTCAAGTGCCAATTAGTATTACACGTTATTTATAATGTTACATTTTAAGAGAAGGGAGTAAAATAGACCTGAGTACTTGTGATAGCTTTTCTCAATACATCAAACTGCATGAATAGAAGGATAATGATAATGAGCAGGACCAGGCCCCAAAAGGTTACTGTTCAAAACTCTAAACAATGGCAGATCTGTCTCTGCCCAGAGAGCTTACAATGCAAATGATATTACTCTTTGCAAATGAAATATAGAAAGGAACAGAAACAAACAATCCAGCAGAAGTATTTAGATTGATAAGAACACTCTCAATTAAAGGGGCTTTAAATATCCTGCGCTAGTTTCCTGAAATGCTAAGCTCAAATTGGTGCAATATAGCACTTGTCAGTGAAGGTATTTCACCCTTGAATCTATAAAGCAGACTACAATGAATCAAATATTTGTTTGAACTGTGTCCCAAACTATGTCCAAATGTATGTGTGGTTGACAGCTGTACTCTTCAAGTCCACCAAGCAGCAGAAAAGTGATTAACCACAGTTATCAATTTAGAATTGTCACTGCCTCTTTTAAATATCCTGCTCCAAACTAATGAGAAGAGTTATCTGAAGCACTACCACAATACTGTTTGCTACTGTGAAGGGACTATAATTAGCTTGTAAATTGTTTTAATTTGTCTGATTAGCCTCTACAAAAAACAGGTCATCTGAAATATTTCTTCCCTGTTCTGATACCTACATTACATTTTCCTTGGGATCATTACAGAGAAGCATGTACAGTGACGCCTTAGTTTTAAGAGTAGGCTTTTACAGTGTCTGCTATTCAGACTAGAATTTTCCCTGCTGAACATCTATTAGAAGCTAATATTTTTTCTTTAAGTTCCCAATTAAAACTGCTCAACTATTATGGGAAACCAGGTAGAGGCAGAATATTATGCTGCCATAGTCTGCCAATACCATGATGTTCTTACAATTATTTCACTGAGAAATTTAAATGACCTTTTCTTTTGAACCAGATCTTCAAATCTGTCCAGAGATTAAATTCCTATAAATTTATAATGTCTTCTGATCTTGCAAACCCCTATTTAAATCCTGCAAATTAACAATCTGTTTTTTGCTTATTCTCTGTTGAGGTCACCTACTTTACCCTATGACAACCTTGTTTATACTGAACACATTCAATCCCCACATAGAGCCAGCATGGTTCATCTACTCCCAGGAAAACTGGGCATGTTTACTAGCTTTATTGACTCTCCAAATTAAACTAATCATGCCATAAACCATTTCTTGACTCAATATTTTCTGTAAATAATACACTGAAGACTATGTGTATCATGCTAGGTTATTAGTATCATGATCCACTTCAGGGCTATCAAGTATTCTGTCTTTGTGCAATTGCTCTCCATGCCTGGTATTTGATGATGCAGAGGTTCAGCATGAGAACCAAAATCAAGCAGAATGTGTCTCCTGTACTTTCCATAGCCCTACCAAAGGCTTCCAGGGAAGCCAGAGAAAGTAACAGTTGCTCCTCTTGCTGGGAGCTGGAAACAGAAGAAGACCAGATAAGAACCTGGGGCAAAGGTGGCGAGACAACAGAAAAAGAGGATGAAAAGACACATAGAAAATTATCTTCACAAGTCTACATACTCCTTTTCAGAACATAACTTGGGTTTGTCAAGTAAGAAAATTAGTCCTATGGCACCAATTACTAGCAAAAGCCACTAGCAAACTTAATGCCTCATCCCTCCACGCTGTTGCTTATATAGCCTAGCACTAGCTTGCAATTACTACATAGCTTGATATTCTTTCAAAATAGATAGCAACTAAAACACAGGCTGTACTTGCATGTACTCCTTGTTTTTCTATATTTCTTTCATAAACAGTAACGTTCTTTGGTGAGAAAAGTCAACTTGTTTCATTTCAGTGGTTATTTTGTTCTTCTCAATATTTAACTGTGGTCTCTAAAGAAATAAAATAAAGACATTGCAGTACCTTCCTATTATTTCAAACACTAATGCCGATTTGATTGGCCTGTTTGTTTAGACAATTATCATATAAACATAATTCTTTTAGAAGAATGCATAGTTTATGTGTGTCTTAAATAATGAAAGTGTTCTTAAATTTTGAGTCTCCTTCTTAACCATATTCAGTTCATTTTAATCTTAGATACCAGCCAATTTTGCTGAAATGTCAGTTTCTGGATCAGGTGTCATCTTTCTTTCTTTCTTTCTTCCCTACATCTATCTGAAGCTTATTTCTTTTCATAATGTCTTATATCTTTCCATCAATTCAGAAGTCCTTGCTTACTGAAAAATGCACTGCCCCAGAAGTTTCATTTTGTTTGAGTAAGTTTTCCCACATCTCTAACCATTTCCCTTTACATTTGTTCCTAGGCTATTTTAGGACCTACATTCTCAGGATGTATCTGTATAGGATGATGGCATATCAAGATAAATCCAGAGCCATAATACTAAGTACACACATAACCTGTAAAGGATTTTACTGTCTTGAGAAGATCACACTATCACACTTTCTTGCTTGCAGCTTTGATTGACAGGAGGTTGTTTCCTGTTACAAGGAAAACAGTAATCAGATCTCAGAGTAGGAACAACCACTGCTCGTATCAGAGTCACTTCATTTGGTGATGTTCCAGAAATTTGAGATGAAAGTTAATTTGTGTTGGCCAATATAGTCATGGTGGGATCAAATCAGAGCATTCCAGTGCTTCCACTGCTACAAGAACAAATTATTCAGATATACCTACTTTTACAGATACCATATCATATTACAATCATCAAAAAGCAAATACATTGGTCCTGGAGCCTACAGAGTCTTCATCACTGGAAGTTTTTAAGGACAGGTTAAATCATTCCTGACAGTGTGTTAATTCTACTTGGGGACAAGGGCAAGAGGCTATCACTGAAAACAGGAGGTCAAAATCACAGCATTAATGTGTGTGTGTGCAAGTCTGTGTGTGTGTGTATGACTAACAGAAGTCCAGAAACATCCAATGAACAAGGAGTTTTGATTCCTCTGCTCATCACACTGGACACAAAGATGCAGATGGTTTGTCCTTCCTTCTGCAGGCAGTAGTCTTGCACTGAGCACCCAATGGACAATTTCACTGCTCAGAAAAAGGATTCTTTGATTCAAAATGGTGCTTAGAGCACTGGGGTGAACTACACAAAGCCACTTCGGCTAATGTAGAGTTTGCCTCCAGGGCAACTGTACAAATTAATACCCTGCTATGCTGAAGCAGAAATTACCTAATCCTCCAGCTCAATATCACAGTTTTAATGATCTTTGCAAAATAAAGTTATATCTTCCAGTAATAATGATCTCCACATGAAGCAAACTTGCTCAATGTTTCAAATAATTTATCAGCTTTCTGTAGTTTCCTGACACTCTCTTTCCAAAGTCTCTGTCTTTCTTAAAATAAGTTAATTTTTTAATTTATTGTCAGTGTGGTGGTTCCAATTTTGATTTCCTCTAGTGTTCCTCATTGTTCAATATCAGTGAGTGTTATATCTTACAATTTCTTTAGGTTTTTTGTTTGCTTGTTTTTAGAACTGTAGATTGGCTCACAGAAGGGAAAAAAACTGCAACAACATGAACACAGCTGTACAACATAGTATAATTATAGCTAGCCAGTTTCATGTATTAGTACTCATTCCTGATGCTGGTCTGATTCAAACACTTTGTTTGAGTGGTTGTAACTTTAGGACATGGAGACATTTCTAATAATTGCCAATGATGTCTTGCCTTGCAGCTATCCGTATGAAATTCTATTGCAATCATGCCATGCCACTCAACTCACAAAGTCAGCCTGCTAGAGCACTTCACAATCTTCCCTATTTAAGTTGCTGAAATAGTGTTGTGTCTTCTGCAAGATTTGCTATTTCTCTGTTCATCTTCCATTTTCTGGCTAATAATAGCACATTAAGTGCTAACACAAGTCCTAGCAAAGAACTGAAGTACACTGCACTATTAATATAAAACTTGAACATACATACTTGCTGCCTACTTTCTTTCTGTCAGACACTGGCCATTTGAGAAATGTTCCTTCTCCTTTAACATCTCTTGTTTTTCCTAGACTTCTACAGCAAAGCTGGAAAAATACAAAAGGAAAGTAACATATATCCTTTGGGTAAATTTCCTCATCTCCTTTCCAGTTCATTTTTGAACAGATTTAATGTTTTCTTTCTGATATCTTTCCACTGACTATAGCAGTAAGTACACAAAATACTATTGACAGCCTAATTATTATAGAACAGCTTGATTTTTCTTGGAATAGGTGTTAAGAAAAGCCTTTCTCACCACTCAAGCCTGCGTATAGCAAAAAATTCTCCAGCTTAGACTGATTCCTACAATGCTAAAGATAAAGCATGCATGTTTAGAGCTGCAAAAAAAGTTCAAGAGAAGACCTGAAGTTTTGGAATCTGCCTACAGTTCCAGAATTTAAGAAGAGAGTGAATATTTTTAAGAATGCTTTGTATACTACTGAAATGTAAATTTAAACATCCTCAGGACAAGGATTAATCACATCATGGGTTTTTCATAAGCAATGTTATTCATTGCTAACATATTCTTTATTAGCACTCTCAAGTAGAATTTTAATTTTTCATAGCTGAAAGCAGAATTTGATAAATATCATCACATGGGCTGCTGCCTATATGAGGTTGCTCTTTAGGCCAAATTAGCACCAGTAAGGTCAAAAGCCATAGTGTTGTTATATGTGTGAGGATTTAAGGAGATAAGTCAAGATTTGGAAAAAGTAGTACTATCTTTATTGAATGAAATCATACACCTGGACTGCCTGCAATTAAGATCTTGTATTGAGCCTGTATTCCCAAAAATGTGTGGGGTTTTTCCTGAACTGATAAAAATCACTACTCCTCTCTGTAAGTCTTGCCTTACAGATATAGAAAAAATACCAAGACAAGGGAGCATAGCTCTGAAGAAGAACTTAATTTTGGAAATTTTGACAAACTAGAGACACACATCTGAATGTGTTTCCTGGCTGTTGCTTAGAATGAATGAAAAATACTTCCTTGTTAAACAAAGACTGAAGAGTAGGAAAAAGTGGTACCTTTGTTGCCTTTTTTGAAAATCATGGCAGGCATAGAAAATCTTTCATCACTTCACCACAAAGACTTATGAAATAGTTATTATTTTAAATATCATTGGTATACCTGGTATTTTACTGGCTGAAAAACACCTAAAAACTGCCAGCCTAACAACAGACAGTGTTCATAGTGAAGGAAAGAATACAAAGGCATGTCAACTCAGATGCAAAAATGCACCTAAAATTTATACCCACATGTGACAATTTAGTAAATTCTTTATGTGCATCAGAAAATTTACAGAAAGGGTTTGAAAGCATAGAACAAAAATGCTTTGCAGATAGACTGAGAAAGGCATGTACAACTGAGTAGGAGGGAAGATATGGAACATTAGGACTAATAAATAAATGCTAAGCTTGAGCATGAATGCCTAGAAAATTACGGCATTCAGAAGAGCTAGTACTGAGGGCCGCTTGTTTTTACTAAAAAAAAATACAAAATAAAATGGAACCTATGTAACTGAAATAAAGAAACTGGTAGGAAGTATTTTGCAGGCAGAGAAAAAAAAAGGAAAATCAGTTAAAATTTGTCTGAGGCAAAATGTTTCTCAGATATAATATATTCATGGCACTTGATCACTCAGTATAATTTACTGTTTCACAAGTTTCCTTTATTATATAATGATCTTGTAATTTCATATATTTTGAATCCCTGCAAGTTTTCTCATTTATTATAAGAAAGTGTGTATTTAACCATAAAAAACATGGTGGGTGCATAGCTCTAGCACCAAGCAAATAGATGAGTAAAATTTAACAGAACTGTTTTACAGACCTGGTTTCTGTAAGCAGTCATGTCCCTTTATAGCATGTTGAGTAGGAATGGGCTCTAGTGACATACAAAAGAAACTCTTACTTTGATTATGCCAGTATTAATTATACAATACAATAGCTCCTCTGAGATGAATAGAATCATTGTAGCTTGTGAAATATGTGCATATCTTTTACCACTGAGAAGCACTGCAGAAGTGTAATAATTAAATTAACAAATTAGAAGGTTTGCCAAGCACGTAGCAGGATCTAGGTTTATAGATAAGAGTGAATGAAATGGTAAGTTTAAAAAGTAATTTCACTTTTTAAACTGAGACCTTCTATCATATATGGCCAAAAGTATCATACTTTGAGCATTTGGTCCCAAACTGAGCAAGTCACAATATTGCAGTTTTATCTGTTGTTGTAAAAGAGTAAGAACAATGTAATCACTACTTGCCAACTATCCCTATTTTTTTACTGTCTCTACCTTAGTGCAGACACATCTTCTTTCATATTGTTGTCAAAAGCTAAAATCACTTCTTCTTCATAACTATAAAATTATTTTACATTATTATACCTTATTTTAAAATAATGTGATTCTAGATCACTGTATATTAATATTGTTGAAAATAAACTTTCTCTTGAAAATAATGTTTTTGACTCCAATGTTTTTTTGTGTAACTTCTTTTTGCAGTTAAAAATTTGTTTGGGTCATATGTGTGTGGTTTTTAACTTCTTTGTTTCATCTCCTGTTTTCATGAATGATTAAGTGCAGCACTGGCGAACCATATGCAATGTCGCATTCAAGATTTCAATAAATCAATAAGTTTAAACTTTACGCATATGTTCTGAAAGGACAAGATGCAAACTGGTAACAGCTTTTTGAATTTTGTCGTGGTTGTTGTTTTGTTGTTTGGTTTTTATCAAAATCAAATCAGAATCAAAATAAAGAAAATCCCTAAGAACTAAGAAATATGCTTCTTGACAACTTGTCTTATAATCTCTCCTCATTCTGAGAGATGTTCTCATACCCTGTCTATGAATATAGAGCAAATATAGCACTCACATAGCAAGTAAGATCTTTGTTATGTAACGGTGTGACATTTTAAATAAAAGTGAAAATATGCATAGCAAGATAAATATGCAGTGGAAACACCTCATGAAGCAAAAGCTGAATCTATTCACTAGTGAATGGAGGGATGTGTGATGATCAGGCATTTCTAAAAATAACTTGTTGATTCAGATCATAGAGCTCACTAAAGATTGCACATGAGAAAAGTTAAGCTGATGAAAGCAATTTGATAAAGACAACATATTTAATGTTACCTTTTAGAAGTACATTGCTCTTGTCATCATATTTATAGTATTTTAAATTATGATTTAATTCCGCCATTATAAAATACCTTTGCAGAGAGAAAATGGTGACATCAACTGTTAAATCAGCACATATTTAGTAGATATTCTTTGCAAGGAAAAAAAAATATTACATAAGCAAAAGGAGTTATTTCTTAAGTAGCACTTTTTACATAAAGAGTTCTACTCACCAGGGAGCAAATGAGTGGACTTTTCCATTTTAATTACAAATTAGGAAACTTAGGAACTTAGTTCTTGACTGTGTATCTAATATGCTGTGTAATTGTTTATTATGATAAATTGCTCAAAAATTATTGTCTTTCAAATAAAATTTTATCATGGCAATCAATTCTCCTGGAAAAAAAAAGATATGTCATTTCAAAACGAGAACTTCTGCAGGTCATCCTAGAAAATTCCCTATTGGCTTCTGATTTTAAGAGAAAGTACTTCATTTCATGAATTAAGAGAAAGCACCTGCAGAAGAAATATAGCCTTTATCTTACTAGGCTATAGAACACAGAAATCCACTAGGAATGATCACAGCTATTTCAGAGAATTGTATTTTAAATTAAAAATAAAGATCTGAATTAATGTACAGGTTATTTTTCCATTTCAAAACACTTCCCTATTTCAAACCACTACACCAATTACAAAAGCATCAATAAAAGTAATAAACAAGGAATCACCTAGTCCTGGTTTTGAATAATCTTCAAATGTTGACCTAATAGAAAAGCATGAAGTTAAATCTGTGTAAAGGGTTTGATATTTTGAAATGGTAAGATAAAGTGTCATGTTGTTATCTACCTACATGGAGATGAGGGACGTAAATAAATGGAGGCTATTCCAGTTCGCTGCTCATTATCATTCTTGAAATAACAGTGTTTTATTTCAGATAGCAAAAAGGTGCAAAGGAAAAGGCTGCCTACCACCCTGGAGGCATTTTCATAGTGCATTGCTCTCTTCTATCAACTTCAATGAATTTGGGCAGTAGTTATTGTAAATTATATCCTTCTTATCCAAACTACTACAAAGGCAGCTTAAGGTGCTTCCCCTCTTGCAAGGGCATTTCTTACTTTGATATCTACGTGATTAGCATGGCCATTTCTGTATTTCAATATCTCTGCAAAATACATGCTGCATATAAAAAAAGTAATTGGAAATATTTGACAACAAGTTCTGATATTTCAGTCTGAATTATTTTATGAACATGTTTTAAGTAACAGGTACTAAATTTTGCTAGTAGTATTATTTTGGAAATGTAGACTAAAACTAAATACCATACTGCAGAAAAAGTCTAACAAGTTATTGAATCCAGTGGGACCAGATTAACACAGAATCTTCCTGTGTCTTCTTCAGTTTTCCAAAAAATGAAAAACCCCACAGTTCATGTGACAAAACAGCTGGCTAAATGCAGATTTAGCTGTCAGGCAGAAATCCGGGTATGACTGAGCGTTAAGACAAGAAGTGGAAAGTAATTCTTCAACAAAGCTTTTCACTGCAACTCTCTCCTTTTAAGAAGTAAAACCCAGCAATTCCTGGTCATGTATACCGTTAATTTTCTCCCCACTATTTTTTAGAAGAATATAAACAAGTCAGCTTCTTCTTTGTGAGGAGATAAAGATATCTTTTATTTTTACAGACTTCAGCCAAATTTGAGGACACATCCCCGGAAACTGGAATGATGCTTCTATACTGCTAACAACTGTTCATTGTCCTATCACTTCTATGATATTTAGGAAAACAAAAGTGCAGCAATGCCTCACATTGTTAGTCTTATATGCTAATTGTAAGACCTTTGGTTCTCATCAAATGAAGAGCGGGAAGGATTTCACTGCATGTTAAAATGTATTAAGAAGCAATATACAAATAATGAAGAACTATTTCAGATGAAAGACTGTAGTAACAGAAGAACAAATAAATATAAAAATATAACCACACTGTATGTATAATATTCAATTGATCATCAAGAAATTCTGGCTAAAATGATAGTATTTGATCTTGCAATAAGACATGCTGAAACAATCTTCCCATTAGGGCACTGGGAATTATAAAAAATATTATATAGTGTGACAGCTTGTAATAATGGAAACCTATTGGCCAAAGTGGTCTTACTAACTATATATTTTCCAGCAGAAAACTAAGATACAAGTCCTTGAATTCTAAATCTCACCAGGATAAATCAAGAAAAAAGATCTCATATTTTGAATTAGTAAAAATGAAAAGATTAAAAGCACTTCTCAACAAAGTAAACTTTAAAGTAAAAAAAAGTATTTAAAAAAATAGCCTAAAACCACTGCATTGGAAATGTTGACTATAAAATTACTTACTCTCTAATTTAGGAATATCAAAGAAAATTCCAAGTGAAATCAGAGACCCAGATTCACTAGAGGGAGAATTTATTTCCTGAAGGAAACAGAAAAAATATAGCTTACAGAAGAAGAACATGTAGAAATAAGCTCTATTTATTTCACTGGGGAAGTCCATATCCATCCTCAGACACCAAAAACTCTAAATAAAACAATGTTTTAAAATCTTAAAGACAAATATAAATTCTTACAGCTTAAAACATTGAGGAAATATGTCAGTCTGAAATTTTACTATTTTATTTGCTGAACAAAATATTTCCATAACTTTTTTAATGAAAATTTTAAATTAATAGCAAAAATCAAGGTCTTATACCAAGACAACATCTATTCTGGCTAATAACTACAAAAAAAAATTCTTAAATTATCAAAGCATCTTAATCTTTCCGTTGGTGTAGGGCAACATGCAGACTTGACATCTTTTTCCTAAGGTCACCATCTAAACAGGATCACATTAAAAAAAAATGCTTCTCACAAAGAACATTTTACACAGAGATGAATCACTTATGTATGATGTCATAAGATCTAATGCAGCACTGCTGGCACTCTAAAAATATTTAAAAAACCAAACTGAAACATACCTCATATGACAGTCAATGTCATCTCTGGAGACAGAAAAATTACTTACATTTAGGTTTAAAATTCTTGACCATTGTTTTACATTCACCAGAATACTCTTCCAAATTTAGACAAAAGAAAGCCACTGAATTATAGGTCAAAATTTCAGTAAATCTTAATTTAAGTCTAAATGTCTGAATCTGAATTTTAGCATCCAAATGTCAAGTTTTCTATATTTATACTCTCTTTCTATTTGAAGATATATTTTTCCAGAATCTAATTATGTTTTTGGCAGAAACATTGCCCAGAGCATTCTGGAGTTCTGCAGATTTTTAATGCCAGAACTCCTGGCAAAATCTCTATATAGCAGATAAAATTTTAGTAGAAAAAGAAAGAGACAAAAAAGCAGTAAAAATCAAAGTTCTCTCCTCATCTCTTACATAACCGATATTTCTTTGAGGTTACTTTCTCCTATTTGGGCAAAAATGAAAGACTGTAATGGGGCTCAAAAGTACCATTTCAGAATGGTGCACTTTTCATTGGAAGCAGTCTGAAGCTTCTGAAATCAATTGTTTCAAATATTTTTTTCATACAATAAGATCCTTTGAGAGAAAAAATTAATTTTAAAAAAATCATTAAATCTTTTTCAGTATTTCATTACTCATGTATATAAATTCTATGAGACTGAAACTTTAGTTATAACCTCCTTTTCCCCAAGCTAATCTCCAACACATGGAATTCTAACAAACATTATAGAAAATTAAACACTAGAGGCAAAAAAGATAAAATTTTATGTTAAACTGTAAGGAAAAGCAAAGGATTTTCTAAAGAACATATGAAAAGAGTTTGAAATATTCACTGTCTTGATCATCTCTTCTGTGCAAAAAAACCCAAATATTTTGAATCACCAGCATGGAGAATGAGTGAGCTACTTCTGATTTCTCCCAACTAATCTCCTTATAACATCATCCCACAACAAGAGAAAATTACTCAGTATTCATGAGAAAAGAACATGATTTAGACTTTACATCATATTATAATTTCATAAAAGAATTTTACAAACTCAATATAAGTTCTTCAATAATACTACAAAGTATTCTTAAGACATATATCCTTAATTTCTGCAAATTGTTTTGTAAGGACTATGGAACATCATTCCAGAGAAAGCCTAATCCTTAAACAGAATCTGAGGTCTCCACATTCATCCTTATGCTGCACAGTAGGTGCATCTTTACCTCCAGTATTCTTGATGGATGTTTTCAGATCTCTTCCTATGCACCACCGAAGTCTGAAGATCTACAACTTCCTTAGGCAACATAAACCAGTGCTTTTACTTTATTGTCAAAAGTGGTTGTCTAATGTGTTGCTGTTTTTTTCTCCCTAACATCCAACCTAAAAATCCCTCACTCTTTTCGAAATATATGTTTGAAAAGCAAGTCAGAAATCCCCAACTGGGCTCATTATGCTTGAGTTAACTGATTATAAATGGGTGCATTGTTAATTTTACAGTTGATTCTAGTTCTAGCTGCAAATTATCCTAGATTGTAACTCCAAGGTTATTTAAGAGGTTCTCTTAAATTTAACCCCAAAATATTCAAGGAAAATATGAAAAAATATTTTCAAGTCATAACATTCACTGAGTATATACACATATCTAATATATGTATGTCTAATAAAACAGTACCTACCAAACTTACAGAATTAACACCTGCATAAAAATAAGCATAAATATTATACTTCCAAGAAAAGTTAACAGAAAGAAGTTAACCTACTGAAAGGGGAAAAAATAAAATTCAGAAATTATTTTCTCTGAGTGTCCAAAACTTGGATTCTGTGGCTCAAGAACAACAAAAAAATACTTTTTAAAATTACAAGAAATGTAAAGGAGGAGTTTCAAATGGCATAATTATTCCTAAAAACATCATGAACATTCTGGGCACCAGCACAGGATTTAAATCAGAGGTTGTGAAGGTCACAGGAGCTCATAAAAAAGAATATAAACAAGGCCAAGTTTGAGATCCCTTACAAAGTCGAGAAGCTAAAAAGGAGGTTTAGATGAGGTCAGAAGTAGAACAATTGTTTGGTTTGTTATTGTATTTAAAGAATGAAGACTTAGACTACAGAAGTTGGAAATAAACATGATGCTACACAAGACATGCATAACTAATTGGATCAATTCCTCAACCAGCTCATAGGCTTTGAGTATTATCTCACAACTGTAGGAGAACAATATATTCAAAACATATAAAAGTTTTGACTCAAAAGCTTTGCAATAAACTTTAAATACCACAAAATATTTTTTAATGAATGGGCTTTCCTGCTGGATTCAGTTGGATGAACATTTATTGAAGCACTAATTGTCAGCACTACTTTCAGATCTCCATCAGTTCTCATAAATGTCCATATGTTCTTTGGTTTAAAAGTGCAGCTTAATGGCACAGGAAAGTGCAAGCCAATTTATCATCCTTCCTTAACCTTTTGAAAAATAAATTAGTTTTTATGAGAAACAATCACAGTAAATAAAGCAAAAAGCATTTCAATTCTATCATAATATGGTGTCATTCTGCATTAAGTGTTAATGCAATTGCTTAACTTTAAAATTAGTCAAGTCAATCACTTGTTTTTTCTCTGACCTAGAGTTTAGTATCTCTAGAAGGGTAAAGACCAGGACCAACTTTCCAAATAGCTCTATATGTTTGAGATGTGACTATCCACAAGGTATTTGTACATATCTCTCAGCAAAGCCACATTCCTACAGTACAACCTTTACTTTCAATATATTTATGCTAGTATAAAATTCTTTGTGCTATAGGGATTTATTGTCCCGTTAAAAACCTACACTTATGTGAAGGATTTTAACCAGTATAACTGAATCCACACTAGAGGGTGCTGCTATTTTAATTGTAAAAAATTTTTAGAGAAATTGCAGCTTCAGAGCAGTACATTTTGTAATGATTCAGAAATGCTTTCTTGCTATCTGGGACAGCAAATTACTACCAAATGAGAATTAAAATTATGATCACCCACAGGCTTTTGTGCAGAAGTTTAGGGTTATGATGTGCTGCCCTAGCCAGCCATACATAAAATAAACACAACCTACTAACTCATGTGGTGTTAGAACCTGTACTTAATGCTTCAAAGCAACAGAATTCATAACAAACACAGGAGAGTCCTTTTTCCCCCATCTGTCTCACTATAGCTCACCAGACACATCACTGGTACATGTCAAGTCTTGTTCTAAATCCAGAAGTTGGTTATTATTTGCTGTCATAATTGCACATCAGTGCTTGTATTTAACATTTGAATAAATTAGCAAAGAGAATGAAGAATTTTTAGAATCAGAAAAACAGTTTGCAAAATGAATGCTGACAGATCTGAAACTGCAAAAAATTGAACAGACTCTTCCAAAAACAAAAGCACGTATTTTTTCTGTGTTGCATTAAGATTAAATAGGAAAATACACTTTACAAAGTACATAGAATTTGAAAGTTTTGAATAGAATTTTGCCTCAGGCTGCAGAATAGCCTTTGCATGAGCTGACTTCCATACTAGTAATTCCATCTTCCTTGATCCATATGAAGCAACATTTATATGCTGCCTCTTATCTGCTCTCCCTACTCACACTGGAAACTTTCTGAGAGCATGGGCTTTACTCGGAGGTCTAGTGTATCATGTCAGGGCCCATTTGTCCTAGCTCACATTTCCATGGTTCATCCAGTACCAAATCCACCCCAGAATATATATAAGAATGAACTTGGAAGAAATAGTTTATCTTCTTACTTAGCTTTTACTTCCCCAGAGACTTCTCACAGGCTCCAAAGAATAAGGGGAGAGGAGAAGATATTACTCTACCTTCTCTCTTCCAGCATTTCCCCATACAAAAGAAAAAGATTCATAAATACAAACAAGTGAAGGAAAAGAGTTTTGTCTATGGCATGACAAATAACAAGGCTGATGCCACAGAGGGGTCCTATGAAAAAACATTCTTTGAGCCAAGGGCTATAAATCCAGTTGATCAGTGCTGGACTGAAAGAAAATAAAGATTTTACTCTAGTTCCTGTGCATAAAAAATAAAAGGGAAAAAAAAACTCACAAAATTATAACAAATGTACAGAGGCACTGATTAAGGGGTATTATGTACACTGCACAATAAACCACTGTAGAGATCTTAAAAAAAAAAATCTAAAAAAATCCAAGGGGAAAAAAAAGTAAAACTGAGAATTTGAAACATTTCTAAGACTTCTTGATTTCTGGTCTCTTCCCCCCACTCTCTTATTTTTCTATTTCTTCTGCCCTTTTCCCTCTTCCCCCTTTCTCTGCCTCTTTCTGTCTATCTTTGAGAAAAAAAAAACAAAACAAAAAAAAAAAAAAAAAAAAACCAACAAAAAACAGATAATTAAATGCTTCATTTAGTTGTCAGAAAGGTATAAGCACTATTTCATTTTTTCAGGTTCATCTCCACTTTGAAAAGCTTAGTTTATTCATCCAAGAAAAAGTCATTAGGTAAAACTTGCAAGTAACAAATAGCAAATATTCATATTAGAATAGCTAGCAAAACATTACACTAGAAAGCACGCAATTAAAAGATGTAATAAAATTTTTTAAATAATACATTTGTATAAAATTATGTTCTCTATGTACTGACAATTCTGTAAATCTAATCTAATCTTTGGACAAATATATGTTGTGAATCATTTGCACAGATGCAGAAACACCTCCAGTAGTTAAAACTCCTTTACTTTTTTCTGAGAATCTACAAAGAGAGATTTTCATATCTCATATTACTATCACCAGCATAACTTCGATAGTCAAAACAACTATCCACACACTTCAGTGGTTCAAAGAATTCTAAACATCCCATAAAACAACTTTTTTCTGGGTTACAACATTACAGATCCCTAAGGTCCTATTTCTTGTCCATTTTCATTATTCAATAACACGGGTTGAATGAACATAAGAATTGACATTATGAAAATTGTTCTTTGAGGCAATTAAAACGATTCTTTCAAAACATTTTTTTAATCTGATCTCATAAATTAGGTGGTTTCTTGGTTTACTCCATGTACCTGATTTTTAAGAAAATCTATCACTAAATACAGATTTGTTACTTAACTATTGACAAGGTAAGCAAGTAATTTTTACCATTTCATAATAATTCAAATTATAATCCTAAGAAATGCTTTAGAAACAACAGGTCACTTAGCAATTCTGTTCACCACCTACCAAGTCTGTAAAATGTTATCAATTAATATTATTTGATTTACTACTATGATACTGCTAACAGATATAATCCACACCACCCGAGGCATTTTCTCTTTCTGCAAGAGTAAAGTTAAATCTCACAAGAGATGCAAAATACATATTTGCATGGAGAAATGCACAACAGTTCACAGAACCAAAATTATTTGGGTTGGAAGTGACTTTTCATTATTGAAATCTCTTCCTCAGAATCCACTTTTAATGCAGTAGGAAATAATACGTCCTTCAAAATTTGTTCTGTTCATTAGCAAAAGCATTTGTGACTTATTTATTTCCATCTAGTCTGTTTTACTTAAATTTTCCCTTAACTTTTTCCCTAGACACTTGAAACTTCATATACACGAGGTTCTATCAAATTTGAGTAATTCAGCCTTCTGTGGACAAGTAATCTTGCTCAACTTATTTATCTGTTTGCACAGCTTCTTGTGTATGGATGTCATGTGGAAAAAGGAGAGGAAGTTTCCAAGTGGTTGATACAGAATCAACCAGTATGGATAAATCATTTTACAGCTGTAAATACATATTTTGGCATGGTTTGTGTCTTATCATATAATGTAATTTTTACACAAGAAGATATTATCTGTCTGTAATAATGGAAAGAGTACAACATAAAGACTAGATAATACTTATGATAACGGGTTGCTGAGGTAAGCAGACCTTGCTGTGAGCCAGCATCATCATCTGTGTACTCTTTGTTAATGTCACTTTGGAAAAAGGTCAGATCGGTAGGTACATAAAAAAAATACTGAAATGATAAAGTAAGAAAGCCTACTTGGAAAGAAAAAAAATATTTTAAAATGCAAGTTATGTGCAGGACAGAGGAAAATAAAAAAGTACAAACTATGAATTTTTTCTTATTTTTCCTAGACATTATGGCCATTTCAAAGACCATTTCAAATAGTTCTGTACTTATATAGTACATTTCTTAAATAATATTTTTTACAAGGGCTGTAATAATTCAAATACTATAATAAGATTACAGCCATATTAGGATGCTACAGCTCTCGTCACACTGCAAATCTAGCACACCCTGAAAACAAGCATGCTGAAGGAAAGGCATTTGTAGGTGTATTATCACAGGATTTCACTTCCTGTTCCCTATGCCACAGTTCCCAGCAGTGAATCATTCTAAGAATTCAGAAGATACTCTAAAAACATTCCACTCTGGTAAAAATACATAGGAATATATAAAGAGATTCTGATTCTTCATTTCCAAAACCAAGGAAATACAGCCATTACTAAGACATGAGGATCAGAGCTGTATGACCCCACGTTAATGTAGCAGAATGTTCCCCCTGTCACAGAAGGGCTTATCTGTTCTGCCTATCAGTTGATGCAATAGCTCAGGGCATCTTCCCCTCACATGAATTTGCTAATTGGTGAAATAACTCCATCAGGACAGCTTGCAGGTCACCATGGAGGTGACATTCCCAGCTGACAATAAACATCTTGCCTTGAAAGCAAGATTGTAGGAAGATAAGCAACTTATCTTCACTTTACAAACTATTAAAAGCTACATCAAACTTTCACAAAGCAGAAATCTTCTGCACATTCCCTGGAAATATGTGGGGTCTTTTCCCCAAAGTCAGGACATCGACTTTCGTGGTTGCTCTCTTGAGGGTTGAGTGAAAGGACTCTCTGAACACCATCATCAATTTGGTGGCAAGTTACATTGACTCCTAATCTATACCCTTTCTTTGCTAGCTATATTACAGGTACCTTTATGTCATGCACTGTTTTATGTAATCTACTAGTAGATTTTTTGTTTTATCCTGTGTAGTAAATAACACTGTTTAAAGCCTTTTGTCTATTAATCTCCTGTCTATTCAGTAAACAACTCATTTTGTAATAGACCTGATCTGCCATTCTTGAGAACTTGTGAACCAGAGCAATTTAAGTGCAGGTCACCTGAGTAGAGCTGCTGCCAAAAATCTGAGCCTAAGGCAGGGCTTGTCTAAAGCTCTCACTCAATCCATAACAGTTGTAGTGAACATGATGCAGCGGCATTTAGAGATGTGTATTACCTGCCATAGGACAGGTTCAAGATCTGAAAAACACAAGGCTGGGCAGAGATTGAGATATGAAACTAGGACAGGAATTTATTATCATGAAATCAAAGTAGGATTTTGATTCCCCAAAATGTGAGGAAAACCATCTCATTGTTTCATTTTATCTGTGAAAAAAGAAAAAGAAATCTAACTTGGAAATGTTTCATCACTGTAATTTGTCTAATTTACATCTTAACATAGAGGTGGCACTGAACCAAGATTTTATTTAGCTTGGAAACTACTAAAAATACTTAGATGGGTAAGCAATTGGAGCTAGTGAAAGGCACGATAATCAGCTAACAACCATCCCACTCAAATAAGTATGGGCTGGCACTGCAAACACCTATCTGAAGCTGAGACCATGCAGTCTGCACAGCCAGGAATGGGCAATACCCATAAATAATTATCAAAGGGAGTGGCTGGAGTAGACTGTAGGTAGATATCCTTTGTCCATAAAACATATTCTGAAGCATTACATTTCGCAACTTCACGAAACCACTTTGGTTTGTATCAGTACTACAGCATTATTATATAGTGAAGCATAATTATTAACAGTGAAGTTTCTCTAATACACTCCCTTGCCTAAAAACTTGCTTTTCATTTACTTTTATTTTGATGTAGATATCAAAATTATCTGATATTTCTTTTCTGAAGTTGAAAGTCAAGGTCAATGATAAAATAAGGTACAGAATGATGCAAATGATATGTAGTAAAAAGAAAAATTAAGTCTTCTGAGATTCCACAGGGAGATGTTTATTGCCAAAATTAAAAGTGCGAAAAGAAAAAAAAAGAGCATGTTATTTTGTATTCAAGTATAGAGATACAGGCATCGTAGGTTACTCCTTAAAAATATCTATTCAAAACACATGTTTACTATCCCTACTTACCCTGTCAACTTCAGACATTTTATGGAATGTTTCTCCCACAAAAGCTCACAACTCTATACAAGCAGGACATTCATTTTCTAGAATCTAGGAATACATGTCATTATGTCTTTGACTAGTTATATAATGTTAATAATCTAAGGAAGGAAAGGTTGATTTCAAAGTTACCTGATATTTAGATATTATTTAAATTAGCAACGTGTTAATTTTTCAATCAAGTAGAAGTTTTTGAGATTTTCCAGACACCTTGTATGTGACTTTACCCACCAGATAGCTAGTAGCACTAGAACTTCCAAAACCAGTATTCGCTTCACCCACACTGTATTCTGCTCTAAACTGCCACTCAATCATAGAGAAGGCTAAGACAATGAGTACAAGAAAATCTTGTGATAAGAAACCTGAGTTCTGGAGAAGGTTACTCCAACTGCCCTGGCACAGGCTGTTTACTGGAAAGAAGCACCTTGCTAGGACTTTCTGCAACAGCATGTGCTTTGCCTACATTTGTAGGATCCAATTTAAAAAAAGGAAAAATTCAATATCAAAGTGAGGATGATGGTACAGAATGAAAACATGCAACAACCAGTGAAAAACATACTAACATCTCTGTAACCTAAAATAAACACATGTACACACAGAACTGTGTTTCACATCTAGTGCCCAACTCCACAAAGCTAGCTTTATTTTCTATTTATTAGTGCTGTCATAATATGAAAAACAAATACTATTTGTTAGAAAAGCAGACGTTATACAAAATTAACAGACATATTCTGCTTCAGGGCATGAATACAAGAAAATTGTCAGACATTAATAATGTAGACAGAGCATTTTCCTGGGAAAATGAAGATCCAACGGAACAACAGATAAATCATGCCCAACTGCTCACTGTTTGTTGTTCGACAATCTGTTGTATTTTATTGAATATGACTGGTACAAGTCTGTTACAGCCATAAAAAAATTAGCAGAAATTAATATGTAAATTACTGTAGTGCTTGTATGGGAATCCATTTCATTAATTTGAATTCACTGACATGACTGTGTAATCTAAATTTATGAGGTTTTCAACTGCCACTCCATGGAGAATTCTACATTTATTGAATTTTCCTTTAGAAGTATTTTGTGCATTAAATAATACTTGCAGGGCAATAATGTACATGAATGGCTTGGAATTTAATTTATATAATATATACCAGGCATTGTGCCTGTGAGAGGACATATAACCTACAGTGCCAAAAAAAAGAAAAAAAGGCATGTAGAGATTTCCTTTTAAAACATTTATTGACAGCGATGAAAACAAATTATTGGAAGGGGGAACAAAGAAAGTTTTTTCAAGTTCCCAGTGAAGTAAATATTGCTCGTAATTATTTTGTTGAAACAAATGCAAATCTTCTTCTTGTTAATTGTTTATGATGCGTAGAACTCGATTTTAGGAAAAAAGGCATAGAATAAATCACATACAAATCTGAACAAGAAGGTTTATCAATACATAGGCCAGCCTGAAGGTTAAAGTTTCAGTACCAAGCTTCAATATTTTACAATATTTTGGAGAATAGCAAGAAAAGAAATAATAAAACTCCTTACCATTCAACATCTTAACTAACACCTGGATACAAAGATAGCAAATACTTTTTATAATTTTGGCTTTAATATCCTCTAGTTTTCTAGATGTAAACCAGGTCTCCAAATAACATGATACTATCAAAATGTTTCTCAAGAAAATACTGAAAATAACATGTTAACATGTTTTCTGAAGAAAAGCGATAATACAACGGAAAAGATAAGAACAAAACCTTTACTCGGTTATGAAGAGTTAATTTTAGAAGGACAAAATGTGAAGATTAAAAAATATTTATATGATCAAAAGTTTTTATTTTCAATTATTGATAACATTGTAAAGTGGGGGTTTCCCCCAGTGTGATTCTAAATGTTTTGTTATGACCTATTTGCTGGTGGGATGCACTACTTGGTTTACTATTTTGCAATATGCAATTTTGTTAAGCAACAGGATTGTTTCATTACTATGGCTTATTGAAGTACTTATCTAGGAGTGCCTATGGTGCAGTTTTACCCCTACACATTTCAGCCTTTTTCACATACAGACATATATCCATAAACAAAATGAGTTTTCACATATGTAGCCTTTGAATGAAGAAAACTGCTTTGAAATGGGGATTTGGGAGCAAGGAAAGGGACAATTTGGTATCAGATTTGTTTAACCATGACAAAATGAGGAATATATTCCCAACCAGCAACAAATCTTTCACACTTGTCAGATCCTCCTGTCAGCATCCCCTGCAGCTCTGCTGACTACCAGAACACCTGTCTGCTCCAAGGTCACTGATTCAATGTCACATTGCAGTGAACATGCTCATACACAATTAGGATTTCAGTATCATCTTGCAGGAGATTCTGTTATCCCTGTTATTTTACCTGTAACTGATTACCGGGTAATTATACTTTATGAATTGGAATGATTTTGTAAATCAGAACCTTGAAATTAGTTTATCTGACAAGCAAAGAAGCAGGTAAAGATATGACCCAAAGAAGCATGTACACACAGAAGTGTCTCTTAGATGGATTGGCTACAGTTCACTTACTCATATCACTAATATGAAGATAGCATTTCCATAGGTTTCTTTGCACTGATCACCTACTAAAGAAATTTTTTTTCTTTTTATTCTTTTTCCAGATATATGTTTTATAGTTAAAACATCATCTGTTTTTTGCCTTCTAAAACATTTCCAACTACTTGCTATTTAGGAAGCTATCTGTTTCATGAAGAGGCTGTATTTTCCCTAATATTGAATAAACATATAAATTAAGCAACCATTACATGCCATAGACCTGCATTAGGGTGTAAATTTTAAAGGCAAGTAAGAACTACTGCAGGAGGCTCTATTTTGCCTTAACCTTGGCATTAAAGGAATGTAATACATAACTTTGTTCTGTTCCCCTGAGTAACTGTAACATTAGAATCATATCCTCCAGTTATTCTGAGATTGAAACCTTCTGTTCATGTCTGTAACTATCATTTTTCTACCCTAAGTTGCGCAAAACATAGTAAGCATTTGTCAGGAGACACACATTCCTCAACAGCATTCAACCTACTCTTCCTAAACTCAGGTCTTTGAGAGAAACATTTCCTTTATACTATGTCAAGTTAAACTGTTCTTTCCTTCTATCAACAAATGGAATAACAGATTTTATAGGTCAGAAAAGGAGTATGATTCAACTCTTCAAATGCTCAGAGGAATAGTGATTGTACTGTTGTCCCTCACAGAAAAATTCCATTTGTCACTGCAGAAATCTGTGTAAAGAACCACTCATCATGGTTCTTGTAAGTCTGCCACCTCTGAAATTCTGTAGGCATTGCATGATTCTGCATATGCCAAAAAGTTGTGTTCTGCTGAAAAGAAAACATCCTGGTCTCAGTCAAAACACAGCTAAAATGGTACCTCAAACATAAAAATCTGCTAAACCCTCCCCAAGCATCGCCTGAACCTTTGACTGTTTTCATAGCACTTGCTAGCAGTTCATTAGCTCTACACTCTCTAACTACTGATAGTCAATACCAGTCAGAGTCAAGAGCGGAGATATCGGAAGTCCTTATAGAGGAGCAATCATGACGGGTATTGACTGCTGTAACTGTACGATGCTTTACCTCTGGAAAGGGGCATCTGAAGACTTGCTGCCACAGCTAGCTGTCTCATGTCTCCAAAACTGACCTACCAGAGATACCTAGGCACAGGCTTCACAAAGTGGAGTTATTTCAGTAAAGCGTAGAGGGATATTTAATGTCAGCTCTTTCTCAGGAGCCCTTATGATCCTCATTCCGTAGTCACCAACCGATTTTGCTCTCAGTAATCTGTATATGCTTTTCATTTAAAGTACTGCAGCTTTTAAAAGTTCCCACTATAATTTTCTGAAATGTAATTCAGAAGTTATCCTTCTTCACAGAAAGGAAAGGGATGAGAAAAGAAAAGAAAATCAATCTCATGAATTACTTACTTTGTTCAGTCTCACACTTACTTTCCCTCTCAGCTGGAATCTTATAATGTAAAGAGATGAACAACTGATCTTTCAGATACACAAGTCCAACTTTGTATTTGATCCCTCTTCTTCTTAGCTTATCTTTTCTCTGCTGATTTAAGAACCACAGCCAAGGACTTTATAGATTTTTTTCAGTGAGAGAAAAGTTGTGGCGATGGCTGGTTTTGCTCATGAATTTGTCATTTATTATTCTGTTGAACTCAAAAGAAATATGTGATAATATATAACCACAAGTTGCAATAATGACCAATTAACCCTGCCTGATAACAAGCCTTAACAGACACTCTGCATCCTGCTTCAAAATATTATCACTGACAGCAAACCCCATCCTTACCACCTCCTAGAAATAGCGTACAATTTGTCCTGTCACTCACAGACCGAGCAAATGAAAGAAAACAAAAGGAAGAAAATCCTACCAGATGTATACTACAAGCTAGAGCATACTCTTGCTGAAGAATCAGTGGAATTTAGAAAAAAAAATCTAGCCTCCAATTGTTGAAGAGTTTAGTTTTCTGGGAAATGCAATAGATTACTTCCACAGCCACCACCCCCTTGGCCAATTCAAAACACAAATCATGCTCTGCCAGTAAGAACAAGTCTAATACTCAGATTTCCTGCCTAAACACAAATTGATTTCATTCTTACTCACAGCAACCTTATCTGCCAATACTGACTGATCTACAGCATGGCAAGTTACAAATGAAAGTAAATGCAGTACAATTTTATTATTCATATAAAATACACAGATAATATTCTTATCTTCTGGACTCCCTCAAATTACTATGATAAAATTCAATAATCACTATTTCTACATCGAATTGCATCTCAAATACATCTACAGCAATATCCTATTATTAGCCACTCTGCTTGACATAAAACAGGAAGTGTACAAACTACTGTACATGAAACACATGCTAACTATCATATACATCATTATAAAAGCAGGTGCTTCTTGAAACACCCCAAGAAAGCTATAACATATCAAAAGCCCTCAGGCACCACTAATATCCATTGTGTATCATTCTCTCACAATGCCCTGCTCAGCATTCTCAGACCCTTAACTAAATAAACACACCACTCTAGAGAAATCCATCAAGTCTTCCCTGAGTCCTCTAAACCTCTCGGTTCTGACTCTGAGAGAAACTCATAAAACCCAGATGATTCTGAGAGCTAAAACATAAATGCCAAAGGATGCTAAGCAACACAACAGAGAACAGGGATTCTAATGCTTTATAATTCCCACTCATCCCTAACAAAAAGCTCCATATTCATCTCTGTCTCCCTGCCTGAAAGGACTTAATGACTCCACTGTATCTTCTCTGAATAACATCCTTTCTCCTTCCTCCACTCCTATTCCACAGGTGTCTGCTATTGTTTTCTTTAAAATTATGCAGGTCAGTAAACTCATAACAATTTACAGTTGTTCTTCAAGACCTCTCCTGCTATTACAGATTTTAAGAGGCTCACATGGTCAAAAGGAGGTCTCTTTTCCAATTATTGAAATAATTCTAGGCTATTACTATCACCTTACAAAATCTTTAAAGCCTTTATTCTTTAAAAAACATAGTTACAATGCTATGAGTGTATTAAAGTGTTGTTAACATAAAGACTTTTAAGCGCTCAAGTTAACAGAGATAAATAAAACAAACCATATAGGGCTTTGAGAAACCTGATTACAATGTTCTTTTGTCTACAACAGAAAAATTATTCTATGCTGCACATAAAATTAGAGATAATTATCTACTAGTTTAATTTAAGGAAAAGCATGCATGCCTCTTACTGGAGTAACAAAAGCAATTACTTTTGTGGTAAGTTAAATATTAGATTTGGAATGTTTTCAAACTAAGCATAATAATGTTTTAACAGCGGTTTACACTATAAAAAATTCAAGCAGTGTCCTTTTATGCATCTGCAAATTTAATTTTAAACGTGCTAAAACTTTATGGGTGCAGCAGTATAAAAATGATGTTAACCAGCATTTAACAAGCACAGGAAGTATACCAAGAATTATGCAATTATTAGCTATAATTTACGTATGCATGTAAATTACATAATGTAGATGTATATAAGCAATCCTTATAGTGGTTCAGTTGGAGAGAGAACTGCTTTTTAGAAATGTGATCTGTTACTGGTTTCCATACTTGCTTCCATTAAGCCAGCAAGCTAACCTCTTATAAGCAAGTATAGTAACAAAGTACTAATATTAGCTTGTTAAAAATGTTTGTAGTTTTGCATAGGGATATTAAACTCACACTATATTTATTTTATTATGCAAGCAAGCAATGTTTTTTATGCATTAATAATTTTCATTCAACTGCTTACAAGGACAGAACCAATTAAAAACCAAGCTTACTAAACTGTCTGGTTTTGGTGTAAGAGATCTCCACCACAGGGTTTTCCTGTTACAAATTTACAGAATAGATGCAAGGTCATTTCTAATTATAATACCTGTTTAAGCCCGGAGTCCATCAAAGTTACTGCAGAAGAGGCATATGTTATATATTGTCACTTCGGGAAGCATCACATCCTCAACTGCAACAGAGACTCACAGCTGAAAAGGGCAGCTAAGGCTCCATCCTTCTCCAACAATTCCCTACTCTCTCTCTTCAAATTAGACCCAGCACACCCAGCACAGTACCTCACACAGCCTTCACACGGCCCTTTTCTTCTCTGTAAATAATCAGCAGCTGTTTTGCAAATGTCAAAAGAATTTCTTGAAGAGATTACAATACCAGGATCTATCCAAGGCTGTGGTAACAATGATCCTGATGTTCCAAATCATTTCACAGAATATAAAAATATTTATCTGAAATTCTGCTTTTAACCATTAGAGGTATGCTGAATAATTAAATCCAGCAACATTTAGTCCTTAGTCACATTATATTTACTCAGTAAAAAACCCAATTGCTTTTCCAAACAAAACATTCTTCCAGCAGCAGTTTTTCAAAATTGCCATGAATAAAAGGGCTGATTTCCCTAAGACTTTCTAACCATATTTTATACATTACTGAAGACTAGTATTTAGAGTACAGGTTTTTAAAAAATTTCTATCAGGGACCATACAATTTGAATGTCGCTTTTTATTTTAGGTGGTCTACAAATTAAAAAACAGTTTTATTGGATTTGATTAATTATATATGGCATTACCACATTACAAGATAATATGTAGTTTCAAGCAAAGCTCTACAATGCTTTTCTAAGTATGTGGATTAAAAAAGTAATTTTTCTAGTAAATGAAATATTTAAATAGAATCTATGCAGTTTTCAACAAGAATAAAAGCAAGATAATATATCAGTCTTAAATGTGTTTCCTTCATCATCTGAAAATACACCAAGTGAAAGGAGTAGGTATTTTCAATTATACTCCAATACTCCAAAGACAAAAACTTAGAATTTCTCATTTCCTAGTCATTTCCTGTAGCCATTTCAACACAAATGTATCTAAACCAAGATATACCTAAAATAAATTCTCTTATGTTAAAAATATTGTATTTAAAATATTATGAAATATGTTAAGATTTCTGTTTTCCCTACTATGTTACATTTATTAGGAAAATATTCTTATTTCTAATAGGGAAACAAGTTTTGAAGAAACTATAGGACAATTTCTTTAAGTGTTACTAATATTCAAATAATTTTTTTCATAATATTTAACATGATCACCTCTTTCAGGTAACTCCTGGATAAAGCAAGACAAAGCAAATGAAGAAATTATCATTTGAAAGGTTCTTTAGACAGAACTTAGTTTTCTTGAAGCAAGAGGACAAAAGGATCTCTTTTGCTCTAATCAGTGGCAACACTAACCTTTTCTAGCTAGTGGAGATCTCAACAGTGGGCATAACTTACAATATTTTACCTATGACTTTCTGACTCTAAATGCAATTTAAAGAGAACATTCAGCAAATTAAAAAGGAAATTAATTTTCAGGACTATAGTTCAAAGAGCACTACCTACTGCATCAGTAATATAGACAAGAGGAAGTGAGCACTTGAGGACACAATTCACAATACCCTTGATATACCTGGAAACAATAAACCAAATCTACAGCTTTTATGAATCAGTACAGCTACATTAATTTCAGTGATAATAGGCTGATTTGCATAACCTGACAATCTGACACAGATCTGTTAAGAGTTTTTCAAGCTTTAGTATTTTACATATAACCAGCTCTCAGAAGAGATGACATGGAAGTTGACTCCAACATGTTCATTATAAGTATACAGATCTGAAAATTGGTTCAAGTACTAAGGTTCTAAAATCTACAGATTAAAGGTAATACACTAATTACTTCTAAGAACATCAAAATAGAACAATGTAAAAAAATTGCAAGTGTTTTTAAACTACCAACAATTTGTATGTATGTAATTTCATGTTTCCTTGTGTACTCAGAGAGGGAAAAACTTCAAGTAAGAACATGGGAGACCAGGCACCTCAATAATTTTAAATACAGTGTTTAAAACCTTTCTGAGGTTCTCAAAGCCCAGCAGGCATCTCCATTGACTCAGTGCATAAAATTCCATTGCTGAAGCTTGCTGAAGAAAAGAAACCTTCACCTCAGGACACCCTGTGGCAGCAGAGTCTGGCATAGTCCTGGGTGACAAATTTCCTCTGGCAGAGGAAAGGTGAGCTGAAGCCCCCCCAGGGCAGAGGCCACTACTGAAAAAGAAATGCTGTACTACTTCACTCCCTCTTTACCCATACTTCTTCCATTTTTGAAAGGTGGACTTCAAAAAAAATCTGAAGCTGAATTTTAGGAACTTGAAAAGACATAGACACTGCCTTGCTGTTAGACTAGATACTTTAGATAGATAATTCCCAGGAATTAAAGGCTTATGCCAGTACTGACCAATTTAAATTCATGCCCTACCTACCATGCCAGAACTTTGTATCTCAGTCCTGGCTCTTCTTCATATGTACTGTATATGAAAGTGGCAAAGTTAATTTCACTTAGCAAAGGGTATCTAAAGATTGCAATTTAAATGCACATTATAATGCTCCAGTCATTGTCTGAATCTAAGCAGCACAAAGGTCTCAATACAAACTTGAACATTATGGAATATATTCCGCCCTCTTTTTTTTTTATTGACATTCTCCCCGGCCTTTTAAAAATATATGTGAAATATTCTATTGAAATAGAGTTTAATCACAATGCACATTTATATGCCTTACACTGCTGACTAGATTATTAACCTAAAATATTAATCAGAAAGCAATACCTCATGGTTTTTCTGACATGTTGGAGTCTCATACTGAGCCTCCTATCTTCAAGCAGGAAAATTGCTGAAGCATTTACACGTCTCAAAAGTAATTCAAAACTCAAGGACTTGAGGATAAGGCAGTCTTCCAAACCCCCAGCCCATCCCTAAAATGCCAAGCAAACAAAAAATCCAAATAAAACTACAAGCAGTATTGCATGTATCTATGACCTGTGACTTGAATCGATACAGATAAATTAGAAGTACATTGCTTCTTGGATCAGGAAATGGTTCAATTTTGGACAGAATTAATGTCTGGGGAGTGGGGGTGGTGACTTGCAGACAATACTGACTGGTCAGAACAAGATACATAGCTTGGGAAGTGATGTGTGTAACTGTTTATCATTAAATAGTGGAGAAATTGCTGCAACAAATTCCCACATTACTGTCTCATATGCAACTTCAACATGCCTTTCAACTTGTTTTACTTCCATATTTATCCAAGATGAACCCTCCACAATGAAATAAAATGGTGAGCCAAAATGTAGCCACTGATTCTGCCTGACAGATTCAGGGGTGTTTCAAGTGGTAGCGCAGCTATATCTCAACTAGATAGCAGAAAGAAGTTTACAAATTTCCCAGAGTTATATATGTTACAAACATTGAAATAGAGATTATTATGAAAGGAAGCCAGCAGGTAAAAAATTCCTTGATTTTCTATAGCAATAAGGCACATTATATTTTCAGTCTCTTTTTCAAACAAGAGAAACCCATATTTTTTCCTACTAATTTGGCATGCACAATTTTTTTCATGTTCTCCTTATGAGGCAGCACAAATCCAGTCAGAATTATAACCCAGGTGACATTTTAAATAGAATCACGGGAAGATTTGGTGTGTTAGTCAGAAATAGAACTCTAAAACATACTAATTCACATCTTGGCTCTAGTAAATGTTTAGCTATGACTTATTTAATTTTCTCTGATTTCCATTTCATTATGCTCATAAGATACTGAACAGAGTGCATTTACAGAAGGACTAATGTACTGGTTCTATCTGCAATCTTTTATCCTCACACCTTTCAAGGTATGCTGTAAGCCTTTAGAATAAAACAGCCTTCATTATCACTCCTTACTGGCAAGCAAAGCAGCTGAAGAAGATAAAAGATATCATCACGGCAGGAGCAATAGTAAACAAGTATCACCTCCTCAGAAGTTCTCTTAAGTCCAAGTTCCTATTTCTTTCTTTCCTCATTATGTGTAAGAAGTTCTCTAGAATGAACATGCACTGGCAAAAAATTAACCGATCTGAAATTTTCTTTTATGGACCTGATTGCTGTTTTAATTGTTAGAAGCATATTTGAAGAACAGTTTATTTCAAATCCATCATAATTTCTTGATCACCACAATGAATTTATGAAAAAAATTAGTATCAGCTAACGCAAATTTAAAACTGGATATAATAATATTCTTTAGTTGTGGAGAATTTGGTGAACAAATACTCAAAATTTTCATGGTCAGAATATTTCCCAAATATGTAGAGACAATACTGAAAATATTCTCAAACTGTCACATACAACAAGGCATATTTTTTTGAAGTTTAAACTTTAATGATATCAGTAAACAAAAATATTTAGAGAATCTGTTTGCATGTAACATTACTATGTACATATAAATGCATAATCCCTCTTACAAAAAAATTAATATAAATTTCATCACAATATAAATGTTTATACTATAGTTACTCTGGCTTCATGGATGTTTTGTAAACAAGAATTTCTAAACCACATGGGGATTTATCTCATTTGATCTTAAGCATTTGAAGTCGACACAGGGTTTATCGTAGAGATCTAAATCCCCTCTTCAGTCAGTGAAGAAAAAGAGAAATATCTTCAAAATTATTAATGAAGTTTTATTTAGCAATCTTACAGGGTGGTGAAGTAAGCCCTGAAGATAGTATTTTCTCCCTGTTGAGTATTACAAGAGCTATGATGACACTTCTGTGTCTAGAGCAACTCATGATGGATCTCATCTTTTACGATCAGAATATCATTGCACCTAATACATCAGCTAAGACAAACTTCTCATTATTTAAATAGTGATTGCCACTGGCAAGACTTTCTCTAAAAGACTTGGTAAATAAGATGATATCGAATGATTTAACTTATGCTCCTGATAACGTCTGTAAACACACAATTTACATTGTAAGAAATATGTTTATGTCTTTGTTTCTTTCAGATCATACTTTCAGGATCTTTGATATCTGCATCTCTTCTTCATTATGTTATTGCACAAATATGAAATTCCATTTATAAAGGAGTGGGTGCCTACCATCAGAGATTAAAATTTCCACCTTCCCTTTGAATAGAGATATTATTCCTCTCTGCAATGGGAAAAAGTATTTGTGGCAAAGAGTTCTATGAAATGAACATGAGTCAGCACTACAATGTTGTTTTTAAAAAGAAGTATGTTTGATCCCTTAACAGGGATATTTTGGAACACACTAGGGAAAAACAAGATCCTGGGATCTAATTGCCTACAGAAGTGACAGACAACATAAATAAAAGGGTAAACCATGTGAAATGTCAAAGAAAACAGTGACAATCAAAGAAAGAAGTGAAGAAATCTCTCCAGACCGTGCTATGCTGTAACATTCTTGTTAGACATTGTGTCATGCTTGTTAGAATGAAGGTGCCATTCTCATTTAAACTCTGGAAAGAAGTTTATTTTTAATGTCCCTTCCAACAGCCAAATGATTCAATAATTCTATAACACATTAAGCAATTTTATGACTCTATCCAGCACTAGTAAGTACTATTGTTAGGTAAAATATTCTGTCCTATTTAGGACCCTAATATTCTGAAAAAAATTGACAAACTGCAGAGGATCCAGAAGACTAGAGAAGAGCAACAAGTACAATCAGTAGTCTACAAATACAGAAAAAATATAAAGGTCTACAGGAAAAATATAGTTAGTTGACTTTGTACATTAAAATAAGATGACTGAAGTAAAGACTTAAACTGTTGAAGTCTTCAAATAAACACAAAGGAACTGTAAAGAGGAAGGCAATAAACAATTCTTTGTTTCCACTGTAGACAGGATTAAAGGCAATGGGCTGAAATGGCATCAGTGTACCATTAGGCAAGAAAATGAGAAAAAAAAAACATATTTGTAGCAATAAGTAAGGTTTGCAACAGCATGCCTAGGTAACTAAGGGATCGTCAAAACAGTGAATTTTTCAAATTTAAAACAGTAGTTTACAAACCAGCAAAAACACTTGCTGGTTCTTGTATTGTCCCATCACTTCACATCATTACATTAGCACTTGCTGCTCCCTACACCATCCAGTGAGAAATTAATATTTCTACTTCCCCAGTTTCACTCCAGATCCTTTTGCCAAATATTGTATCAGGAATCACAGCTTCTAGAGCCATCTCTGTCCATAGTTTCTTATTTTTGCTTCTATGTCTCTTTCAAAAAGAATTAGTGCCCATTATGTCTCATCAGTACACAGCTCAAAATATAAGGAGTCCTTTGGACTCACAGTTTTGGTAAAGTTTAATTATATGTATCATGGTATCTCCAGTTATATTTTGCAAAAAATCTATGAATCCAATTCTACCAATGGGGTGGCCTTTCTTCACAAAGCCTCTTTGTGGCTGGAAGTTGCAGGAAAAATAATATTTTTGTCGAACAGGCATCAATATATTTGATTAATAGCAGCTGATCTGCTGAATTTTATATCCGAACCTTCTGTAAAATATCTGAAAGCATCTGTAGTATGTCATACAAAATTGCAGGCCTCTTCAGGCCATCAGTATACAAAAGTCTGCTTAGATTTACAAGCCTTTTAATAACTGCCAGAGCTTCCTATATTTGGGTTAATTTAATTAATTATTTCATATTAGGATTGGGAAGCCTTTACAGACATTCTTTATCTTCATTATGTGCTTGTCTTCACTGATGCATATCCTTAATTGTGAACCAATTGATTATATGAAACAAATGCCTAACTCCAGAAACATCTAAATAGCCATATTTTTAGTTTACTTTACTACCTGAAAGGACATATTGATTAGTTATGCAAAAAATATTCTAGAAATGCTGGTATTTTCTGAAAACTGAGCATATGGAAAGAAGAATTTTACAATTAGACAAATAATTATTACTATGAAGTAATTGCCAAAGTTATTTAATGTTTTTTTTTAATGGAAAATATCAATTGCAAGAAATATACACAACCGCTTCATATTAATCAATTCAATAGTTCCTAAAATATAACAGTGAATCTTTAAGATGTGTTAACTCTAAAATATAAAAAAATCCTATGGTATAAATTTGTGAGATCAATACAAGGTATCTTATAGTTTCCAAGCTGAAAGACATCTTCTGGGATTGGTCAAGTAAAACCTCAGAAGTTATGAAGATTTGTCACCCTTATCCATTCTTAGAAGGTAATGGAACAACAACAAAACAGATAAGAAACTGTTATAAATATAAAAATGCTTCTTTCTTGACAACTGAATAATTATGTTCTATATATTCACAACATTTCCTACTTCTTATTGCATATTAAGCTTTACATAATGCTACACATGGGTCAATTATGAAAGAAAATAAAACTCCTGCTTCAAAGAACTGATTCAAAGGTTCTATCACGGCCTCTCAGTTCTATGGTTTACAGGGATGATATTGAGTAACTAATTTATTTCCTTGGATATACTTCCAAGTTAAAAAGTGGTAGAAGTTCATACAGTAATCAGTCCTCAAATTCAAAACTTCCTGCACCCAGAATCACCAATTCAAGAGTCTCCCTTAAACAGATCTACTTCATTGCAGTTCAGTAACATAAAACTGCTTATGTCCCCTGTACCTATGCAACTGTTTTCAAGGTGACCAGTTAAGTGGTTGCAGGTTTGTCAGCAAACAGAATCCAGGATCTGATGACAGGCAACTGAAGATTAGAAGCTGAACTATGAACATTTAAAACAACCAAAAAAAAAAAAGTTGTTCTCTGCAGATACAGCTCAACTAGTGGAATGGAAATTGGGGGAAAATGTCATCCTCTGCTGAAGTCAAGTCATAGAAGTCTGCACTTTTTCATCCAGACTTTTCCTCAGGCAGTCTGCTCAACCTACTGAAAACACCAGTGTAATTTTTTCTATTTCTTGCCTCTATTTAAAATTAAGAAACATAATGAGATGTATGTAATCCACTTACTATTAAAATAGATTTGCTAATGCAGAGAAGTTTGATAGTCCATGGTATCTTTTACGAAAGAGAATAATAAGTGAATCAGAGTACCATCTAAGAAAAAAATTAGCAGTAATTGCTGTTCCAAATTGAAACCACTTTAGTTTTGTCTAAAAGATGAAAATGTAACTGAAAAGGCATACTCCTACGTTCCACATACATAGTATCTGTCAGGCTAAAAAGGTTTTATGCTGATTAAGCCTCACCCTCAAACAGAAAAGGTATTTGCAGCCTCAAACAGAAAAGCCAGGAACCTTCAAGTACAGAACACCTGCCTTGCCCTCTATCCTAACCAGTTGTTTCTGTATGCCAGCAACACAGCCAGCTGCATGAGATTATGATGAAACAATGCTTTAAAGCACAGCTATTCCTGCAAGGACACATTCATCACCCACCAAGAGAGAGGGAGACAGTTTTGAGATCCTTCCATGCCTTCAGGAATCCTTGAATGAGCCTGTCAGCTCCTGGGGCAATTAACAGCCAAACTAATTTTGTCTTTTCAACAATCTTACTGATCATGGAGGACTAGTTTCATACACTGACAAAAGTGGGAGAAAAAATTAAGAAAGGAAAAACATTCAGAGATTCAGTGTATCTTTCCATCCTAATCAAAGTTCATCAAGGATCAAAAGGAAGTTTGTTACAGATAAAAAAATAGGACAGTTTTAGTATCATTCTAAAACTGATGTGCCATTATATTAGACATCTTTTTTTGGGAGATGGGAATATTTTTCTGTTATCTTTTTTTCCTCATAATATCATTGATTTTACAGGTACCAATGACCCAAAATATTTGCCTTAGAGAAAATACCACATCAATTGACTCACTATGGCAGCATTTCACTTCTATTAACACCTGAGCCATTTACCACTGACTGCAATGTCATTTTCTAAATTTTAGCATCCTGATTGTTCTACAGGTACAGTGGTATAAAAAGAGCTAAAGCAAACACACAGAGCTGCAGAGATTTGTAATAGAAATCTTAATAGTGATATGAATGCAGAATTAATGGGAGTACAGGGCAGGGAAGGAAATAACAAAAAAGAATTATAAAAGGCCTGTATAAATGGATATATTAGTAAAAATTATGTTAATCAGCCTTAAAGGCCTTCCACACACAACTTCATAGCACATACAGTTAGAAAAACAAGCTAAAAGAACAAGCGAAAAGAAGGGACAGTGTACTGCAGATAAACCAAAGACCTACAGAAAAGTAAAGAACAGGGTTGAATGACCCAGGTAAGGAGACAAGAGATAATGAGTACATCCTAAGGACTCAGAGATAGGATGGAAAGACAAAAGATCATAATCACTGTCAGCTCCTTGAAAGGCAAATACCAAATCAATACATGGTCACTAACCTAAGAAGGAGCAAGGATGACAAGAACTCAGAAATTATAGTCAGTGTTATTATAAATCTGACTAAAGTACAGGTGTACCATAACAAAATTGAAAGATATTAAAAAAATCAAATTATATTTATAAATCACAATATCTTTGCACTGTTCTGTTTCTATCAGTCAGAGTGACTAATGGGTCATGTATCCACATTCAAAATATCCATCTTTATTTTCTTGTCTCTTTATGGCTGACCTTTTAATACAGCATGTAGTGTATACTCCTTTCAAAGTGGTATACAGATATTGTATGCTGGTGTACAGATTACATACAAATCATATAACTTGATAAAAAACCTTCCAGTTTAATTTTGTTGTCCTGAACATCTTCTATGTTACTGCATTGTATTAATAAAATTACATTTTAAAGAGCTATTAGAATATTTCTGGACAACTCTCCTATTAATTTTTAAACTATAATGTTTAAGGTATGTTTACAGCAAAAGATCAAAGTTTTTATATTATAAGTGATTTAAAATTTTAGTTTGAAATGTGGTAGATGCATGGTTGGAAGAAAAAAAAGGAACATAATGCACAGTCAGCCCTGGGATTTGCTTATGGGTTGGCAGTTCTTACAGTTCCAAAGCAACCCACAGTGCCCATTCTCCTTTCAGGCTTTCCACAGGAACTATTTTGCTCCATCCCTCTTTGCAGAGAGTCTGAACTCCCAGGTGGTAACATCACTCTTCACTGAATTAACTCATTTCCAACTTCTCCAACTGTATTTCATATCCTGCTAAAGGTTTCCATTCCAGAGCATATCAATGCTTTCAAATGGCTGTGACAGAGAATAGGTGTGGATTTAAAACGCCACTTTTTTATTTCTAACACAGCAAAAAGAAAAAAGGATTAAGATAACAGATTATATTTAACCTTAACTTTTGCACTTCTTTACAAGTTTGTAGACTCCTTTTCAGCTGGCTCACCATGCCATACATTTCCAGACAAGACAGACTGCACTTGCCTGTTGCTCTCAAACAGCATTTCCAGTTTACAAATCAGTCTCTCAAAAGACACTTTGTGCTGTTAGCCTGCACTTCATAAAGCTGTTTGATTCCTGTCTCCAGTGGTAGATTTTCAGCAAGACATTTACATTTCAAATCAGGAAGTGAACACAAGCCATTTTCTGACCCTTTTCATTTGCATTTCCTCTGACAGGAATTACCCACTGGAACAAGGACACCCCATTGAACCCATTGTCTTGGCATGCTCTAATGAACTGAATAGAAGCAATAACACTTTTTTTCCCCCCCAATACCTGATTAGAAGTAAAAACTCCATTCTATAGACAAGCTGTGTGAGGATACACTGCCTAAACACAAGACTGGATAAGAAATTTTCCTATCTGGAACGTAACTGGTTTAGTGCATCTGTCATCCAGCATCTTTAAAATATATAAAATAAAATCTTCTTGCAAATAAGCAAAACAAGGAAAGTATAATCCTTCAAACCATCATTTTTTCTCCTAAATACTTTAAAATTTAAGAATGGCCATGCTGAACCTGTTTAAAGACCTCATCTATCTTCACATCTCATCTCTGACGACAGTCAGAAAAAGAGCTGCCTTCAAAAGTGTTTAAGACAGGAAAATCCTATATCATGCTTCCTTCTCCTTTGACCTCATATTTCCTCAGCCACCAGATATCTTTTATCTCCATGAATTTTGTAGCCTGGTATTGTTTTCCTAGAATTCCATTTAATGTGTAAAATATAAACCAAGTCTAGTGTTTCCTCACACTGATGTTTTGACATACTTGACTTCATCCTCAATCTCAGAGGATGGAACACTTTCACTGTCTTAAACTTAACAACCAGCGAAATTAAAAAAGTCATTTACTGGTGGTGTTTCTGTATATTCTCAACAGCAATTTTCATGTAATGAGAGGATTTTAATGGCAAGAATTAACAGCTTTATTTAGCATTAACTTGACATAAAATTAGCAGTTTCCATCTGAAAATAAAATCTGAAGCAGTTATATTTTTCAATAGTTGATCAAAATAAATACAAAAATTAAGGAATACTAAGGATTTGATCGTGTCGTTGGCACAGCTGACAGTAATTGTAACCATAACGTAAATAATTTGTATACACTGGCATATAAAAAAGCACTGATGAGACCAACTATAAAAGTATTTTGGTTGCACTTCATTAAAAGTCAAATTCAGACTGAAGCATGTTTCAGCCTAATCAGGATCATTTTATATCTGGACATCAGAAGCATTTTCTGTGGTCCACTGCTCTGCAATAAACAGATGTTTGAATACACCCTATGCTATGGATAACATTAAATTTGTCTCCTGGGATTTACAGGACATTGGTTCTTAATGAGCAAATTTAATACAGTGGCAAAATACAGAATGTGTGAGATAACACAGAGAAAATAATGCATAAGTCTATGATTATCCATGCATCTTTAGCCATACTTAGTGTTTGCTACAGTCTAAAACTATGCCAAGAAGCAAGAACTACACTGTGTGCGTCTCACTGTTATGCATTGTAGACCACTAGTTATGTATAAAGGAAAAAAAAATTGGCTATTCTAAAATTGTTATTTTCTTCAGAGAAAAAAAAAAGTCAGTTAAGCAAGGAATTCATTTTATGGCCATAAAGTTACAATTTAATATAGGTAAGATGATCATAAAAAAGGAAAATTAATTTTTCAGTAGGAATAGATGAGAATAAGGTCCTGCTAAGACTGAGTTTTGTAAGAAAGTAAGTGAATCTCTGATCTTGGAGTAATGTTCACAGTCCACCTGAGTCACTGGCAAGACTCAGCAGAGTCCTGCCTTGCTCGAGGCAAAATAACTTAATTTAAATGTGACAGATTGAAAATTTTTAAAAACATATAGAAATGTATCAGCATGACTACAGCAAACAGATAACTCATAGTAGTCGAGGATGGAAATATTCTTTTTGTAGGCATATTAGCTGAGTTTGTAGATAACAAAACCTTTTGTTAGATAAAATGGCAGTTCTGAGAGGCACGTGCTTGTTCCTTTTTACTCCTGTTGTCTTTCTGTATTCAAGCTATCTCCTGGCTCTCTCCTAAGTATTCAGGACAAAATTGTTTTAATTATTTCCATGGAACGAGGCAACTGAAAATCAGATATGGACCATTTCACCCACTCACCCTCTTTGTCACCTCAAGGCTGTCTGTATTTTAGAGCCACAAAGAATTTGCAGCTTGTTTACAGACTAAAGAATACACATTAAAATGCTGTTAACTGATTTTTTGACTAAGGGTAAACTATTGCTTCCAGCTGAGGGTTAAATCTGCCCTTCTGAACTGGTTTTAGCTAACCCTCTAAGGCTTTCATGAGACTTTGGTTCAAGCAGAACCAATTGTCATATTGAATGGGACCTTTAATTTTCATCTGAGGAGAAATTTCAGTCATGGTTAGTTTATGACTTGTTAACAAATCTCCAGAGTATTCAAAAAGCTGCTAACAGTTCACAATACTAAGCAGAACCACAGAAGAGGAAAATTTATATAAAAGAATTAATTGCACATACCAGAATGGAACATAACTTCTATGGAACTTCTGTAATGGAATGACTGGCTCCAAAACTCATCTGTCCTGTTTCTTGTTTCTGTATTTTCAGGTCAGCTTATCCCATATCACTTCTCTCAAGAAAAGCTACTTCTCTTAATTCTAATGACTCTCCCATATCCTTAATAAATATTCTGTTCCTGGAGCTATCGTTCAGTCATGTGTATAAATTAACCTCCCAAATTTACAGCAGCTGATTATCCTGGGAGAGCTGATTACTAAGAACTTTGTTCTGCCTCCTATTACCCTGAGGCAGAACATAATACAGTATCTATGCACTCTGAGGTTCACCTAAGGCTCCTATTAGTTCTTTGCATTTGCTATTGATTTATTTTTCAAACACCTCATATAGCTTTTTGATAAAGAAACAGTTAATAACTCTGCAGCAATAAAAAACAAAACAAAACAAAACAACAAACAAAAACTCACCAAATAAACATCAACCAACTAACCAACCAACCCAACCAATCCACAACAGAAAACTGTCACAACAGTAACTGTGACTACTGCAAAAAAAGTTTTGTTCTTAGGTACATTTAGAGCGTAATCCATAATTCTATACATTTTGATCATTTTCTATAATTGAGCTATAACAAGTTTAAATGGAGAGGACTAGAAACATAAAGTATTCTGTAAAGTTCAGTTTTGAATTACTACTGCAAACTCAGCTAATGTGTATGGTCAAACACACTAATGTGAAGAGATGCTTTTCGAAGAAGAGGGCTACATTAACTGAATCCTGGCATAGAACCTAGAGATAATATACATATCCGAGAAACCTATTTTCAAATTTTATGCATTAAAGTAAGGGATCAAATAGCAGGCCTTAAAGGACAAGGTGTCTACATAGCAAATAACAGAAATGGAAAACATACAAAGTATAACAAATCCTGCATTTATTTAAATAATGCAAAAAGACTTTAGAAAAAGAATATATTCTAAGACTTAGCATATATTACCTTGATATATCACTGAAAATTACTAAAAAAGGTTTAAAAACTCTGAAAAAGTGATTTATGGCAAAACAGACTAATTTTTAACTCTGTTCTGCACAGAGACTACTTGGGGAATTTCCTTTGATGAAGCTCTGCTATTTGTTTATATTATTTTTAGTGAATTCTTCATTTATTTCAGCAAAAACTGACACAGCATGAAACATCATTTCCTAGTAAACAACAATGCAGAACTATCTATCCATAATTGACAGTAAAATTCAGTCATCCATATTGAATTGTGATGACTGTAAGTGCCATTAAAAACTTGGTAATTTGTGTGGCTTCTAACCATGTTTAATTGAAACATTAGAACAGTAAAATGCATTCCATTTGGATTGAACAACACAAAAAACCCAACTTATCTGTTTAAGCCCATTTTCTCAAAACATGTTTTTAAAATACATTTTATCTCTGAGAGAGTTAAACAGTTTGGTACCAGAGGCTCATTTGTACACTTGCACTACAAAATTTAAATCAATTTGCATAATCAAGTCCTATGAAGTGTTTGCCACCAAGATGAATTATGTCTTTTCTTTTAGTTCACCCTTGAGCTATTGTGAGGAATAAAATAAACACAGTAGTGCTAGATAAAATTTGAGTTCTGACTATTCCACTGAATCAGGAATGACCATAAATAGTCATATATCTGCATAGCAATGGTTTTGTTAAATCTATTTAGTGTAAATACGTACCATAAATGTATAAACACTTGTATTTTTCAAGGGAAGATTGTCTTGTAGCCAGCATTTAAGTAGCTGTGCCATGCCTAGCCTTAATCCCTTCTCACATTGTGATTAGTACCAGGCATTCCAGGAAAAAAGAGTGAGAAATCTCAAAGGAATCCCATTTGATTATTACTGTAGATATTTTCATTGCTTTGTACCATTTTGAACCTTAAAAAATTCTTAGTTTTATTCCAGTACTATTTGTTCAAATGTTTTGATATATGTCTCCCAAAAATTTTTATCCTGAGAAAGTTACATAGTCTATCCTAAGTTTTGGTAATAAATAAAAGAAATGAAAGCTTAAGTTAGAATTGTTATGCTCATCATCAACCATTTGATGCAAGGTACTCTAACTAAACATTTTTTGAGAGAGACAAAACACACGAGATTCTTGGCCCCTTCTTGCACACAGAGATTTTACGAGTAACTTACCCTGTCTCCTTCTTTTTTCATCAGATAACTTTATTTTTCAACTCCTATTTTTTCAGATATCTTTAAGCAAGATAATCACTTAACCTTTTACTTTCCTGCGATGTTGACACAGAGAGCAGAAATATTCCTAATGAAATGAGTACTACCCACTACAGTAAAAAGCACGTAAAATGTCATCTTTTTCCCAAGGAACCACCACGACCACTAGGAAATTATCCTTATTGTTATTGGCCGTGAGACAGAGTGATTAGTCATGACCCAAGAGACAGAGAGCTAAGCATATCAGCTCTTCAGTTCACGAATGTAAAAAAAAAAAAAGTAATCTTTACAAAAGAGAAAAAAATGAGGCCAAAAAAAATTGCTAAATATTGCCCCCCCCCCAAAAAAAAAAAGCAGGTTTTCTGACAAGGGAAGTTTCAAAAACTGAATGCAACATGACACGAAATTAGAAATCAAATTCAGTAACTCTAAAGTAAAAAGTACCGTGAGAGCAGAAACCTTGACACTACATTGCAAGAAATGCATTGCAAAAGATCAATTTTTTCTTATAAACTGATGATAAAACAGCAAAATAAATACATCAGCTATATTTAAAAAAAAAATCTATAAGATAGTACGGTTCAAAATATCAGAGTTTCCAACCTTCCTGAAATGAATACTTTATGGAAAACATTAACAATTCTGTATGAATTTTGTTAGTGTACTTTTCATTTCTCTATTGATAGTAGGGGGAAATTAATTTTATAGCTTATCATTTGTTATTTAATACTCTGTAAATCATAACTCGAAGAGGAAAGGGTTTCTAACTGAGAAATACAGTAAGCTGATGTTTTTAAAGGAAAAAACTTTCAAAAACTTTACTGGCAACATAAATCGAGGTGGAAAATTTTAGCTGCTGAGTCACATGAACCACATCTAAACTGCAAGACGTATTCTCTAGAAGAAAGATTAAATACTAATCCAAGTTAATCACAGAAAGAGAATGAGCAGTATTTTCTGGAAGATAATCCATTGCATTTCTTGTAATTAATATAAAAAAATCTCAAGCAAGAAATCCAGTATCAACTATACCAAAACATTTTGTTAGTAGAGTTACATATACCAATGTCTAGCAGAGCTATGGAATAAAATTCAAACCTAAAAGAATATATTAAGCTGAAGACTTCACTGCAAATTTAAAATAATTTCCTACCGTGTTGGAAAAGCCTAAGCAGAAACGTGTATGTGCAGGAAACCCCATATCCTCCTTCAAACACACACACATTTGCATACATGACTGCTAAGTGCCAAAATCCATTGATTTGTACTGGGATTTCAAGAACAGACTAGCCTAACATCACCCAGCACTGCATCAAATGAAGACAGTATTCTCCTCATCCTGCAACCCTCACCTTCCCCCTTTCATCTCCAACATCCCATTCCAACTGTGACAGAGCATTTGTAGAGCTCCCCAAAACCTGAATTGATCCGGCTTACAGTGTTCTCAGGAAAACAAAGAAAACCAACTAAGAACACAAAAAAACCCAGAACAAAACATTCTAAATGGCTGCCAGTTATAAACCATTCTAAATATCACCATTCTAAATGGTTTATCAGTTCAGTATAATACACTGGGTGAGTTTCATGTGCAGTGAGCCAAGGAGGATGGATGCCTCTTGCAACTGCAGCGTTGAATGTTTGGGAAGCTGTGGTGTTATGTGTAACATGCCACAGAGCTGACTCTTCTGGAAAGTACAGATCTACTGCACAGGTATTGCATGGCAATGTATCATGTGCTAGCAGTTCCTTGCTTCACTCCCCACTTTCTATAGAACTATATAAAGTTCTTAAAACAGAAAAAAAATTGAATCTGAATAAAAAAATGTTTGAATATAAGTGGATGAATTTTAGGGGATTTTAACTGAAAAAAAAAAAAGATGTTGTAGACAGTTTTGAAAAAAAAGTTATACCCATATTTATACAAAAAAATACTCGGAACAGTGCAAAGTAAGGTAGCTGGTTTTATTGATGTTGTAAATATATAACTTTAAAAAATGGTATGGATGCCTTGCAGATAAAGTGAGAACACTGAAGGTATATAGTTTTCTCCACCCTCGACATACGAAAGCAAAAAAGTGAAGAATTTACTATGACTTCTCCCATTGAAATTAAGATCCTTGTCAACCCTGGAACCATGTTTAGGACACAGAGATATACAAAATATTAGAAATGCGTATCTTCCCCATCACTCAACAGTCCTTACATTTGATATAATTTCCATTCCTTTGCACTTCACATTCTGAAATAATATTCCTTTTGTAGCTCTTGAGTCTATTGATATAAATGAAAATGGTTTGATTAAGTAACCACAGATGTTCTCTTTTCAACTTATTGTCTGGTCATTTTGGATTACAGCTGCATAAACAGGAAGTGTTACAGAAAACTCAAGCAATCCCTCTTGAAACAAAGCTGTCAGAATACATTTAAGTTAGCTACTTTTGCAATACTCTAATACAAGTAGAAGGTTCAACATCCTCTCTCAAACACAAATTCAATTATATACTACATGACTTTTCAACAAAAGAATAATGATATTTGGCACAGGCATTTTTTGAGAGAAGGACTGACTAGGACATTTCAGTTCTGAGTTCAGAAAGCCATTTTCAGCTGTTAACATGTAAGCATCCATTTGCTTTCTAGCCTCTACTGATGGTTTTAACTAGACCTCTGCTGTACATCACAGAACTTTAAATAGCTAACATCCTAGATACCCCCAAGTGGGCACTTAAATGTAACAATCAATCTCTCAATAGAATACTAACCTTTAATTACAGAACAAAACCAAGTTTTGCCTAAATTATAAATTATTGCCAGCAGAGAATACACTTTTTTTAAAAGTACAAAATTTGCAATGACACAAACTTGCAGCTACGTTTTCTAAATATGCTCCAGCACCAATAGTAACTCTGAAATAAAATTCTTAAAAGAAAGATACTTGATGGTTTCTTTGAAGTTAGTCTAGGAATTTTCTATGATGTAAAAGATGGACTACCACCAGAAAAGTCTGATTTTTCTAACTTTAATTAGTTCTCTTGACTCTCATTTTCACTGTCACAGTATAAGAGCCACTTCAGTGAATTCATCTGAATGATTAGATCAACTCACCATGGAAATTAGAGAAGCCTAGAGACCAGTTCCAGAAGCAACATGCATAACAATTTTATTTTAGCAGCAGAGACAATTAATAATATTGCAGGAAAAAGTAGTCTGAATATAAAGAAACTAACCCATACAATTATAGAAGCTGATATTTGTCTCATAGTGAAGCATGTGACTATGTTAAACCAACAACCCACATTTGAGGAAGGCTTTATATGAAGGTAGGCCACTTCTACCTGTATGTTGTACTCTACTTTGCCTAAGCAGGCTTTTTCATAATTAGTCTTCCAAAAATCCACTCACATTTCTTCCCTACATTCCTGCATCGTTAATTCAATTATCACCTTAAACTTGTGTCACATTAAAACAATGTTGCCAATATGAAAGTATGAAATTACTGTATCTTGTAGTATCTTTGTCATATATTCAGCACAGAAAGCTCCTGCATCATTTCACTAAAGCCCATGTTTGCTCTCTCATGAAGAAATTATGTTTGAAAAATATCTTCCAAGATGTCTTGCTCTATTAATATATTTACTTCTTAAAAGAAAATAAGCAAACTGTTTTGCTAACTCCTAGCCTTATTTTTGCTAATTCTGTCTTATTTCAGACTGAGGAAACTATATTTAGGCTTTTCACCCAATAATCTTACTTACACAAATATGAAAGTTTAATATTGACAGTATTCAAAATGCTGGATCAACTCCCAAGAAGGCTGTAGGAAGTTTCTTTTAAAGTTAATAGAAGGCAATAAAAAGCTTAAACAGCTTATAGTTAGGGTCAAAATTAATGCAGATATCAATGTTTATACCATTCTGACACAGAAAAGCCAACAGCCAAACTATTTAACTAATAAGGAAGTAAATAAAATTATCTTTCAAAGTGTTCAGTTCTTACAAACTTCCAGGTGCTACTCTGCATATATCCCAGCACTAGAGTCTCCCACAGTGGTTCTTCTCACTCTCCATGATTCTCGGTATTAGGAATAACAATATACAGAATCAAGGCCTGGAAAATTCAAGGAAGGTACCTGAGCTCTAGGGAATATCTTGAATGTCACTGACAGCTGGAAAAGGTCGTTAATTGCAGTGATTTTAATTCCTCAGAAACAGAAGTCATTTTCTAGGAAATAAAGGTCACAGTAATATCACAGAATCACCTAGGTTGGAAAAGACCTTTGAGATCATCAAGTCCATCCTGTGATCTAATAACACCGTGTCAACTAGACCATGGCACTGAGTGCCACATCCAGTCTTTCCTTAAACACCTCCAGGAATGGTGACTACACCACTTCCCCAGGCAGCCCATTCCAATGCCCAATCGCCCTTTCTGTGAAGAACTTCTTCCTAATGTCCAACCTAAACTGCCCCTGGCACAGCTTAAGACTATGTCCTCTTGTCCTATCACTGGTTGCCTGTGAGAAGAGACAGACCTCCACCTGGCTAAAGCCTCCTTTCAGGCAGTTGTAGAGAGTGATAAGGTCTCCCCTGAGCCTCTCTTCTCCAGGCTCAACAACTGCAGCTCCCTCAGCCACTCCTCAGAGGACCTGTGTTCCAGACCCTTCACCAGTCTTGTTGCCCTTCTCTGGATATGCTCCAGCACCTCAATGTGCTTCCTAAATTGAGGGGCCCAGAACTGGACACAGCACTCATGGTGCAGTCTCACCAGTGCCAAGTACAGGGGAAGAATGACCTCCCTGTTCCTGCTGGCCACATTATTGCTGATACAGGCCAGGATGCCATTGGCCTTCTTGGCCACCTGGGCACAGCTGGCTCACATTCAGTCAGCTGTCAATCAGTACTCCCAGGGCCCTTTCTGCCTGGCCACTGTCCAGACACTGTCCCCAGCCTGTGGCGCTGCACAGGGTTGTCATGGCCAAATGTAGGATCCAGCACTTTGAGAAATAGTAGTCAGCACATTCCCTCACACTAGAACAGACAGAGTTGGAGATAGCTTCATCATTGTTCAGCTTTCAATCTGCAAAAGACAGCAAAAATGGGCTTTCTGCTCAATTTTTGGCTTAAGCACATAGTCCCCACCAAGCTCTTTTTCTAATAAAATAACTGACTCGGCTAGCCTCAGAGGAAGAGACAACTGAAAACATTTTCCTTAACAGATTCCTGTGAAAAGGTTCTTGAAAAGAAAGATGACAGAAAAAGCACATAGCAGGTGACCCAGGAGTTTGCTTAATAGCTCAATATGGAAAAATCCAATAAGGGCATAAAGAAGGAAGCTAAAGCATAGAAGCAAGAAATTGATATCTTCCATATATAACTAAAAAAAAAAATCTAAGTTGTTAGAAATTAATTAAAGTCTTTTCTAGAAACTGTTAATGTTTTATAAAATTTGAGACTTCAAATTCCCTTCCTCTATGTGTAATTATGTGTGGACGAGGAGTCTCCCAAAGTATTTATCTTCCAATGGAGGTTTAGAGACTAAAAAGTCTGAGCAAGATCAAGACCTCATCCCTAAGCCCCTCTTAAATGAGGCATAAGATACAGATATTTACACACTGTTGCAAAAAAAGGGAGGAAGAAACTCAAAAAAGGCAAGTGTCACCCCTGAAATATCAAAATGTTTGGAAGGTGCAGTCTAATAATCATAGAATAATCCTGAGTTGGAAAGGACCCACAAGAATCATCAGAGTCCAGCGCCTGGCCCTGCACAGGACAGACACAACAATCACACCATGTACCTGAGAATATTATCCAAATGCTTCTTGAACTCTGTCAGGCTTGGTCCTGTGACCACTTCCCTGTTTCAGTGCCCAACAACCCTCTGGGTGAAGAACCTTTTTCTGGTATCCAAACTAAATCTCCCCTGATATTATATGAATAAATGAGTTAGAGAAATACAGATCTTAGACAACAAAATAGTAGTGAAACACAAAAGAAGATAGTATGCTAAGTAAAATACAATGAAAGTTATAAGAGGTCTCATCTGCTCAAATTCCAAACCCAGGCTGGATGTGTTACTAAAAAATTTTCTAAGTGTGGCACACTCTGCACACAAAAATTACTTAATATTCTATGAAATAATTTGAAATGTCCTATACCTGATGAGCAAAGGGTAAGCTAAGAATTTCCAGGGCATAAACCTTTACTAGCCTATTTTCGCATTTCTCATTCAAGCAAGGTTTTTGAAAAGTATATGTGAATAATGAATCTAGAGAGTCATGTATATTTCCCTCCCACCTGTTTAATATTCCTTTGTATAAAGCCAAGGCATAGCCTTATGAACTAATTACCATGTCTTCTCTACATACACCTTAGAAATCATTACAGTAAGCAATGAAAACCTTAATAGAAATTCTGCATTTGGCTTACTCACAATGTATCACTAGGAAACAATCTGTGTAATGGGAAGAGTTTAGTCATTGCCTTCTACCTTCAATATAAGTTCTATTCTTATACAGCTCCATTACTCTTTTTTCCCTTCTTTTTACTATGCTTTCTCACCTTCCATTTTTATTGTCCATCTGCTTCTCCTTTCCTTTGCATAACTTCCCATCTTACTCATTAGCAGTAACACAAGGCAGAAACCTCCCTTCTTATAGGCCTCTACAAAGATGTCAAGCCATTCCAGCAGGCAAAAGAAATCAATACTGCAGTAGAAGTAGAATGCTCAAAATACAAAGATTAATGAACAAAGAAATATTGACAGAAACTAGAAGTCAGCACAACAATGAACATCTGCAGCCTTGTTTTATTTTTCCTATTTTTATTATTTTATTATTTGGATTTATTTGGATTATAAAGTCTACAGATATCAATGAACTGACTTTAAATACTGCAAAAGTGTTAATGGATNCTTAAGACTATGTCCTCTTGTCCTATCACTGGTTGCCTGTGAGAAGAGACAGACCTCCACCTGGCTAAAGCCTCCTTTCAGGCAGTTGTAGAGAGTGATAAGGTCTCCCCTGAGCCTCTCTTCTCCAGGCTCAACAACTGCAGCTCCCTCAGCCACTCCTCAGAGGACCTGTGTTCCAGACCCTTCACCAGTCTTGTTGCCCTTCTCTGGATATGCTCCAGCACCTCAATGTGCTTCCTAAATTGAGGGGCCCAGAACTGGACACAGCACTCATGGTGCAGTCTCACCAGTGCCAAGTACAGGGGAAGAATGACCTCCCTGTTCCTGCTGGCCACATTATTGCTGATACAGGCCAGGATGCCATTGGCCTTCTTGGCCACCTGGGCACAGCTGGCTCACATTCAGTCAGCTGTCAATCAGTACTCCCAGGGCCCTTTCTGCCTGGCCACTGTCCAGACACTGTCCCCAGCCTGTGGCGCTGCACAGGGTTGTCATGGCCAAATGTAGGATCCAGCACTTTGAGAAATAGTAGTCAGCACATTCCCTCACACTAGAACAGACAGAGTTGGAGATAGCTTCATCATTGTTCAGCTTTCAATCTGCAAAAGACAGCAAAAATGGGCTTTCTGCTCAATTTTTGGCTTAAGCACATAGTCCCCACCAAGCTCTTTTTCTAATAAAATAACTGACTCGGCTAGCCTCAGAGGAAGAGACAACTGAAAACATTTTCCTTAACAGATTCCTGTGAAAAGGTTCTTGAAAAGAAAGATGACAGAAAAAGCACATAGCAGGTGACCCAGGAGTTTGCTTAATAGCTCAATATGGAAAAATCCAATAAGGGCATAAAGAAGGAAGCTAAAGCATAGAAGCAAGAAATTGATATCTTCCATATATAACTAAAAAAAAAAATCTAAGTTGTTAGAAATTAATTAAAGTCTTTTCTAGAAACTGTTAATGTTTTATAAAATTTGAGACTTCAAATTCCCTTCCTCTATGTGTAATTATGTGTGGACGAGGAGTCTCCCAAAGTATTTATCTTCCAATGGAGGTTTAGAGACTAAAAAGTCTGAGCAAGATCAAGACCTCATCCCTAAGCCCCTCTTAAATGAGGCATAAGATACAGATATTTACACACTGTTGCAAAAAAAGGGAGGAAGAAACTCAAAAAAGGCAAGTGTCACCCCTGAAATATCAAAATGTTTGGAAGGTGCAGTCTAATAATCATAGAATAATCCTGAGTTGGAAAGGACCCACAAGAATCATCAGAGTCCAGCGCCTGGCCCTGCACAGGACAGACACAACAATCACACCATGTACCTGAGAATATTATCCAAATGCTTCTTGAACTCTGTCAGGCTTGGTCCTGTGACCACTTCCCTGTTTCAGTGCCCAACAACCCTCTGGGTGAAGAACCTTTTTCTGGTATCCAAACTAAATCTCCCCTGATATTATATGAATAAATGAGTTAGAGAAATACAGATCTTAGACAACAAAATAGTAGTGAAACACAAAAGAAGATAGTATGCTAAGTAAAATACAATGAAAGTTATAAGAGGTCTCATCTGCTCAAATTCCAAACCCAGGCTGGATGTGTTACTAAAAAATTTTCTAAGTGTGGCACACTCTGCACACAAAAATTACTTAATATTCTATGAAATAATTTGAAATGTCCTATACCTGATGAGCAAAGGGTAAGCTAAGAATTTCCAGGGCATAAACCTTTACTAGCCTATTTTCGCATTTCTCATTCAAGCAAGGTTTTTGAAAAGTATATGTGAATAATGAATCTAGAGAGTCATGTATATTTCCCTCCCACCTGTTTAATATTCCTTTGTATAAAGCCAAGGCATAGCCTTATGAACTAATTACCATGTCTTCTCTACATACACCTTAGAAATCATTACAGTAAGCAATGAAAACCTTAATAGAAATTCTGCATTTGGCTTACTCACAATGTATCACTAGGAAACAATCTGTGTAATGGGAAGAGTTTAGTCATTGCCTTCTACCTTCAATATAAGTTCTATTCTTATACAGCTCCATTACTCTTTTTTCCCTTCTTTTTACTATGCTTTCTCACCTTCCATTTTTATTGTCCATCTGCTTCTCCTTTCCTTTGCATAACTTCCCATCTTACTCATTAGCAGTAACACAAGGCAGAAACCTCCCTTCTTATAGGCCTCTACAAAGATGTCAAGCCATTCCAGCAGGCAAAAGAAATCAATACTGCAGTAGAAGTAGAATGCTCAAAATACAAAGATTAATGAACAAAGAAATATTGACAGAAACTAGAAGTCAGCACAACAATGAACATCTGCAGCCTTGTTTTATTTTTCCTATTTTTATTATTTTATTATTTGGATTTATTTGGATTATAAAGTCTACAGATATCAATGAACTGACTTTAAATACTGCAAAAGTGTTAATGGATCAACTTTTACAGAAATACATGTATTATATTATTTCTTGATCATCTCAGCTGTTACATAAGGAAGCAAAATATCAGTATCTAGAAAAGGAAAATTGGGGGGGGGGTGGGGAAAAGGAGACAATATTAAAAAAAATATCCCCAGGAGTGTTCAAGGTCATGTTGAATGGAGCATTGAGCAACCTGTTCCAGTGGAAGGTGGCCTTGCCTATTGCAGTGGGGTTGGAACTAGATAATCTTTCAAGTCCCCTCCAGCACAAAACTTTCTATTATTCTAGGATGATAATGTAAGCTTCAAATAAAGCAAGGAAAAAATCATATCCCTCTGGTCCTTTTCCTCCTTTATCTGTCCTATATATGTTCCACAGACTGAACAGACCCATTGCATGAAATTCAAACCAATGTATCAACAAAACCAACTGAAGATTGTTCTTATGAAATGGACATTTTTGCCAACCTCTTAACCCAATCAGCTAGTACTAAGCAGAATAAATACTTAATCATTAAAAGGTAACACAAAACCAGATAGTCTGTACACTATTACAGTTGTTTGTAAAATGGCATATAACTCAAATCTGTGCAAATATAATGGATAATAAAATTGATCACAACAGACTAAAAAGTCCTGTTGTAGTAATATTGCCAAATGAGGTCATCTGCTCTCTTTAAAATTTTCATCCCTTCTCTTTAAAATTAAATGAGGGCTTAAAGCATTTCTGATTCTATTCTCCCACTAATAATCCCTCATTAGATTTAATTACTTACATTCTATATAGTTACATTATTCCTACAAACAGTCAAACCTACTTAAAGTTACTGTTCTGAAAATGACTAGAAGCTATGATCCAGGAGAAATGCTTGGTTTTTTCTTTACTACACACCAGCAATTCAAATGTTCCTTCCTTGCATACCTTATTATTAAATAAATCAACAAGCCCCCTCAAATTAATGTAACTCTTACATTTTCATAACTTTTTCTGAAATGCCTAATCTACTTTACATATAACTGTCTTTGTGGAATTTGCATACAACTGCCTACATACAGTTTCTTACTAATAACAGAATTCATTATTTTGTTTTAAAAAGATTATTCATGGTGCAATTATTATCCATCAGGATGACTTGCAGTTATTCACTGCAAGTTTGTCTGCTTGTATGGTACTCTACACGTCAAATTCATCATGCTTAACTTCACCAATCTGAAACATAGGTTTGTCTAGTCTAATCACCCACATCCTCTCTCTAATTCATCTGAACAGACAAGCATGAAAAGAAGACAATTCATTCCATCTGTATCAGATGTCCTTTAAAATGGGATATATTGCTCTCTTGAGGTGCCTGCTTGCCCAATTAATTATAAAGGAAGTCTAAATGACTACTCTGTATTAAAAATCTCATTTTTAGACAGATACATTTAAATCAGACATAATACAGCCATGACATGGCAACAGGATTATTTCTGATAGTATAGTTACATCACCTCTGCAGAATGACACAGACTAAGCAGAAAAAGGGTACTTGCTGTCAGCAGAGCAGAATTCAGACTAAGAGTGTCTGCATAGCATCTTCAGCTGGTTTGCTGTTCTTCTACAATGACCCAGCCCTGCTATGCTGGTAAAATTCCATTATTATAAGGCTGGCCTAGAATGCAACTATGAGAAAGCTGAGCCAATGATTTAATAAACATATTAGTTGAATATTAGAAAACTTCATAGCTAAGTATGGCTGCTGAGATGCAAAAGAATCCTGTTGGATATTAGTTCTTATTCTGTGTATTCATGGTTTATATTCTTCTTTAAATGAGAATCAGAAGTGTTGTTCACAGCAAACATTAAGGTGTATTCTAAGAAATATACTGAAATACAGAGCAGTGTGTGCTGGGAAAAAAAAACATTTCTAGACCTGTACACAAACATCATCCCTTGGGTCTGGATAGTGTGGTGGGCCAGTAGATTTTCTTGGGAACTGAAACAATTCACATTGTATAAGCAAAACTTTGATTCTGAAGTAATTAAAAGGAAAACAGACTTCGGTGTTGGCTTAACCACCTGTTTTTGTTTTCAGACATTAGAAGATTTGTCCTCATCAAATGTACTTAGAATAAAAATTATAACAGGTATATTCAGGCCATTTAAAAGGAAACTAATCTGTTCAAACCAAAATAGCAAATACAAAAGCTTTATTTAAACCTGATATTTATCAGGCAAACACAGCATGAAGAGACAGTAATAAACTTATGTTCTGCTATGCCTACTGAACTCACAAACACTGCTTTTCCTTGCCTCCTCTCAAGTCTGTGATCAAAAGATAGAACAGTTTTGGCAATAATACATTTAAGACTAAAGGTGGAAAACAAAAGAAACCTGTAACAAAAGAAAACTGTTGCTGTGTAGTAAGCATCACCATTTTTATTAAAATGCTTTTTCAATGCAATATATGTTTCTTCCTGGAAAATAAAGATTGAGTGGGAAGTAGAATGTTTTGGAGCATTCAGTATGAAAATACAGCCACAATGACTTTACGAGACACCCTGCTCCATATTAGTAGTGACAGTACATGTCATATCAGTAGGACAGAAATACAGCACAGATGTGCTGATACTGCATATCAGTAGTGACAGAAGCCTATAATGCAGTGAACAACATGCAGTTGTGCCCTGTTTCTAATCTCCAGGTTAATTTAGGGGAACCATTATCATTAACAAGAGCAAGATTTAAGGCTCTGTTGTCAGAAATCAGTTGTGATCTTTAACAATAATGCACTTCTTTTGTATGGAAGAGCAAGGAGTTAAAATTAGGTCTGGAAAAGAGGGAGATGATACACTTGAGTCTTTTTGCACTGAGGTGTAATCAATAATATTTGATTTATTCCTGGCAGAACTCTGTCTAATTTACTCTTTACATCAAGAATTCTATGTTTCTTCCTCATCTTCTTTATTTTCTTGACACTTAAACTCTGTCTAATTTACTCTTTACATCAAGAATTCTATGTTTCTTCATCTTCTTTATTTTCTTGACACTTAAACTCAGGGTTTCTGTCTTGCTTCATAAGTTTTTTTTTAAAAAAACAAACAAACATGGTTTTTTCTTTTGTTCCTCCAGAATCTCCAGCAATGTTATATAGTATGAGTTTCCCACATTCTTAGTAAAGCATGTGCAAGGATGATAAAAAAGTAAATCAATTCTCCATTTGTAGTGATAAGAGGCACCTTGGTTCCATCTACATTTTATTTTCACAGAATCAGAATACTTGTAAGGGACATCTGGAGGGCATCTCATCCAACACCCCTACTCAAGCTGGGAGACCTACAACTGGACCATGTCCACATGGCTTTGTGGAATTCAGAATTATCTTCTTCATGACTTGAACTGGTTTTTACATTCATATATTTTTTCAACTTCAATGTAAATAATAAATCTATTTTTTCTAAATGAGCACAATGACATCTTATATCTGATTTTTATGACACTTATGTGCAAAGCAACAGAATTGATTTCTTCATTGCTACAGTAAAGATAAATTCAATATATGCAGGCTAGCAGGTTGATAGACCTGAGATCTTAAAAAACGCATCAATACAATGGTGTGGATTTGTATTTTTATTTTGCAGGTTTTGCTATTGACAGATTTATGTCCACCTCCTAGTGTAGAAAGAATATGATCACATTGCTGTGATAGTGCAGTAATATTATGACTCAATTTCACTTTAGTATACACTATTGCTTACAAAATGGCTAATAAAGCAGTTTTCAAGATGGGGACTAAACTAGAACAATATACATTACACAATAATAGATAGCAAATTACCACCAGGAGAAAAAAAGCATGGCAAATGATACAACTATAATTTATTAAATTTTTAAAACTCTGGCAGAATAATTTATAGAAAGCTTGTATGAACACAAACTCCTCAGTCAGCTTAGGTGACATACAATACTGGCTGCAAAAAAGAGTTTCAAGTTTTGAAGAAAAACTCAGTTTAACTCTTTAACAAGGTATGCATCCCTCCTTCTTCTCCTTCTTTGAGTCAATTCTTTCAAGTATCCTTAGCTATATGCAAAAGGTCACTGAAAACAGAATAAACCTTAGAATACCATTAGCATACCACATTTATTCAACAATAAATATGAGATACAAAACTATTTATTGGCTAATATCCGCAAAATATACCTTCAATTTTTAGGTAACTACACAGTAACTATCCAGTCAAGACACAGAGAGCCTTTTCCCCTGAAGTACTATCATTCATGTTGGAAAGGGCCATCTTTCACTGGTATGTGGAAATGATCCATTTTTGTCTTTAGGTTTGTATGCCTTCTCATGCTGCTGTTTTCTAACTGGGGTTATTGCTCATTTCTGTCTCAACAAAATAACCCACATCTCTCATTTTGCTCTTCTTAGCTTGCATCATTCTACTCTGTAGACATTATCTCAGTTCTTCTAACATAGAAGTCTCCTCAAAAACCTAAACCACACCTACATCATATCAGGAATCAGGTATGGTTCCTTAATCATGGCTGAATAGAGAGGGAGAGGAAAAGGGGAGAAAGCAAGAGTTTTAGCAAATTGCTTTTTCCTCATGAAAAAATATGCCTCTGTATCCATTCTTCCGTTTCTTTTAAAGTAAAATGGGAGCAAATTTTGGATGTGTTGCCAAGGAGTCCACTCCAAATGTTCAACACCCAGAAGAAACGCTTCATGTAGAAAACCTGAGCAGCCACACTGCAAAACCCTATCTGCTTAGAAGTCTGAATGAAAACAGGTACCAACACAGCTCAGCAAGCCCAACATTTCATCTTTGAAGCAGAACTCAAGGGATTCAAGTGATTTAAGGATGCATATTGATAAAAAATGCAGACTTTAAACATGTTCCCTGCCAACAAAATTACATAACACATCCCAAACAGTAATTTCAGGCTAACATGTATAAACAGTAAAGAATTGGACAAATCAGAGAAAATATTAAAAACTTCTGAAAAGTCAGCTACATTGCCTCATCATATAGAATGCTAATTAAAATTAATTTAAACTATAAAAGGGTTTGTTGTTCATGTAATGAATATGATGCTTTATAAATACATCATAAGGAGGGTAACAATATATGAATGATGTAAACTATTAGGAAAGTTACTCCCTTGGTTTCTCATGAATGTTTGCAGCTAAGGAGTAATTGTGCATCAGACTCCAACCAACATATTTTTGTGAGCTCCCACTGAACGATGTACAGACCTCATGAAATTCAACAAAGCCAAGTGCACCTGGGCTGTGGCAATCCCAAACATGGACAGAGGCTGGGCAATGATTGGATGGAAAAAAGGCAGGCAGAGAAGGACTTGAAAGTGGTGGTGCATGCAAAACTGAATTATAGCCAGGAATGGGCACTGGCAGCCCAGAAAGCCAATTGTATCCTGGCTGCATCAAAAGCATCATGGCCAGCAGGTCAGGGGAGGTGGTTCTACGCCTTACTCCACTCTGGTGAGACCGCACCTGAAGCACTGCACCCAGCTCTGGGGCTCACAGCACAAGAAAGACATGGACCTCTCTAGAGGGTTGGGAAAATGATCAGAAGGCTGAAGCATCTCTCTGATGAAGACAGGCTGAGAGAGCTGTGGTTGTTCTACCTGGAAAAGGCTCTAGAGAGACCTTTGAGCAGCTTTTCAGTAAATAAAGGGGGCCTGCAAAAAAGATTGGGAGGGACGTTTTAGATGGAAATATAGTTGACAAGAGGAACTGGTTTTACACTGAAAGAGGGTAGGTTTAGATTAGGTATTAGGAAGAAATTCTTTACTGTGAGGGTGGTGAAGCACTTGAACAGGTTGCTCAGAAACACTGTGGATGCTCCATCCCTGTTCAAGGTCAGGGTGGATGGAGTTTGAGCAATCCAGTCTAGTGGAAGGTTTCCTGCCCATAACAGGAGGGTTGGAGTAAATGATCTTTAAGGTCTCTTCAACTCAAAGCATTATATGGTTCTACGACAGGATTACATGTCAAAGAATTAAACAAGAATCCTGTTACAAAATATAAGAGTGAACCATTTTTCAGATAAGCTTTTTTCCCACTTTTCTAAAGTTGAGTTTACTGAAATGTAATTTCTTTAACCATTCTTCAGCTACATATTAACAAAAGAGTTGCCACCACTACCATTGCAAACAGATGTTTGCCTGCCTTTTTTAAACATAAGTATGTAAAGACAAAAGAAGAGGAATTAAGTCTGTTATAGTGAGCAGAATAATGACTACTTTTAAGATGCCTCGGTCAGAAGACAGAATCCAAAGAACAAAGGCAAAAATGCAAAGCCAAGCAAAGAAATTACTTTTATATTAATTTCAATAAACAAAAGCAGGTGTTTCACAAAGGTTCAGAATTTCTTATTTGTTACAGCAACAAAGCAAAAATGGAAAGTACCCAATTAATTGCATCATTAGATGATCTTCTACAATAATTTATCTTCAATAGCTAGTAAATATTTTAACAATATATATGTCAGTGTTAAGGAGCATAAGAGAGAAAGATTATGGTTTTAATTATAAAAATCAAATCTAGAAATCAGATCTCCCTTTAGCCTGTGATAAACCATTATTTTAATAATTTCTAGAAGAAGTAAAGAAGCACAGGAACTACAGGAGGAAAGGAAGTAAACTCAACCACTGAGAAATTTTCAAAACTCAGACAATAGCCTTGAACCATATCTGTCAGGTATGACATTCTTCAAAAAGGATGAAACTTTGTAATAATGAGACTTCTTATAATACACCTGTTGACCCTGGCTGAACACCAGCTGCTCACCAAAGCCACTCTATCTTTCCCCTCCTTGGCTGGACAAAGGAGAGAAAATAGAATTAAAAGTTCGTGGGTTAGGATAAGGACAGGGAGAGATCACTCACCACTTACTGTCACAAGCAAAATAAACTGAACTTGGGGAAAAGTAAATTTAATTTATTACCAATAATATCACAGCAGGATAATGAGAAATAATCCCAAAACTTAAAATACATTTTTCCCCCACCCCTCCCTTCTTCCTGAGTTCAACTTCACTCCTGATTCTCCCTCCCTCCTCCTCCCCAGTGGCATAAGGAGACAGGGAAGCGGGGGTTGTGGTCAGTTCATCATATGTCTCTGCCACTGGGAGAGAACTCCTCCCACTTCTCCCCTGATCTAGTATGGGGTCTCTCTCATGGAAGATAATTCTCTTTATACGTCATATACACAAACAAAAGTTACTTCAAGACCCAAATCCTCGGGTTATCTTCTAGGCCCATGATAACACATGCTAACTACACTCAAAAATAATTCCTAATTTAGCATTTTCATTTTGATGTTCTTGCCCACAGCAGTCATTTTGGTGTCATTCTGACACCCTTGCAGTGTCACTCCTATAACAAAAAAGAGACAGAAAATATACCAAGATGCAACTTCTCTAATTTACCAAAACAAAAATAAGCCCTTAGTCACCCTCATGATGCTGAAAGCTCAAGTGAGAAAACACCAGTCTTTTTTCCATAATAAAGATTTAATTTCCCAATACTTGTCACCACCATGCCCGAGCCTGAAAACTCCAAGTGCCATGTAATAGTGCAAGAGCTACCTTACACATCACTGACTTCAGGTAGGAGTCATTTTCCACCTAGATTGGCAAACCATGATATTTTTTTTTGTGAAACACTAGGTAATGCATAAAATTCCAGGCTACATCCAGCAAAATTATTCTTTTCTAGGTTTTGCTGATCAACCTTACAGCTTAAAATGTCAGGCTTCAGAGTTCATAATATTATACAAGATGACTTGTACACCTCTTAATGTAGTCTTCAGCATTTTCTTCAAAAAGAACAAAACCAATCAAGCCATGAAATTGTGCTACCTCCTACAGTAGTTCCATCCAAAGGGGAAAAGAAAAGAAGAAAACCACAAAACTAAAAAAAAGGGAAAAAAAGCCTTCTAAGAATCATGCAAATGCATCCTAATGCAATCATTTTATTCTGTCTTTCTGACATGCTGGAAAAAAACCACATGCCACTAATTTACTCAAAGTTATGCAAAGAGTCCTATGTTCACACTCACATTACAAACAGCAAAGATTCATATATAGGTACTGATTGATGCCTATTCTACTTTTAAGTAGAATAGAAAACTCTTCTCAATTTAGAAAAACAAATGACGTTAACCACACTACTGTACTACATACCCATTACCAGTCTTTCAAGTATTCTTTCTTGATCTAAACCTCATTTTAAATAAACATATTTTTCAGTTTAGCTTTTTGCCAGATCATCTGCAAGAATCAAATTTGTTAAAAATTATTTTTAAAACTCTGATAAGACTCAAAAATTTAAGCAAAGATCTATGACAAAAAAAAAAAAACAACAATCACAACTATCTGAGTCAAAGGAACAGTTTTTCTCTATTAGACTTTACTGAGGCATTAATGACTTGGAACTTAGTACTCTACACAGGAGAGCTAAATTAATGGCACTACAAAATATATTCAGCTATTGTATTATACCTGCAAATCTAACTGTAATAATATTTACTGAAATTTTTCTAACTCTGAAAAAGAAAATGAAAGTTGATAATGATCATGAAATTTTTCTTGATTCTCACAAGGAACACTGTCATAATATTTTTGTATCTGTGTCAGGACATTGAAGGACATGGGTGGAAAATCAAACATGAACAATAAAAAGGCGCTATTATCAGGTTCAAAGGGTAGTGGTTCATGGACGCTTCTCTGCTTGGGAGCCAGCAATAAATGGAGCACTGCAGATGTCTATGATGTCCTGTTCAACTTCTTTATCACTGATCTGGTGGTGACAGAGTGCTTTCTCAACTTTGCAGATGACAACAAATTGTGGGAATCAGTTGATACACTCACAGACAGGGAATATAAAAACTGTCTCCAGTTTTGAGCTCCCGGTAAAAGGAAAGACATTGATAAATTGCAGCATGTTCAGCAGAGGGCCACCAAGCTGGGGAGGGGCTGGTGCACAAGCCCTGCAAGCTAAGGGCATGCTTGCTCAGCCTGGAGAAGAGACAGTTTCAAGTGGATTTAGCAGCATGTCAATACCTATAAGCTCATCAAGAAGACACAGACAAGCTCTTCACACTGGTTCATGGTGAGTGGAGAAGAGACAATGGGTAGAGATTTTAAAAACACTGATTCAGACTATATATAGAGCAATACTCTGTTCCAGTTAGGACCATCAAGCAGTAGAAGAGGCTGTCCAGAGAGGTTATACAGTCTCTGTGTTTGGAAGTCTTCAAGATGCAACTGGATAAAGCCTAGCAGAATCTGGTCTGACATCATAGCTATGATGATAGAGATCGAACTCCTGAGGTCACAACCTCAATTATCCTATGATCTATGTCTCCCAGTTTCGTGAAGATATAAAGACATCTATACCTGTCTTTTAAAATGTCCAGCTTCTTTACATTTCTTATACATAGGCAGACAAGCTCAGAAGGTTTTGAGTAATTTCCACCAACTATAGTAAAAACAGTGGCCAAAGAAGTGGCTGCCCTCCCTAATTCTTTGCTTTGACCTCACCCCTGGTACAAGTCAAACCTATTTCCAAAATTGCTCTTTGCTTCCAACAGCTAGATAGACTGTCGGAAATATATGGCAAGTAAGTCTCAAGGCTTCGTTCTCTGAACATAAAAGGCAGATACATCCTTTTAAGCTAGTATCTCAAAAGAAGAAAGATAGAATAAAGAAGCCAGTCCAAAAAAATTGCATCTGTGGGGAATTTACTCAGAGTAGGCATATCACCAAGAATGCTGATAAAATTCTCATGTAAATTCACTGTTGTCTCTTAACAATAGAAAGAAAGCATTTCACTCCTGTCTCTTCTTCCTTCAGCTGGTGTTAGCTTTTAACCCTTCATTAGCCATGTAACCCAAAAAAATAATCTAAACCATTTGCTAAAGATAAGCATAAAGTAGTTTATTATATCTTGGCATGCTGTGGTGCCATTAAAAACTTCTCATGAAAGCTGTGAAACCAAATTGTTATTAAATAATTTTTATTTGAAGAATCTCTGTTACAAAATGTAAAATTAAAATCAGAGCTGCATTAATGTATCTATTAATATATCTGTTCATGCACTGTGGACAATACCAAAAAGAATTCTACTTATTCAAGGACACAATCATAAAAGAATCATGAACTGGAAAATTACCCAATATACCATCAAGTCTTTCATCCCACTGCCAAAAAAAAGTATCCTATACCATGTATTACCCAGCATTTTATTCTATCCAGTTCAGAGTAGATTAAGTGTTTTCTTTGTGTTTTTTCTATTACTAAGTTGAGGATTCCCAATTCAAGAGTCATGGCTCAACAGCACCACTGACAAAGTTCAGAAGTTCACAATCACTCTACTATTTTAAGTGGAAAAAAAGTCCTATTGTAAGCAGAAAAGCAAACTTAAAGGAAAAAAGAATTCTTGGTATTGAAAAGATGAGAATTACATGCCAGCATACAACTGTGCTTGTAGAAACTTACAGCATTTTCATAGTAAGTGATTTGCAAATTCTGGTCAATTTGTACCAGTCCGAGCAAGTTTTAATTTTCACATTGATGAGATTATGCTAGGGAGTTCATGTAATGGAGGATGGGCCAAAGGCTGCACCCCTACTTTCACAGGCATATACTGAATATCACATTTCAGATTTCTACAAAATAAAAATTACACATTTAGTGTTTTGGGAAACACCAAACTTGCTGAAAAGCCATTTAATGTAGCACTGCTACTGGGCAATGTTATATTTAAGTCAAAAGACTTTTTTATTGGTTTGTTACTATGTCTCATCTACAGCATTCTATTTTTGACAATTTGACCAAAACCAGAACACACATTATAGATCAGCAAGAAATACTAAATACTAGTACCATCTCAAAGATCTTTTTCAATCAAAAATCACTCAATCAAATAGCCCTGGGTAGCTTGTCTTTCTTTGGCCATTTCACTTCCAGCATTTGGTGTCACTATGGACTGAACTCAGCTGTATCCATTATTTGTATTTCTAACTCCTATTTTTGGTTATGCAAAATACAGTGAAGTTGTGAAATTTGGTGCCAGAAGAAAGGACACCAATCTCACTATTGTCCTGAGAGTTAAACATGCAATGACAAGGAGAAATCTCTAGCAAGTCTGCCTATTTCCATTTATTAGAATTTAAATGTTAGAAAAGCATTACCTGATTCATGTTAAGCTGTTTCTGTACTACAAATGCTTTCCCTTCTAAAACTCTGAATTTCCACATTTGTGTGGGAACATAATATATAGCAGCAACTTACAAGTCCCTAAGGGAATCACGTCAATTGGCATTTTAAAAATTAATTCAGTGACCTACAATAATATGAGTTTCTTATGCATAATATTTGTCAGTAGGCAATGTGGGAAGTTCTGAATTCATTTAGAGAGCCAAAGCTTTATAAAGGCAAACAAAAATACTCTTGAACTTCTTCTTCTAATTTGGTGTCTTCTGGTGAATGTTTGTAATATAAGAACAAGTTAAAACTGAATATACGAAAGGGATCTGCATGCAGCCTGGTTAATATTTAAAACAGAAAAGAAAAATGAATAAAAATTTATGGCAGTTTGTGCCCAGCCAGCTACTTTATTGACCTGGTAAGACATTCAGAGCTTGTAGAAATTTTGCAAATCTTCTGAAAACTATAGCATGGTAGGTTTTATGTGTGCTTGCATGGATTATTTTTAGTCACTATAAAGAAAATTTGCAAACATAAGCAGGACTTTGGGGCAGAAGGTCCCATCTAAAAAGGCTTAATATCTAATTATATCAGCACTCCTTCTTGTGATCTTACATGTCAGTGAAATGTTAGAGCAGCACTTCACTGAATGGTTTGTATAAATGAAATAGGCACAGAAATGCATATCAGTTTCAATAGTTTGCTCTAGTAAGTACAAGTTATCTAAAGAAACAGCTTTTTCCAACTTATTCCCATTATTTTATGGAGCATATTATATTGTGCACATGAGTTTGGTTTATCAATAACAGAGAGCTAAATTGGGATGGAGTTCTCAAAATTAGGGTTTAGGTATCACTGTATATGAAAACAGAGCATTTTCTAAGCAAGGATGAGATACCCATATGATTATAATACACTCAAATAATAGAATATTCAATATAGTCAACATTTACAAGGAAAACAAAATATTATAGTCACATGAAGACAGAAGTAGAGTAGTCACTACTTGAAACTTGAGGAAAAAGTTTCAACTTTTAACTTCAAAATCCTGCTCATGAAGCTGCTCTCAAATATTTAAATGACGCAGACAAGAACCAGTGTGTTTTGTTATGAAAGCATAATAGTTTTTATTTGAACTATTTAAAATTAAGTACCTATAGAAGAAAATGGCAAGAAGTGATTATTATTCCATGAATGGATAATACAATTTCCTATTTTTTCATGGAATCTGAGGCAGCAAACAGTTCAGAAAGCGCTTTGAATGCAATTAATTGCCATCTGTCCTTCCATGATAGTTTCCATTTCCAAATAGTACTAAAAATATTTGAAATAGTGAATATGAATTATTTTCAATTTCTACAGAGCATTTATTAAATATCCATACTTATCACTAGATAAATATTATATTTTCTTCCTCAAGGAGGTAACTACAAAACATCCCCACTCAAATACTATTCCCCATGTTTTTCCACACTACAATATATTTTTAAAACCAGAAGCCTTTGCCACTGCACAACATATCTCTGCATAACACCAATATTCATTTAGCCAAATACATAACATCTGACTGATAATCTGAAAATTAACATTCTCACTAGCATGAAAATATTTTAATACATAATCAAACACAGCACAGTGGCCACTATCACAGAAGAAAGAATTTAAAGAGAAATCTAATAACATAGTAAGACAAAAATAATACAAACAGATTGATTTTCTACAAAGGATTAGTTTATGTGGAGTTTGGTGGTTTGTTTAGATTTGGTTTGCTTTTGGTTTTCATTTTTTGGGGTTTTTAAAATATGTTCTTTACTTAGTCGTCAGATTCTGGTTGTAGAGTTTGTTTCACTCATGGAGAGTTGCATTTTATCAGCCACAGTCACAGTTCCAGCAGAACTGCTGTCACATTCTCTATAGCTATAGTGACATCAGTGTAAAGATCTTCAGAAATAAGTACCAACATTTCTTGTGAAAATGGGCAAGAAAATTAGGATCTCCCTACATTGCAGACTCTCAAATAGAGGGCTTGAACTTCAATAACACTTGCTCTTTTAACACTTTTTTGTTCTCCTCAGTGCTATATAATACAAAACTGGAACTCACACAAAACTTCATCACTGGAGATACTCAAAATGCCTGTTTAAGGGCCTTCACAACCTCATCTAACATTAGCTCTACTTTAGGCATGTGTTTGGACTCCAAAGTTGTAACTTCACGGTTAGGAACTAAACTACTTTATGATTATCAGAGAATTTAGGAAGACAGACACCTAAGAGTGAGAGAGAGGGAATAATAGCAGTGCAGGAACTAAAGGCCACTAATAAGCTGAAACTATTGTTACACTGATGGATGGTAAGAAGAAAGTCGAGTATCTGACATCTGTAGAAGAAGAGCTGGAATCCACATTAGCAAATAATAAATTTCACTGATAACTACATTTTTATTTTTGCTGAATTTGCATCTAATGATGAAAACCAGTTTAAAGAGCAAGACCAAAAGTGCAAGCTCTGAACTGAAATTGCAATAATGCTGAAACCCCCAAAAGATATATCCTGAAAGATTGCAAATGAAACTCAAAAAAGGGGAAAGAATTCCTCGAAGAATATTTTATTAATTTTAAACTAAGTCAGACTTATAATTAAGGCAGTTGGCAGGTTCCATTATAGCAGATAGATACTAACTCAGTTCAGTTATCCAAAGCTGCAAGGTGGAGGGCAAGACACCAGTAATTAACAAAATATAAGACTTCACACTTGGAAAAGAGTGGTATGTGATACAGAAATCCCTCAAAAATTATTTATTTACAAAAATAAAATGCCTAAAAGAAAAGGAAGGGGGGGAGAAAAGCCCAAACAGCCAATCAACCAAATATATTTACTTTGGGGACAGAATAAAATAAAAAATTAAAGTGAAAGCTTAGGAAAACCCTCACACAAGAAATACTGCTAGAAATAGTATAAGATGAGCATATGGGATGTAGGGCCATGCACAGTATTTGCTAAACAACATACAACTGCAGGCAATGTAGCCAAGACCTGCCAACTCAGAGTAAAATGAAAAAAGTCACATCTAGCAAGCAGATGGATGTACAGTGCATTCAAAAAGCAGCATATATAGCACTGCAAGCCTGCTTAGAGGTCACACTTATCAGATCCAACTTGGAAAGTGGTACTTCTTTGAAACAAGATAGCTTTGTGAATTTAGAGTTGAATTTAGACAATCTTAGATAAAGGTCATTTGTGGAAAATGCTTTAAAAAATTACTAGACTCAAACCTAAAATTGACAACTAAAATTGAGAGCTTAAAGTAAACAAGTAATTTTACATCTTAGATGACTCCAAACTAAGGTGGCAAAATCAGAACTAGACAAGCTTTTCCTTTTCTGTCATGATCAACAGTAGTAATAAAATCTTTTAGGAATTTGAAAGTTTGAAATCTTGATCAATAAAAATACAGAAAAATACAGAAGTAAGAAATTGTATTCAAATTTCAAGAGTCTAGTGACCCTTTATTTCTAAAATATGTATTCTCAAAAATAGTATTTTAACCTCTACTACTTCCAGCTCAGGAAAAGAAGGGTAAATTGGAATGAATTATATCAAGATGAGTTGAACTCTACAGAAGAGCTTCAGAAAAATTCCTTCTTCACTTTCCAGAAGAGTAGTACTGTAAGTATATTAATCAATGTATAGGATGCAAGTACAAGTAGAAACTGCAATCTCTTCTTCTTCTGTCCATCCCATTTAACCTGGGCTAGGCTGTCCTGATGCACACTCTTGCTCTCAGAAATGTGGGAGCTGAGAAAGGCCTGAGCAGTGAGTCACAACAGCTGCACAGACACAGCCCCTCCTTCTTGCAGATCAGGATCTCAGCACAAGGAGTTGTCAGAGTACAAGGACCAAGGCTTTAGAAAAGAAACCAGAAGAAACAAGAGGAAGGTTCCTCCTTCTAAACTTCAAGTGCCAGAGACAAAACAATTTATCTGCCCATAGAAACAAAAAACTGGCTAGTAAAAAGGGGAGAACTGGAATATTTTAAAAAGCTATAATGACAAAATTTTTCCCCAGAAAGTCTAAATTATGGAACATGATTTCTAGCAGTTGCTAGAAAAACAATTGGAATTTATCTTTAACCAAGTAGCCAAAACACTGTAATATGGCAACTTCTGTGCCATATGGAAGCTTCTTTTGCTTCAGATTTAATATGTAATTTCAGCCATATCTTTGTTATATACAACAGCAAACGAATTAAATAAAGAACTCACATGGAAAATAAAAACTAGATGTATGGGATTTTTCTTCTAGACAGCCACATAGTTTCAACATAAAATCAGACTGCAATTGGGAAATAATATTAACAGAAAATTTTTTCCTTTATCCTCAGGAAGGATACCCATTACTTCATGTGAATTGAAAAAGTTTATAGTAAACAGTTCTAAAGGGAAAATGTGGGCTTAAATCTTCACTGCAGAAACAAGGCACAGAAAGAAGAGAGAAAAAAAAGAGAAAAAGAGTACATGAGGAGAGAGGGAGGAAAGGGAGACTGATGTTTTTAAAATTCTGAAGCAGGATGCAATTACAAATATAAGTTGAAAGAACACAACAAAGTTTTCCTCACTCTGTCAACAGAGGTAATTTCTTTCCCCCTTTACTTTTTATATCAGTATCATGAAAACAGCAGCTGATTTTCACAGGATGGAAGTGAAATTAAGCAGACTTACTTGGCAGCTTAATTGCTGATCAGAAAAAGACAGCTTTAGTTAATAAAAGATTTTGCTCTGCATCTCAGTGAATCAGCCTCATTCTAAATTTCACAAAGACATGTGCTGATAAAGAGCTGATAAGCAATCACTGCTTAATTATTTTTTTCTATAAAGCAGTTTTTGTTATGGTACTTACGAGCAGATGAGACCCCTAACTCATGCAATATTCACCTTGGTACTTAATACAAGCTAAAATTACACTCTGTTAGTACAGTATACTGTCAGAATAAAGATGTAGCCACAGTAGTCAAAGATTTGTTAGCAGAAATGTTTCTGTCAGTCAAAATTCAAATGCTAAAAAAATTACAGATACTGTTTTCCATTCAGAAGGTATCTTTACAGATCTATATGCAAATTTATAATTATAAAAAGGTTTTCATATCTACAAGCAATATTTATATATATATTTGCTTCATTTAGAGGCTCTAGTTTACATTTTTTATATTTTAAACTGTTATGAGTCTTATTTAGCAGGAAATCAATTACTGCCCTTAATTCCATCTGAGTATGACTGGTCTGCCCAGAAAGCAATAGATCAACTATAAATTTATGGCTCAATATGGATATCAGCCCACAGCTAAAAATTTGCAGCTCTATATAACCAAGCACATTAAGCAGGCCTCCGGGGTAACATATAAGCAGAAGTAACTCACATAATTCAGCACACACTACGGGAAGAGGTCTTTCAACCACGTCTGTTCACCTTTTTTGGTCTAATCCATTTTGAAAAGAAGATGTGCATAATGTCAACATAATGAATGAAATCTCAAGACTCCTCATAAATTTTAAATGTCCTAAGGGTTTTTTTTTCTTCACCATCATGTGAAATCTGAGTACTTAATCTGAGTATGCTTAAATTGAGGGGGGAGGGGTGGTGGTGGTGTTGAATTAAATTACGTATTTTGATGAATGTGTCCTTCCATTGTCTACATCAACATTCTGTAAAATGCCTGAAAGTAAAAACATTCAGCAATATTATAGCTGTGTTTTCTGAGATTAATCTTGTTTTACTGTATAATCCCCTCAAACTTCACTGGTTTTCATTGCAATAGCAGTTCTTCCCATGTATCTTCCATTATGCCTTAGAGATTCTATTATTTATTTTAGTATGAAGAACACTATAAAAAGAAAGTATTTATAAAATGTACCACGAAATTCAAAAATCAGGAATGGGTTTTTATATCATTCTGAGAAAATAATCTCTGAATTCTAGTAATAAAGAACATCGCTTCATTGTAAATACAGGATAAGAACTGTGCATGTCTTCTGTCAAATGTAGTAACAGCAAATATATTTTATTCTTTGCAAAGAAAATGTTCCCTAGAATAATCCATTCAAAGAAGGAAGCTTTGCTGGGTTACTTTTACAACTGAACTAGAAAGCAATAAATGAGAACATCAGTGTTGGCCAGTTGGGTATATTTAGCAAAACAAAATCTTTGCTTCTTTTGTTTAGTAATCTTAAATATTGTCATGACATTCTCCTTTCAGTAAAAGAAAAATATTTGAGAAGCTGAGAATTTCTAAAGTTAAACCAGTATCTGTAAAAAAGAAATCCAGTGTGCAATAAAAAATACAAAACCAGATTTACTTAACTTTAAACACTACCATTTTCTTCAATACACCTTGGTCTTCTCCAAGAAACATTACTGCTTCCACTAAATTTAACATATATCAGAAAAATATCACAGTAGCATTTTTTAAAACAATAAATAAAAGTATTAGATTATAAATCATTAGTATGAGAAATTAAAGAAAAAAAAGAAGAGCACAGGTGTAGAGTTCTTTGTGGTTTTTGTTCTGTCATTTGGGAAAAAATGTTTTGTGAAGATTTCATAGTCAACTTTGACGTTGTACAGCAGAATTTGAAATCATCATAAAAAACCCTACATCTAGCCTATACATGTGTCTACAGGCATATTTCTCATTCTAATATAGCAGAGAAGTTTAATTTTGGAATTATATGAACTGAATTATATTCTCCTGCTTTCTTATATTGCATCAATTTCACAATCCAAGTGAATTTCACAGATACAAGATAGCAATATGAAAAACATGGCAGACGTAAAGTAAAGTTAAATAAATATATGTCATTTTAAGAGCACCATCACTAAATAATCATGGATATAAAGAAAAATCATCATAGCATACATTTTCCTGTTTCAGAAATACTTCTCCATATGCATCTTGACATCACTAAGATATAAATTTAATACTTGCTTACAGCTAGTAATATTAATAACAGAATACACAATGTTAATGTCAGGACTCAAACACGTGGTATATGAATACCTTCCCACAGAACATAAGTACTGAAATTGAGATAATCTTTGAGTATTTCTCATTTTTCTACAATATCAATACAAAGGAAGGCGAAATATAAGCAAGAAATACACAGTCTTCACATAAATGACAACTTTTTGGTTTTGAGAGAAGTCAGTCTGAAGATATTCTAAACAATGCTCTGAAGACTGTGTTCAGACTCCCATACAACCCATCCTGAATTTTACAGAAGGAGCTACTGAGATTTACAATACTGGCACAATTTTCAGCTAAATTTCAGAAATTAATATTTGAAATTATTAATCAGATGCATGGATTTGTGACATTCCCTGGATGAAGAACAAAAAATACCTGATAATTTTTGCAGTTTGTTGCTACAAGAAGTTGAAGAGGAAGTAACACTTAGTAGTTTATGGATCAACTGTGCCTGAATTTGTTTAAAAAGGTGCTGTACAGATTCAAGTACTATTTAATGGAAAGAAACACGTCCAATGTCTCTCAATGCTGAGGAATTACATAGGGAAGGGCACACAGGTAGGCAAACCAACTGACAATTTGTACCTTTTGTTTTGCCAGTTTTGGAAAGAGATGCTGAAGTAAATGTTTTGTCAGAGGGTTATAGTAAGTAGCCTTGTATTTCACAGAATCACAAAATATTTTGAGTTGAAAGGGACCCACAAAGATCATCCAGTCTGACTCTGAAGTGAGTGACCCATACAGGGATCAAACCCACAACCTTGGTGTTATCAGCATCGTTCTTTATCCAGTTGAGCCAATCTCAGTGGTCTCGCACTTCTGCCACATCCCAATTTTTGACTGCCTTTCTAACTTCAGCAACTCATGTGCCAAAATCTTCATTTATAAATCCGTGGTTTGAAAGATCTCCCAGCTACCCTTCCACCAGAGCCCTCAACAAGCAACTTCATATCAAGATATATTTGACTTGGAAAAAGTTGGGACTAGGCCAACTTTCTTGTATTTGTTCCTAGTTGAACGTACTGCTCCTTTTAACCTTCCATGCTTAAGAAGAATCTAAATTATTTTGTTTTAAAAGTGTTATTCATTTTGACTTTCATTTTATAATCTCATTCTAGAGTGGAATAAAATAAAACACAGCCTTTTTGCTACATGATGAATGTTAGTTCTTGGTAATGCTGTCTTTCAAGGAAAAGCTCTGTCAGGAACTTTTAGGATGCATAAAACATAATGTCCTTAAAACCATTTACTGCATTTAACAGATCACAAGCCCTCCTGTAACATTGACATCTCCATACATTTATATCAATAATTTAATGAATTTTTTTCAACTTTCTTGCATTGATTTGCATTCAATTTATAACTCCTTACACTCACTTCACAGGTCTATACTGCATTTTCCATAAGCTTACCATATTTAAATGCCAAAAAAATTAATCTTAAAAATCCCAGGGATTATTATTGCCTGTTATTTTTGATAAAGTTTAAAAAATATCCAGCAGTAATAATACAATGCTTAGTAGCTTTACAACCAGGTTGATTATTAATGGGGACAGGTAACCTGAGAAAGACACAGGAAGAAACCAGGAAAGAAGAAGAAATTAAAAGGCATTATCTGCTCTGACAGAAAAGACAACAAACTATCCTTATAGCCTCGCTCACTTCTGATACTGTTCCATACCCCATGTTAAATTTAGATAACAATAAGGGAACTAAGGGTCAGGAATTCCCAGAATAGTCAATATTATCAATGGAGCTTGGATTTTGTTGCCCCATTTCTAATGTGTCTCGCTGAATTGCTCTGTGTTATACACACTCAGTGTTAATGCAGTAAACCATTAGCTTAAGATGAATTTTAAGGTTGGACACTGGCTGAAGCCCCTATACAAAACACTGTCCACTGTTTCAAAGTATAGGAGTCTAATTAAGTAATTAGCTAAATATGTATGTATTTAAATGAAAATATTGCTTTGAATTCTTCACTTTTGTGAGAACTTCAGCATTCTCTTTCCAACTCTCATCATAAAATGTTGCCTGAAAATCCTCTTAGATGAATGTGGTGAGAATCTAATTAAATCAAGTTACTGAACTGCGTCCATAAACAGTGGTTTTAATTCTGTCAACTTAGTATCACTAATGCTATCCATAAATTTTGGCACATTTACGAAGAAACCATGAAAAAGTCACAGTTTCACTACATAATAAGTTATGCTCTCTTGTGTAACTTTAATGGGCTCTGTTAGGATAACAGCAGCCAGCCAATTTAAAATTTTCAGGCTTCATTTTGTCAGTATCTGTGATCCAAGGGGTCATTCATTAAATTATGACCTTATTTCTTCTGTGTGGTTTAACAGACAGAGGAAGGAAGAGAAAAAAGAAAATAAAATTGTAAACACAAGAACAGTATGGAAGCATCCTGATATTATTTAGTTATCTGCATGTATAGCTCACTAACAGATGCTTTATCTAAACAGGATGAAAATCTGACTGTAAAACTGAAGACCCTTGTTGGTCAGCTATCACAGTCTCCCCACAAGAGTGTACAAATAGGTACAGTGAAAAGTAGGAAATGTCACTGAAATTTAAGATACAACATGGAAAATATTTTCTTCTGAGTATTAGTAAATTGCAAGTAAATAATCCTTAAAAATGTATGGTGAAACACACCCAAATAATTCATTACTATTTGATCACCTAGTTTAGGGACAAATGGGAAAAAATTATATATAAACATGTTTTTATTCTAATTAAATTATATGTCATTTATTTGGCCCATCATCTAACATAAAATGTCTAAGGATAATTGATAAAAACTAATTTCTGTAAGTGCTCGTTTTTCTCCACTGACTAGAGAGAAATTCTGGTGAGTAGGCTTGATTTATGATATCTAACCATTAAAACAATAGAGATAATTGGAGTAAGTTTAATGCAGAAACCCCCCTTGAGGCAACAAAGAAATCTGTGTAGAGTTTCTTGAATAATGATGCTTTTGTCCAAAATCAGCATCCCTAGGCATGACAGAATATAAATAAGAATAAAATAATAAGCTAGAGGCTTCATCCTTAAGCCTTCATTAGAGGCTTCTGAAATACAAACAAGTCATAAGATGCTATAAAAGAAAGAAACAGGCTTACTCACTGGAAAAACTTTAGCAGATGTACTAGTCTGTTTTAATCTGTTTAAGGAAGTCTGCAATGATAAAGCAAAACAAAATAAGCAGTAAAATAAAGATTGTCACAATCTTCTCTCCAGAATTGCTACTGAATAGACACTCCGCCAAAGCGCAGCTAGGATCAACAAAAGAAAAGAACAGTGTCAATCATATAATTTTTTTCTCCATCCCAGGCCTTTTCTCAGCTTCCTTGTTTCCTCTCTGATGTCTCTGAATGTGTTTATTATGACTGGTTGAAAGAGGCATGACTGCCATGCCAAGATGTACACCCTCACATGAATCGGGGGATGCAAAGCAGTTCATTTCTCAGTAGCACATTATCTATGGCATGGGTGTGACCTCGGATACAGATAAAATCTAAGCATCAAAATCTATTAGCTCTTCAGCATGTAACCTCCATATAAACTCCAGTTACATTGGCTGAGTAGTAAAAATTCTCTTCAGCTTATATAACAACCCAAAACCAGCATGAAAACAACCTGAGAAAGAGATCTTATTGCCACAGAATGGGTTGGATTGAAGGAGACCTTTGAAGGTTATGTAGTCCAACTCCTTTGCCATGGCAGGAACACACAGGTCAGAATTATTTTTATTTTTTTTAATGTCTCCTAAATAGAACAAATCCCTATATGTATATGTCCTATACATGACTAAGATGGTGAATTATCCTCATATCCAACTAGAGGATTACCATCTAGGGAGAGGACCTTCAGCTTCAGCATACACACTCCATGCAAACTGAGGAACATGGATTTTGTTTTCAAATAGAGTGTGTCACTCTAGGTTCTTAAACTTTTATATAGATCATAAACGCATCTACATATTAATATATTAAAAGAATGTAACTACAATTGTATATATTTGATTTTTTAATACGGTGTAAAATACATCCATTTAAAATTTTTCCCTTTTGCTCTTTTTTAAGTCTTCTGATTTTCTGAACTATTTTAAAATATATATCAGATTTGGATCCTAAGGAGAAAAAGCTGACACTATATTCTGGACTTATAAGAGCAAAATGGGGATTACAGTCTCTCTTCTCACAGGCAATATGAACCTCATTCGCTTTAAGGAATTACAATAAGGATTCCAAATCCTTTCAGATTCTGGATTCTCAGAAGCACCAACCACTTCTTCCAAGTCACTGAGGGAAAGGAAAAAATCACTGATTTTCATAAAGAACATACACATTTAAGAACTTTTGAAGTGTGTGTGAGTAATATGCTGTGTGTTCATAAAGGATACTTCCCAAATCAATCATGTAATCTGAAATTGTTCTACAAGTATTGCATACACATAATAATCATTATTAAATTACTATGCAAGGCTCTTATTTGCCAGTTTGTCTATCATAGATACTTTTTAAAAAAATTATAATCTCACCAATTCATATTTGTTTAAATTTTTTCCATTAGAGTTCTCAGATTCTGAGAGTGGTTTATTTTCTTCCTAAGTCAAAGATCATTTTGAATATCAGATATTCATATAAGTCTATGTTAGTTCACCTTTTGTACTTGGATCAAATTTCCATAGCAATCTCCAAAATCAGTTTATTCTCAGAAAACATATGTGAGACCAATCAGGAGTATATGAATACAGCAATCATAACCCTGTTGTGTTCAAAAGGGTCCTTCACGAGATAACATTAAATATTGTACAACTTCTAGCTTCATGTAGATGAAGCTCATGATAAAAGCAGTATTGATATGTTTCATTTGTTCACTTTGTCAACTGCAAGTATGAGACAAAGAACAAAACAGCAAAATAATAAAACCTTTACTCAGCCCATTCCAGTATCAGTCATACTACTATTAATACATCATAAAGCAGGAGTATAACTGGTAGATTAGATATACCAAGATTGATTACTTCTAGCCTGAAGTAATGCTCTGTGCTAATAAGAGCAAATGCTCTGTTCACGTTCTCTGTATACCAGGAGCTGACACATTTGCCAGCCCTGCTGCTACCATACCACCTAGAGAATGTACTTGTTGCTGCCATGTAATACCTCATGAGCTTCAGCAAACAGCATACACAGCTGCACACAGGAACTGAAACAAGCCACACAGAAGAGCTAAATGTAGTTGCTAGCAGAAATTTCTAAAATAGCCCAGGAGGGCTTTTACAAATCAGGACATGAAGAGTCCCTTCAAATCTAAATTTCCCTTGGTGGTTAACTGCTGCTGCATTAGCAAATCTCGTGAACTGGAAAACCCTGGTGAGCTGTCTCGCATATAGTTACACTGTTGAAATGTGAAACACAACTGCCTTTGCAAGCTTTAAGTATTTTCAAAAATATCAATTCAATCACATATGTATTAGAGAGTTATATTATGCTATACCTGTACACTAATCATAGGTAATAGCTGATTAAAAAATACATAACAAACATGCACAAAAAAAAACCCTTTAAAGTGTTTTAAAGGAGAAAAGTGTAATCTAGAATTAGCTGAAAAAATGGCAGCAGACTTCAGAAGAGTGGGAGACAACAGCTCCAAAGCTGCAGACCACAGTCCTCCAGCCTTAAGGTAACAAAACATAAAATCAACTATTAAACTGTGGTTGGGGTTTACGTAAATACTTACATAAACCCCAATCCACTTTTATGTATTCACAAACTCTGTGGTCTTCACAACACCACAAATGGCCACAGGATTACAAATGAGAACTGAAAAAGAAGAATAAAATTGGAAGGCCAGCTACCCAAAACTCTCTCAAAGATAATCATTGAGATAATTTCTCCAAAAGGATAGGCAAAGGGGGAAATAAAGAGGAGAAAATATTCTATATGAACATGCTCACCTGATGCAATTATAAAAACTAAGAAGTATCTAGAAAAAGTTTCAGATATTAAGATGCACTTTTTTCTGCTAAATTTGGGTTCAGACATTCAAAGGCCTTTGTTTCGTTAAGTTGGGTTCAACTTCCTGTTAATTAACATATAGTCACATTATAAATTTCTCCCAGTAAGGAATCTCAAATATTGCACTTTCCCATCACTGTCGGTTTTAAAACCCGTCTCTAGATATCATACGACACCATAAGGGTCTTAGAAGGTTACAAGAGGCTTATAAAAGATTGTTCTTAAAATTTCCTGGCATTGCAAGGTATTTAAAAGATGTTACAATAAATTTATGCCAATTATACCAACGTTCTCCTTCAGTTATCAAAGGTGTGCATGCTGTTCCTATGAAGTAGTGGTTATATTGACCTGAACAATTAATATTCTTCACAAGTTTTACAACAACATCACCACTCAAAATGTAGTTAACAACAAAGTCTATGGAAGCTATTTCTATTTTAATCAAAAATGTGACACCATTTCATCATAAGCTGCATGGAACAATGAATCTCAATCTCTAATTCTGTCTCATGGATTCAGGTAAGCTATACCAATTAAGGATACAGAAAATAATTTGTAATCAAGTTTTCCCCAGTAATGTTAAACAGGTAAGCCTTTGAACTCAAGTAAAGTGCAAACTAAAACAAATTTGCTGTGGAAAAAATACTACTGTCAGCGTCCTATAGGACTAAGGAACACACTGTGCATGATCACGCATTTAAAAATCTTCCAGCAGTATTTCTTTACTAAGGTCAAACTCAGCACCAGTTTAAAAATAGCCTGTTCTGAGGGCGAAGGGGATCTTATGCAGACACAAACATCACAGCAAGCCTTCTGGGTGTACAGGATGCTATTATCCTTTGCTTGCTGACAACATACTTTGCTTTATGTGGCAAGACCACACTTCTGTCATTACAGTTGCCCTAGTTCTTGAAACATCAAAGTTATTGTTCTGAGAATGCCACTAATTTATCCCTTAAAGCAAACATATAAAACAACACATAACACAAGAAATATGCTCACTAGCTATCTCTTTTTTGCCTTAAGATATACACTATTAATTACTGAAACCTTAAATGGCATTATCATATACATTGTGGGTTTATGAGAACAGTAATTTTAAGTTTTTGCTCCTACCTTTTCCCTTAGTCCAAAATTTTGCTTATATACTAATTTTTTACATTTCATAAAGGTAGCAATAAAAAAAGATACCTACAATAACAGGTAAAATCAGTGCTGAGTGGCAAGAGAATAGGCTGGCTAGAGTGTTCTGCCCCATATTGGCAGAAGAGATGGGTCAAGTTCAAATCAATTTAAGTTCTATTTATGAAATAAATGAAAAAGATTTTTGTCGATTCTTCCTACATAAAGTCATTAAATTACAGACATGACATGAAAATTTGTAGGTAACCCTGTCTTTACTTCCAGCATTTTATCACATTTATGTTTTGCTTTCATTTTAGGTGCCTTTTATACTTTATTCCTGACACATTTTTCACTGACTTTCAGTCCTTTATGAATGAATCCAGTCAGACTTCATTGAAAATTTAACAAGTGAGCGAACAATTGCTCATGTGCTTTAGCAGGCTCCACTTCTCACTTGGGAACTACTGTCCTCATACATTGGCAAAGCATTTCCCTTTACTATAGTATGCTAAACATGCTCCCTCTTTGGACATCTGCTTGTGGACTGCCACCCACCCCACTGACTGTTGCACCACACACACCTGCCTGAACCTACTCATTGTTTCTTCTTGAGAGAATTTACAATCTAGTTACAAAACTCAAATGCAATCTTACCATTCTCTGTATGTTCAGCTATTAACAAAGCAGGTTTTCAATGCATGGCTGAGTCTTTTAGATGCAGTTATAAGAGAAATATCGCAACCACATATACAGAACAAGGGGTTTTTAGAAACTCCATTTCCATGCTATAAAACACATTAAAAACATCATACTGCATATTGTAAACATTAATTGATAATGTTGAATTCTAACCTTGAAAGTGTATAGCTATTATGCCCCACATCTTAAAGTTCCATTGCTGAAATTCCATTTGATGTAAACAAACAGAATAATTCAGGTTAGAAAGGACCTCTGGAAGTCATCTACTTCAGCTCCTGGCCAAAACAGATGCAACTGGAAAGGCAGATGAGGATGCTTGGGTTTTTGCTAGTTCAGTTTCAATTAAGGCTGGAGGTTTTCATAGCCTCTCTGGCTAATGACTTGATGATTCTAATTCTGCTTGGCTTTTTTTTTTTCCCATGTGTATAGTCAGAATGCCCCTGCTGCAATTGTGGCCCCTGCCTTGCTGTGCATCTCTGAGAAGACTTTTCTCTGTAGCTAATCATCAGATAGACAGTTGACAATAACAGTAAAGTCTCAAATAGAAATATATAAGCATGTTTTTAAAGCTAAATGTTGTTCAATTTCACTTTTCAAGATTCAGCTGATTGTGCATAAAAATCTAATGTTACTTTCATCAATATAATTTCCCTAGAAAATACAGTGATGATAAGGTTAATTATCATTTTAAACCTGATAATTTTCCATTCCCTTGCTTTTGCCTTTGTTGAAAAAAACAGAAAACCAGGCCAAGACTACTTATTACATGCAAAAATATTCATATCCACAATATACTCAGCACAGGTCAAGACCCATGGTTTTTCTTCCAACTTCACCAATTAGATTGGAAATAAATATTTTTCATGTGTTAGCAAAATTCACTTTGTCAGCATATGTGTAGTTAATTGAAAGATTCCTAGAAGTACCATTCTGTAGTTAGTATTTATGGTTGCTCATAATACAACTGACTAACTGGCTTAGTGGAAGTTATCACTGAAAGATACAAAGTCAGCTGTGGCAATATTTAATCTATAATTTGTCCAAGAACATAATGTTTGAAGTATCCTGTAACATAAAATATCACCTCAGTATTTCACAAATTGTACACAAAATAAAAGCAGGCTAACTGCCAAAACAAAACAAAACAAAAAAAAAAAAAAAAAGAAAAAGAAAAACATAAAATGTATTTAGGTATCTTTTTGCATACAAAGAACCAATTTTCATTTGGTTAACTGCTTACATCCAGAACTTAAAATATAAATAATCAGGTTTCATCTCATAAGAAAAATTACTGTATTCTAGGATTCAAGAACTGCTGAATCATACTGAAACATGCTATATAAATATCTCTCGTTTAGTGCTTTCATACTACGCCAGAGAGCAGAACTTAGCATTGGAACATGAAAGCCTTGATGCCAAGGAACTGGATCTCTTTCAAAGATAATGGTTTCATATGGACAAGAAAGAGTAAGCTGATTTCCAGAGTTATTCTACAAAAAAAACCCAAACAAACAAAAACCCCAAATCATTACTCCCTCTCCTCCATAAGTATAGAACAACTTCTTCATAACAGGTGATAGCATCTTTAGGTCCAAAATGTGCACCATTCACAATCCAAGTAAAGCAATAAGAAAGGTAAACTCTTAATATTGTGAGAAGTTTATCTTAAACTGAATCTAGTATTTCATGAATTCAGCACTCAGCATTTCATAAGTGCAATGGAACCTAAGTTTAAGTACTTTGATTTGTTATCTTCTCCAGGAATCATAGTTGGAACATTGGCTTCACTCTCAAGCGAAGGAAATTACTTTCAACAAAGTATCAGTTTAGCAATCCTCTAAAGTGTCAAGTAATCTGATGAACAAATTAAATAGAGTATGTATTCAGAGCATAAAAATAAAAATTATGGTCCATCTGTACTTATAATAATCAAAAATATACTTGATCTCAAGTGCAAGAACAACCATATGAATACCCATTAATTTTTTTATCCTATATCATCACAGATTTTCAGTCTGAATTTATATAAGAAGGAGATGTCTAATCTGAATACCCTACAGAGAATGAGCACTGGAATTTCACAGTAGTTGCTGAAACAACAGTATTGCCTGCTACTTCCAGCAATGAGATTGTGTAGCTTATTTCACTGGCTTGTAAAACCTTTCCTAGTTCCAAGTACCTACAAGCAAGGCCAGTCATAAATGAGCAGTAATTACTTCTCAGCAGTTGGAAATGTACTGAGAAAAAAAGGTACCAAATATTTTCCTATAAGAGTTGTCAAAGTTTCTTATGGTTCAAGGAAAAAGTGTTCAGGAAACATATAATGTTATCTTTCTGTACACACATGGCAGCAGATTCTGCTACAGCAAAGCACATTCCTAGCATCTAAATTACACCTATTTTAAAAGGTTAAAGTGACGTTTTTCTAAACCAAGGCTGGCTTCAAGCTCCTTTTGCTCAACATGACTTTCACAGGGCAGGCAGCCATCCTACTGTAAGGCAGAGTTGCAGGATCAGAGACAGCTTTCCAGCCGATCAAATCACCTTCTGCAATTTCTGCAACATTCCAAGCAGCTGTCCACTTAGACCTAGGACCCCCAACATACTGTGACTGCTCATCATCTAGAAGAGTATAAAAAAAACTATTCTATGCTGTTCCATTTTCTATTGAATTTCTATTGAAAAGGTTAAAAAAAAAGTCATTTGGTAAAAAAGGTTTCTTCCTCTTCTTCGTACACCTGATCACAAAAGGTGAGGTAAAAAGAATTAAATTTCATTAATAAATTGGTTAATTTTGAGATTGAAAATTACTGTTAACACTCCTCTGACAGCAGAACTGTCAGGGCCTCCTTCTGTATCAATTAGCTGCTAACACCTGATCATCCTACAATTTGAAGATCACAACACAACCAGTTTTTCTCACATCTTTTTCACTTTCCAAAGAATCAGAAATACGTATATTTTTGTGTAACTTGAAATTAACTTGTTCTTATTATTTACATCCTAATCTAACTGAGTTGCAACATAGCTATAACTTGCAGTTATTGCACTATAAATACAGATAAGTCAATATACTTATCAGTATATACAGTACAAGCTCAGTAGCATCAAAATTAAAGCTGTTCTACACAGGATAATCTACAGATCTATATTCCTAAATATTTACTTAGCAAACTATTTTGCTTCTGAAGTGGGCAAGACTCTAATCTCCCTCCACTTTCGCTAGAATGGGTCTTAAAGAAATTTTATGCTACTTATCTCAGCAGTAAATTCAACTAAATATCACAGACTGTGCGTCTGACTTTAATTATTTTTGTCAATTCTCTCAATGCTGCATTTTAAATGAAACACAAACACTATATTATATACAAGAAAACCAAAAATGAACAAGCAAACAAACCAATGAAACCCAAAACCTAAAAGAAACCCAAACACCATGACGAAATTCACATTTTAAACAAAATTTCTGATGACCACCCTGATGTCTAATTTCTTCATGGGATTCTAACTAGAATAAAAAAAAAAATTTCAAATAATGGTCTGTTGTTAAATCTCAACATTTGCCTCTAGAGCCAAAATTAGTGATCTTATAGCAAGGTTCTAGACACATTTGTATCTTACCAAGGTAATTTAATCATTTTATCTGACATACACTGCTGTGGTTAAACAATTTCTTCTTATTATTCAGTTAACAGCTGAAGACATTCTGGACTATGTTATCTTAATGTACGTAAGGTTCATTTCTGCCTTTGTCCAATCAGCTTAACTGGGTAATCAATGAAGTGGATTTAGTAAATTTCCAATGTAGTATTCAAATAGATACTCTAATAAATGTTCAGCAAGCAACAGTTTGTTTCTTAATTCAACAGCAAGGCCAAAGAAATCAAAATCAACCAGAATACAAAGTTCTCACAGCACCACTTACAACACTACAGAAGTCTTCCCAATCGATCAATCAACGCCTCTTTCGCACATGGCAAAGGCCATTCTGATTTCTCCATCATTAACTTTTTTAAAATAAATATGGTTGTTTTTAAATCTCCAAATTTCAATTTAACCACTAAACAATCTGTAAGCTATAACATTCATTTATGTGACTTTTTGGCCTAGAGAGTCTAGCCAGACTCTTTTCAGCAATGATTCTTGCAATCAAACCTTGTCAACATCCTAGTGATATCCATTGATTTAAATAAAATAATCATAACTTTAACTGCAACAACTTTTATCCACAACTGCTCAGTTTCCACAGTATTGCAATAGCTGCCTCTTAAACCCTACCTGAGCACTTCATAATAAAACCAAGGATCATGTACAGTACCTCAAAAGTTTCCTTAGAAAAAGGATTTTACTTTATAAATAGAAGATGCAAGGCTTTCTTCCACCAACAGTATTAATACACTTATAAATAGTATGATACCCACACTAAGAATAGATCGTAACACAGATAATAAAAGTAGAACTATATACTTGATTTTTATCAAGAAAAGACATGAGAGGCTTTTTCCCAGCTAAAAGAAGAGAATAGGAAAAGATTTTCTGAGGTCACTGAGGCATAGAAACTAAAGTGATTATTTAGCTTCTGTGTCAGCACAACCTCCTTTGCAGTGTCCTACCTGCCAGAAGACAGATGACTTGGTACAGAGACCTAAGTACAAACAAAAATAGAATAGAAATTGGAAGACTTAAGAAGGCCAAGCAGAGGTATTCGTAAAAGGCTGTCCAATATTTTAGCCCAAAAGAAGCTTTCTTAAATGTAATGCAAGAACTATTAGATATCCATTCATGTTATATCTATCAGAATTTAGTAGAAAGTCTTTTCATAATTACAACTAATTCAAATTCAAGGCAGTTCCTTCAGTAAGTACCTTCTTACTGTTATTTATTTTACTAAGCTAGTATCAATAATGAAATTCCAATTAGCGATCTTCTATGAATAGCATATATTCAGTTTGCACCATTCGAGAACTCTTTTGTTTTCATCAACTAAACAAGACTACATTCCTTCAGAAATTGGATTCTTCAGATTTGTGTGTATAGGCTGCAACTTGTTGAACCATCACATAAAATCATCATCACAATTATCTTTTCCAGTTCTCATTTCTGAACAGATGCCAGTGAGGGGGACAGCCCCAGAAACAACCTCATATGCAGTACTTTGATTCTTCCTCCAGAATAATGATCTGCACTGGATTTTTCAAGGACAAAGCTCACATGTATGCTTAGCAAAATAAAGGAGTTTATTGAAAGGACTGAGTATAATCTTACAGTCAGAGGAAGTAATGACAGAAGCCACTTAATATCTCTCATAAGGAAAATAAGGATAGGAGACAAGAAGTATGATTTGGGGAATGTCAAGGAATTTTCTATGTAGAAAGTTGGGTTTGTATTTAAAGCAATTATGCCCCTATATGAGAACTCAGAAGAAGCTGACAAAATATACCACATTTCTTTCCTTACTTTTATAGCTGACCTTTAAAAATATGTTTTTAAATGTACTGCCCATTTAGCTATTATAGTTCATACTTTCAAAAGCATGTTACCATTCAGAATGTACAGAACAAACAGCATGGTACTCTTTTTTTTCCCTCAGATTAATTTAGCATAGCTATTTTTATTTGACACATAAGAACACATTCTAAATTAGCAATGGAGGGACACCTGGCAACCTATCCAGCAAGTAGGTTCCTGCTCTCAGTCAAACCTTGGAGAAGGTGTTCTCTCTATTACAGACATAGCACAACCTCAAAATTAACCTCTAATTTTTGACCTCACAGTTAAAATTAGTGTCTGTGAATATTTACAACCTTAACTTTTCATCATTCAAAAATCTAAGCACCAACATTTTTCTATATTAAGACAGGAATTTTGAAATAAAAATACTGTATGATTGTACAATCAGGACAGGTTTTCCATAAAGGCAACCAAAATGAATTCTAGACCTAGAAATCGCTCTTAGGCAACATCTTTTTATACCAATGCCTGCATTTGTACATAGTAAAAAACAAATTACATACAGGTAAAGTCAGCAAAAATATCCCTTGATCTGCAGTAGAAGAGCACTTTCTCTCTAAGTACTGGGAAGTGCAGCTGCAGCATGTATTCCCAGGGAACTGCATGAGCTGTACAACCCCCACGGTGATGCATACGGCTCCAGCTATAATGCTGCTGGCACTCAAACTTTACAGAGTAAAACCAGCTGAGAGAACACTACATATCTTATAACTCATTCTGCAATATCTGATAAAGTTCTACACAACTGTTGAGATTTACCTCAGCTAAGCTCTAACAAAACAAAATGCCTGTTTCAACACCAAAGTTATTGAAAAATCAAGGTCTGCCTAGCAAAAACATGCATTCGTCTTTAAAAGGTGACCTGGTGCCACACGACTATTTTTTCCCTTTGAAGATAAATAAATGCATTTCCAAAACTAAAAATATAACACACTTTTTTTCTTTTTTTAAATCTGTTTAGGGGATGGAAGAATAGTATTCTGGAACACAGAACAACAGAAATTACTTTATTTATTTAGAAATTATTCCTGTTTTGATTTTCAATGTATTAAGTCCCAGTAATATAGCAATATCTAAATTAAGCACTCAAGCAAGAGATCAAGAATGATAACATTTCCTTTAGCTCTGAATCAACTTAAAATTGTCAGTTCAAAAGTTGCAGCATATAACATCGAGCTCTCCTAATTCTGGTATCAATAAAAATGAGTTCAAGCTAAAGTGAAAAAAATATTCTAAAGGCTGTAAGATAAAACTATTTGTAAAACACTAAACTGCAATTAAGGAAATATTTTTTTGCTACCAACTTATTCTCTCCATTGGTTTTACCTGACTCTAATTTAACATTTTTAAAGACTAATGCCATTCTAAATATTTTGTCTAAAACAAGGCAAATGCACATGTCTGCACAGAGTGGCTAATTTTACAGCTGTAGTTGAGATGAGTGATTCACCTACACCAGATACAGAGACACACGCAGTCTTCATTCAGTACCTTTACTTGATATAAACACCACCAAGTACTTGAGGACGGGATGTTCATTTGCAATCAAAGTCATAAAATAAAAATATATATGTTTATCAAGAACTAGATTGGACAACAGAGGAAAAGCTTTTGGATCTGCAAGCACTATCAGAATCATAGCCACAGGCTCACTGATTCTCCTTGGGGTCATCCAGGACCACCAAGGCTAACTCATCTCTTTGCTTTCTTCATACCATGTCATTCTGGATGGCTGCTGTTTTTGCCACAATTCCTAAAGGGATTGTTGAGATCCCAACTAGAAAAGTCCATTGTAAATAGAGGATCAATAGCCAAAACTTGGAGCAAAAAGCTGAATTTGGATGGCCCTGGTCAAGTTGCCACAAAGGAATATTTTACCTCAGCTCTTGTTCTGGAAAAGACCACCCTTTCACAATCTCTAACTTATCTTCTGCTACAACTTGGCAAAGAGGAGACAGTGGACAAATGTCAAGCAGACAAAAGGGATACAAACCAAAGGTTTACATATCAATTGCCCTGTCTCAATCACACCAAGTTTCTCAACTGAATTTCTGACAGGAAAAATAAAGGAGCACTAGATAGGAGACTGGCCTTCACCGTTCATGCCTTACCTAAATCAGACTCTGAGGACCAGCAAGTAAAATTCATGCATCTATGTGAGTTATAGAAATCATAGGTAAACAACTAAAATGAAAAAGATAAAATATTAACTTGTTTACACAACAAAAGCATTGTATGGCAAAACTAAGTCTCAAAAACTGATAAGTACAAAATCACATCCAGATACTACATCCTGCAAGAATTTACTACACAATTAAAAACAATACAATAAGGAAGCAGTCCAAAACTGCTTCTAACAAACCTGCATCATGAGGTACTTAACTTAAAAGTTGTTACTTATAAATGTCAACATTACAGGGTATTTTATGTTTAAACGATCCAATAGATTATTTTTACATTGTTCAGCTTCCTCTGTATTGATCTTAAAGTGCTTTTGTAATTCTCTGATCTGATTACCCAGTGGACTTCCCAAAGACTAAGAAAAACTCCAGTACAGTGCATAAATACAACTTCTTCTATGTGGGTGTACATAAACTCCACCAAGATTAAGCAAAAGTTTCCAAACGTACAAAAATCCCCACAGCATCTAAAATACTAGTTATCATGCTCAAACATACAGCAAAGTGAAAATAACCAATGCAGATGTCTGACAGAACCACAAATGTTCAAGAAGTATAATAAGAATGAAACTATTAATTTTGTTTTCTGATCAGACAATGTGCTCATTTTCTATTCAGTCTATTAATTACTAATCAGTTATACTGACTCTTTTATCCATCACCAGAGCATGACTTGGGCAGAGGGATGCAGACATAGGCAGAATCACATTTTACAGCAATCATTAAGTGACCTGAAATTTGAATTCTTTTTCAATATTATGTGTAGTAAACATGAATAAATTCATATTTGTAGCTAGACTATTTACAGAAAATTTTACATGACAGAAAGTGAGACAGATCACAGTGCAAATTTCAAGTGTCTAAAAAAGAAGAATACATGAGAGCATTGACTTTAAGAGCTGGTGGTGAAAATTGTCTTACAAATTACCACTACAGTGAAGTAGGTAGGCAAATAATGGGACAATTAGAAAAGATAAATGACAAAAAGGCAGGCAGATAATATGGATTCCAAAAGCATTTCTGTTAGAATCTACATATTGTGCATTTCACTTACAAAACTAAAACCTTAAGCTTAAACTCTCCAAGCATATAATATGAGTATTACATCCCTGAGTCATTTATGAGCACTTTGACATTCTTTTTCTATATTATATTAAGGTTGAAATGGAGTTTCTGTCCTCTGTTAGTCATAAGTATTTCCAACAGAGAAACACTGCCATCTTTTGGCTTGATACAGAGACCTCCCAATTTTAAATGTAGAATTATATATTTTGCTCCATTTGTCCTTTATGGAGGTGGTTGAATTCTTGTCATCTTATCTAAAATTTTATTCAGTAGACATACTTCACCAGGATGAAAAACATACAATATTAGTTGATAAGGAAAATTTTTCTCATAAGTACATAGCCAAGCAACTTAAAATTATACTCCTTTAAGCCATATAATGATTTATCTATTTTCTATCTTACAACTCTTTGTTCTTGGCAGTTTTGGTACACCCTGTATCACATGATATCTTGCACTGCATTCCTTTCAAGTTAAAACTTGGTAATGCATTCTTTGAACATCTAGGTTTTGAAAAGAGAAATAACAATAATGCATTCAAGTGTTATGTTCCTTGCTCATGTATATACCTACATTATTGTAGATGAAATATTGATGGTTCAACATCCACATAAGCATGTATTGAAATGTATACAAAATTACTTACACCAGTGACACAATGTCGCCACGTTGTACATCATAATTTCTAATGCTCCAGTGGTTTAAGAGTACTACATCAGATGCTTGTCTTCCCCCAGGATTCAAAGAAGGCTGAGAAAAGGGAAGAAAAAATAAACATATTTAGATCTACATTTCCTTTGTCAATTTTCCACCTAATTCTTTCAATCAACAGGTAAAATTCATTACAACCAGTAAAAACATACCCACTTACTGTAAGAGGCCAAAAATCTGTTGTATTGCAGGAAATATATTTCTTTAATTAAATGACATGTTATATATCATTAATTTATGATAAACTCTGGTTCACATTCTTCAATGCACTACTGCATGCAAATCAGATTACATAGGATACATACTTATGGCAAGCCTGATGAAAAGAAGGGATTGCCTTTACTGCTTATCATTAAAATCAAAGGAGAACAAAGTACACTAATTCCCATGGGGGAAAAAAAAAAAAAAAAAAAAAAAAAAAAAAAAAAAAAAAAAAAAAAAAAAAAAAAAAAAAAAAAAAAAAAAAAACAAGCAAATAAGCTTTTTGCAGCCATCTTGCATCTTAAAAGCATAATGCACTAAAAATGAAGTATGTACTTGTAGCAACACTAATTCCAGCATTCTTTCCAAAGGAGAAAAACAATCCCTATACCTACAGCACACACTAACACTGGCACTGAATGTGGGCCTTCCATTACAGGATACATAAAGGCATGATTTAAAATACCAAAGTAATTAATGCATAATTAGGAGGTACATCAAATCACCCAAAATTATTTTGTGCAATATGATACAAAAACGGGGTACTGATCAATGCTGGCTCTGAGTTAACTCATGGGAAAGGGCAGAGGAAGGAAGACCATCACAGTACTGTCTTTATTTATTTTTGCAAGGCTTTCTTTAAAACAGAGACTCCTTTTACTGGATAGAAATTATTTAAGAGTATTCCAGACTGATGTTTTCTAATAGTTTATTTCTCAGAAAGCTTTTTCAGAATCTTCAAATACAATTACAGTACCTCCGAAGTTGGCTGAAAGATAACCTCTTACAGAGATTCTTGAGTTAGGTGATACATGCAATACAGCAGTGTTGAAAGTAGCAACCCCTCATTTGTATGGTAACTGCAATATTAGCTAAAAATTGTTGTTGTTGTTGCCTTTGTTGTTGTTGTAGAAAAGGCACTTACAATATAACTTGAACCAGTGCCATGAACCACTGGACTTTCTCTGCTGATATTGCACTCTCCAAACTGATGGTATCTTCAGTTAAAAAACCAACAGGGGGACTGAAATTAACTCTTCTCAACTCTAGGAATTACATACTGTTGAATTCCATTCTATTTTTCTTCAGTAAACTTTGCTCTCAAATAAAATGGTTGTTTAGTATTTATTTTCAACTTCAAAAGCAATTTAGAAGTGCTGATTTCCCTTTACTACAGTTTTCTTCATTCATCATTGTTAAACAGACATACTTCAAGTGGGATTTGTGAAAAATTAGTTTTTCAGGGTGCAAGAGGAAGTCAGTGGTAGGGTCCTCAGTAGGTGTAATTAACATGAGCAGTAAGCAATATGACAGGTGAAAAGAATAAACATGGGAGGGAGAAGGGGAGGGATATGACACAGTATGTTTAGTTAAAGAGCAAACGAGGCTAGTTACATTTTGGGCTATGGACTACAGGCAAATTTCCAGTCAGGTAAATCCAAGGATCAAAGCAGATCACTTTAACATCCGTAGAGATATGGTCTGACTTAGCTATAAATATATTAATACTCATTGCTGTTTTATCTACTAGGCTCCATGCACTGGAAGAACCAGATAAATAAAAAACAGGAGCTAATTAGCAGTTATTTTATTAGTAGTTTTTAATCAGGATTTCTAAAATTATTTATCACCTTTACAGCATTTTCCACCAAAGGATCAAATATTTACATACAAGTGATTTACATACAAATTCCCAAACAATTCAGTCATACTTGCTTTGCCAATTGCAGGTACATAAGAGCCAGAAGCTAACAACAGTACTAAGTATAAGGCAGAGGCCCATTTTACAAAGCAGAAATCATACATATGGCATATTCTCACAAAGTAAACTCCTTCATACTCAAAAGTATCTGCCTTAAACAGCCAAAAGAGAGGATGAAACAAACAGAAATATTAACACCGTTGTTCCAAAAGATGATGTATCTCACAGCTGATACTTGGAAAATACCTCAATGAGTGTTCGCACACTTTTTTGTATCAAATAAACTTATATCAATTACATCTTACAGAGAAATACACCAGGTAGTTACAGTATTGCCTTAGTTGCACTATCCCAGTTGACTCCTATTTTTTTCTGCATTTAAACAAAGGAAATGCCTTAGAATTGAAATACACTGAGATACTGCATAAGCTTTTATAACTTAAAGCACTCTAAATGCATTTTAACAATACCTGACATCATTTTGACATAGAGTGGATATCCAAATCATTATATTTAATTGTGTTTGAGAAAAATATGAGTGTGTTGGCTTTTTTCCTTCTCTCTCACAAAAAAAACCTGACAAATGTGCAGACAATAATACTATTTTGTTAGAAGAAATTGAAGGAAAACTAGGAGACAACTATTCATTTACATCAACAATTACTATTGTCTATTAAAAAAAATAAAAAACTAAATCCTCCAGCAAGCCTTTCTCTATTATAAAAAACACAAATTGAGATTCCACAACAAACAAGTATAGAAACAGTACTACTTATTCTTCATGATATTTTTACTAGTAGTACGGTTTTAGGTCTTGCAAAATCAAAATACACCTTCTGTAAAAGGAGTCAACAAACAGGGTCACCAGGGCCTTTCATAAGAAATACAATGACATAGAGGCTTCTTCCTTCTAGTCTGAAGCATTATAATGTCTTTGCTCAAGTTTTTGTCATAAAAGCCTGCGACAAATGAGGCACACAGGTCTTAATTTAAACTGTGGTGCAGAAGCCACAAAACATTACTCTTTCCAATTACTAACTAATCTAATGCTAAAAGCATGCAAATTGAGATCCCCAGCCATATGATGAAGCCTCATAGGACATGAGGTTCCATAAGTAGGAGGGTAAAAACATGCCCTTTTGCTATAAATAATGATTAACTTGATAGTTGTTATGCTGCTAGTGAAGGTCACAACTTATTTGCTTGAAGCTTGGGAACACAAAGAATATTCACATGAGCTTACAGGCTTAGGTACAGTAATCCTAATAATAAAGTTAGGAGAAACTGCCACAGAATAATTACAACTGCTATTATGCATAATGGAATAGAACATTCAATAATGTTTGTGGCAGAAACAGGAGTGCTTTGTCAGAGATCACTGGTTAGGCCATTTCCTACAATCCTTGGTGTTGAACTATTTGCAATAGAACTTGCATATAAAGCTGCACATACGCTGTCATCTTTTATCCCACTTGAAAACAGTCCATTTGATTTAATGAATTTCCAAATTTATATATCTATGGGAGGCTCCTTTTCCACATCTTTATATATGAAGAGCTCATAATACCAGACAAGCAATGAAACTCAATAAAAATACAATATAAATCAATATCAAGATGCCCATATGACAACAAATATTTAAAAGTATACAGCCGACACTACGAGAAGTCACACCAAAAAGATCCACAACAGGCAATTAAGAAATCTTATTACCTGTTATTTGTGTCACTTTTAATGTTGTAAACTGATTACAACTCACTAAAAACCCACTATTAGTAGAATGCTAGATGAGCACATTCTAAAATCCTAATCAGCAAAACTACTTCATGTGATGATTAAAAAAAAACCAGTAAATTTGGAAATAAAAGAGAAGATAATGAAACTATGAAAACTGTTAAAATTATAAACTGCAATAGTTCACTGTTATTCCCTATAGGTTAGAGTTAATACATACACTGAAGTCAGCACAAGTGAAATTACAACAGGCAGCTGAGCACTCAAAAACACAAAATCAGCTTGAGACAATGGAATGCATAAAGTCTGTCTTAATTGATTGGGTCAGAAAATTTGTATTTTCATTAGAAGCTTTATTCATATGCTTGCCAGGGTGTCAAAAAGTGTTCCCATCATCAGTAACTATGAAACAGCAGTAAGGCTGATCCAGAACAAAAGCAGAAAGTGTAGTGGGAGAGAGAGCACACAGGAGAGAACAGGAGTAGGAGAGCAAGCATGACACAGAGAGATTTATTTCTTGCTTCTTGTCAAAACTTTTAATTTCAGGCTCAGCAGGAGACAGAATTATGAGTACACAAAGCCAGCTAGACATTTTAGAGGTCTATTACAAACAGATTCTTGGGGATCTTACCATTGTATCAAATTGAGACAATAAAGTATCACTGGAAGCATGTGATTGAAGGATACAATCTAACTAAAAACTGACTGAACTTCAGTCTTCCTCATACCTATAGCTTTCACATATATTTGGCATAGTTCACTCTCCAAAGAACAGAGGTAATAGACAGAACTGCAACATGACCAGTATTCCTTCAAACTACTCTTAAAGACAGGGATATATTCCTTATAATTTTGTCCCTGTCAGACTTGCTTAGATGTCTATTAAATCTTGGCAAGGAAATCAGTATTGTATTAAAAGCACTAGGATTCTTTTTTTGTAATCTGAAAAATGGCCATATGCATAGAAATTTAAAATAAACCTCTGTTTCAGAATAAAACCAGAGAGTTTTACAGACACTGAGGTGTCAGTAAAATTACAAATGTCAGCTTTCAAACTATCCATATTTCGATCAACAGAGAATGCTCGGTTAACAGATACAGCAAGGGAAAAGCTTCAATTTTAATAACCTGGTGAACATATATTGCTTTCCCTTTGTCAGGCTGAATAAACCTAAGCAAATAACTGTAGTGTTTTTCAAGTCTTCCATGGATAAACCACAGTTAACTATATGCTCTTCAAGTGAGAAGAGAAGCAGCACTCCAAAACAATACCAGAGCACTTCCAAACACTTGGGACCAACTTCAAAGAAAACATAAAACATATTAACCAGAGAGGCACAAAAGACTTATAGAGAGGGGGAAATCTAAAGAAATTTCTTTCCAGCTACTGAAGTAAAACTATTAAGCAATAATGGATGTCAAACAGAACACTACATCAGAGTCATAAAAGATCAAACAATGAATGGCAATGTGGCATGCTAAAAAAAATAACACCTCAAAATTTAAATGCTCAGGTCACACTCACCAGCAGAAAACAAACAAAACGAAACAAAACGCCAGAAACAAACAAAAGCAGAAAGCCAAAACCAGAAAATCCAACATGAATCTGTATCTTGGATGCTCCATGTGGCTCTGTGACCTGCAACAGGGGCAAAAAATGGGAAGATGGAAAATAGGGGAGTTCTATTCATCTGGCTGATTTTGTAGTTCTCTAGATGCTGTGTTATATATTTGAATTTCTCCTATCTGAAGATAGTAAAAAGATAACAAAACTGGATTTTCCACAGTTTTCCCTTCTTCTTCTTTTTAGTGCAAATTTCTGGCTCTGCAACTGCAAGCCCTGAGATTCTCCTGTCTTTCACTGGTCATCAGTGATGTTCAGAATAACATCTGTGAAAAGGGCAAAGATAACTTATGTTACACCTAGCTTTTGGCCTTGGATTGTACAACTACTGTAGTAAGATGATTTTATTTTCATCCCTCTTCTTGATGTGAGAGCTGCCTGCTGAGGTTTCTTGACAGAGTTTAAACATCAGATTACAGACTGCCACAAAAGACACAATGCCATCTTGCCATTCCCTCCTCCCCACCATATGCTTTTTAGAACATTAAACATAAACCAGCCAAGTGCAGGATCAAGCCTAAGTTTTCTAGCCTATGTGTAAATTCTGCATAATTCAAACTCTAGTAGCTGGTCTTCATTGCTGTGAAACTTCTCTTCAAGGTTCTGAGCTTATTAAGAGAATCAGAAAAGAAAGCTTGATCCAAGAATCAAATCTTTATTCTCTGCTAACTGGAATGTTGCAACATTGGAACATAAAACATCATAGTTACCAGTGGTGACACACACCAACATGCAGTGCATATGATTTAAAATGCAAAGTAACAGCATAAAAATTTTCTATCTACATTAAAACATATGTTTTCGTGACCAAATAAACAGTGAAAACAAGATAGTGTTCATGAGTATTTATCATCTAAATGCTACTCATCCTATTTATATGTACTTGCTTAGACTGTATATATATATTCGATATAACCAAAGTAAAAACAGTGAACTGATACCTATTTCCTGATAAACACAAGTAACAATATTAGGTTCACTTTCAGTATTCTTCCCTGCAATGGTGCCAAATGTGTTCAGTAGTAAGAACAAGTATAGCAAGAAACAGTTTTGCCACACAGTTACTATAATGTAGCTACTAAAACTTAAAAAAGCCTCTTTGCGAGTCATCTATTCAATCCCAAGAGACAAAAGGTATTGCTCCAAATATTTCTAAACGTCTAGGAAGATATCAAAACAATCTATCTTTATCACTATTTCTCCATATATTTTCCTTTTACTGACACAGAATTTTGGCAAGTTTTGTTCTCAAAATATTTTCTTTCACATCACAAAATATTTAACAAAGTAGAAATTAAACTATTCCATACTAGAATGAAATTTAATAACAATTGAGAAAAATATTTTTTTCACCTTGCTGTTATCAGTGGAGAGCCACCTTTTAATTTCCTGACAGACAAAATATATTTCCAGCAATACCTGCATTGATGCTCCTTCCACCCTTGCGACACAGGCAACTCTATCCAGGAAAGTCACAGTTACAGGAACAGCAACAAAGAAACCTTTAAAGAAGGCTTTTATGTATCTCTTCCCCAAACCCTGAGCCTGAGCCATAATCTGAAAAACATGAAGGCAAGAACAGTTGTTAAAAAATAAATTTGAATTAACATCAACATGTAGCAATTCAACATGAAACAATTAAGAACAATTTTATTTTCTCCTAGAGTCTCACAATATCCAGAGTGAAAGAAGAATGAGTGTGCACATGAGAATGGAAAAAAAAAACCAAACCAACAAATCAGAAATCTTCATTAGATTCTAAATGCTTATTTTACAGAACAGGGCTTGATATTTCACATTTACCCTTTAGCTAATTTGAATATTTCTTGTGATCTTGTGCTAGTAGAAGTACTTGATAAAAATTACTCAATGTAGCAGGTAAGCAAGAAGCAAAGTGATGCAACCAGACAAAACTTACTAATGCATTTTGGAAAAAAGAAGCATTGCAAATAATTTTCTCTCCGTACACTGGTATTTATTAATTTTTCACCCACAAAGGTGGATTGTGTTAAGCAAAGCAAAGCTATTTGCAACATACCATCTTTTCTTTATTAAATATTTTCACAAATAAAAATGCACAAATGCATCATTTCCGCACTGGTGGCAAGTGCAAATGTAAAATCAATTCAAATTGTCACATATATCATAGGGACACACTATAACACAATGACTCCTTGTTCATCACTCCATCACAAAGTTAAAAGCATGTTGGCAGAATAGGCAGCTACATAATGACACATGGGATGATTCCACTCCATGTATTATACTATCTCCCATCTATTTATTTAGCCCTGAACCACTGAACATACTTGGAAAATACCTACAATGTGGACTGAAACAGCAGCTGTTTGATTATATTAGTCATACCTCTGAAAAGCAAGCTGAATATCCAGGTACTGCTGCATAGACTCAAGCCTAACTTATGTAACTGCAATTTCAGTACAAGAAACGCTGCCTTTCACCTATTGGTAACTCCCTCTTAATCTGCTGCTTCCACCTAATGAATCCCTGGTAGATCAGCTTCTGTTTATATTCAAGAACATGGAGTTATTTTTCAATTAAAATAATGAAAAACATAAATATATGCTGTTTCATTCAATCCTCTTACAAAGTTTTTAAAATTTCACAAGATAATAATTTTTTCTCTGTTGCAATTTCAGAAACATGGAAGTGATGAACTATTTGTATGCAAAATATAAACTGAAATCACTCTGATGAAATAGTACTGGAGGTAGTATTTCGGTCACAGATAGAGCTTCTTAATTCCAAAACCCACCAAACCCAGGAGAGAAAACTCAGTTCTACAAAGTAAGCCATCTGCATATTCTTCACTAGAATACTTTATAGATATTAATAGCTTTGCAATGACAAGATCTGTCTTCTAAGACTATTACTTCTGACATTCACTTTCAAAAGGTTTTAAATTTTTTTTAAGTGGAAATATTTCATCATTTATAACTTGCTCATAAGTTTAAATTTTCATACTGCTTAAAATTCAGTCATTTTCTTTCTGAACATTTCATGAAAACATTTTCAATTTGCATCAACCACTTTTACAAACAATTTGAAATAGGTTATGAAACAGAACAAAACCCTCATGTCAAGACAAAAGTTATAAGGATTTACTCTCATCTTATCATTTAAACACTTGTTATTAGAATCAATCCACCAAAAGAGACTATTCCCTCAGTCATGAGAGCTTTACCTTTGGAAAATATGCCACATAAAAATAAAATCTCTAAAAATCAGGGTTTGTCTACCTCTCAACTACATCATTCCCTACACCTTAATGCCCTTCTGTCAGCCTATTTACTTTGAACTTTGCATCTTGAGTTTTGTGGCTGGAACTCTACTTCTCTGCTATGCAGTCCAGCATCTCAGGCCTCCTTCACTCTAACAGCAATGTCAGCCACAAAACACCATTTGGAGACCTTACCCACAAATACATTCACCATGTTCTCTAGAGTAACCTGAGCAGGAAAACATTGTCTGACACATGTATCACAATACGGCTGATTTAGGAATAGTTTTTAAAAATTCAGAAATAAGACAACTTTACTTCTCTTAAAATTCCTCAGAGTCAAACCTCTTTTCATTAATAATGAAATATGAATATTCATCCTATCCTTTCCACTAAATCTACAGACAGATCTTATAAATTTCTTGCAGAAGCCCCATGCTAGTATCTACAGAAAAATCTAGTATCTGAAGAGAAGTAATTGGTCAGACAACCCACAGGAGACCAACCATATGCTTCCTAGAACTACAAGCTAATTAATAGTGACAGAGAATCTAGCAACCAGCTTAAAACTGCTAAGACAAAATGCTACATTCTCACTACACCCCTTGGACAAGGCAACACCAGCAGTATTAAGTGGCTGTGGACAAAGCTGGGAATTAAAGTCCTACTTTTGTGGGTTCGATCACACGGCATGATATGAAAAACCATGAGGGAAAAAGCACCAGCAGCACTCCTACAAGCAATCAATTTGCAAAGCCACCAAAACCAACAACAGCTCATGGGCTGAAGGACTTCTCATCTTGCCCTGAATTTTCTCCTCTCCTCCCCTCTCCTCTCGGTAACTGATCAAACCACTGTTTTCACCTTCCCTGTACACCAAAATGATGAACACTTCATTTATAATGATGTGCTACATTCTGAACTTTTCCTGGCTCCCCACCTCCCACAGCAAAGGACAGCTTTTCCCTATAACACAAATTGAGCCAGCCTGCAGAAGCCTCTATTCCCAAAAGACAGCAAACATTGGCACACGTTTCAAACAATTTGAGAAGAACTATTTAAAAACTATCAGTCTTTAACCTTAAGTCCTTTCATATAGCAAAACATTATGAACACAAAGGTAAGTTACTACATATCAGTATCTGACTTAACAGTGCACACATTTTTGCCAGGTCTGTTTCACAAGCTTTCCCCTCTAAAAAGCACAGACAAGTGCAGAGTTGTCATGCGACTGTTGACACTACAGTTCACCACCCAACTGCCAGTCAATGGGAAGTTACCCCTCACTCTTTCCATTCAAGGGGCTTCGAGTTTCCTTGCACTGCCACAGGGGAAGAGCTGGAACACAGCAGCAGAAAGGCAGTTGGCAGCGTTACCTTCTGCCCATAACTTGACATGGGAATGGATAATCCTCAACTGGTAAATATGGCTGGATTAAAATGTGCAGGGTTGCCTTTTCTTATACTTTGATGATCATAGGAGAAAAGAAGGGGGAAAAGCAATGATAAGCATTAACTGCAGTCATAAAGGAGAATTTAGGGTGGTAAAGGGTAGACACAAAAACAACCCTTAAAATTAAAAGAAAAAATTCTAGTTGGATTTTTTTTATAAAGAAAACATAAAATAGCCATCACTCCTGAAGATAATATTCTACTCTTAGAGATTCCTAAAACATCTGTAGATTTTTAAAGAATCATGTTTCTGGAGTGAAATTCTGAAATACAGTGCAGTGTCTGGTTTATGATGGCAGGTTTAAATGCATGTCAGTGAGGCAAGCAAAGTACTGTTTGCTGAAAAAAATAATTTCTCTAACACATATTTCTGAATCTCTGCCCAGTTTGACACCTTGAATAAGATCAACAAATCACAACATTTAAAAGATGGGGGGGAAAAAAAGAAACAAAACCAAATTAAAAAAAAAAAACACAAAACAAACAGAATAAAGTATTTTAGAGATGCATATGCTTTTTAGCACCTCTAAGTTACACTCAGTTTAGGGGAAAAAACCACAGAATAATTCAGTAGAACTGACAAACTTCAAACCAACAACCTTGAAAATTTGTTTGAAATGGAAACATGGACAAGAAAAATCCAAGATCAAAAATGCTAGCATACAGCAGGTCAAAGCATTAAGAATTTCATATTGTGCAGCTCAGAGATTAAGGCAGATGGAGCACAGCATTATCTGGACTGAAGTATTTGGTGCACAAAAGGTCCAGGGATTATAATGAGCCTCTCGTGGGCACTACAACATATGGAGCAGAGATGCTATTTAGATAGCTCTCTATGTATAAAATGTTTATTTTTTCTTACACTAGCCTACACATTAGAAGACACTGTTTATCAAACAGCCTGCAAAAAATCATCAAGTAATTCAGAAAGCCCCAGGTTACAATATATTTGCAAACCTAGGTACTTAAAGATTACCCACAGAAGTATGATGGGAAAAATAGCTGTAAAAACAAGGCATTAGCAGTGATCCGCAAAGGAAACAGAATGGCCCCTGATGCGCTTCTACGAGAAGGCGCGTGAGGCAAGGGGAAGGAGGGAATTACAGCCTAGATGCAAAACAATTACCCGACCCAGCCTGCCACGCCAGCTTGAAATGACCTATTTGATCTTGCTCAGGAATTAGTAACTACATTATATGTAGTTCAAGAATCCATGAAACAACGAACTTCTCTGTCAATCAAAATATGCATTTTTTATAAACCAATGGCTTCACACTAGAATTCAGGATATATAGTGTGAAAATAAAGACTTCCATAACAGAAAATGCCACGATACATGAATAAACCCAATTTTATTTTGTCCTATGGAACATAAAACTGAGGACAAAAGCTTTTGTTTTAAGACTGGCCTAACTTGAAGATGAGGTTATACCTGGCTTAACAACCACAATTAACAGGACAGCGCTCAGTATCAGAATTTGTGTGATCTTTTTTAACACATTCTTTTTCTACAGTCTTTCATGATACAAGACTAAAGCTAAATACTGCCATGCAGCCTGACTCTCATTTCCCATTTTAGTTGTACATCTCCATAACTTTTACATTACAGTGATTACTGAAATGGTATAAGTATGCAGAGTTTTTAGTAGCCTGATTTAATTCACATATATTTATCCAAGTACAGGCTTGGACACGATGATGATGAATGCCACAGAAGAATCAAAATAGACTATCCCAAAAGTTTTCAGTTAAAATAATCAGTGCATTTAAGTTTTCCTTTTAAAATCCCATCTAGTTTCAGAAGGAGCTCTCATTTATCCTTCAATAAAACCAATTCTATCCTAGTATTATTCCACCATAGTGGTAACATCTCAATTCAATTAATGTATTTATACTCTGCACAGGTTTTACTCATCCCAATTCTCCATCATATTACTCTCTCTGTATCCTTTAGTATATAGACATTAAAGAACACCCCTCTGTTGTGAGTTTGGAAATATCACAGGTCATGGAAATGACTGCTGTGTTACTGAAGAAGCAAATCATAACTTAATCTGCAGTTTCAGCACACGTATGCTCTGCTGTTCTTTTTTGTTTCCTCTAAATTAGTCATTTTGTTCTGACACCCAGATGTTTACAAAGCAGCAGATTTTGTTAATTTCAACTCCATTTTGTACCATTTTCTTATGTTTTTGCTTGAATTCAAGCAATTACAATTTCCGTGTAATGGCTCCTACCCCTGGGAAATTTGCAGAACTTTTTCCAGTATACCACAATAAAGAAAAACAACAATAGAAATCCATTTTTCTAATCTTCTCAGTGCTATGACATACAGAGAAGTTCCCAGAAGCAGACAAAACCAGATCAACCATAATGAGCTTTCAGTTCACAAACCAAAGAGAAAAGCTTAAACCACAGCAATCATCAACATAATCAGTCACAGAATTATTGCTGGGGGGGAAAAATCAGTTTAATGTGGAACTGATTCTTCTTTTAATATAATATTACTATATTCCATCACTGGGATCTTTGTCATGTACAAAGGCTTAGTTCATGTGTTGGTTGTAATTGGAAAGAAATTCATATTGCTTATTCTTACAAATTAATTTTGTGTTTCAAGTACACAAATTTTACCCTAATGGACAATCTTGTATTTTCAAAAAAAAAAATTTCACTCTTCAAATATAAAGCAAAACCAGAAGAAAATACAGCTGTAGATCAAAGTTACTCTCAGCAATCAAATTAACAACTAGTTCAGGATGGCAAGTAATCACTCAGTTCTGACAAGTTATTTAGGATTCCATTTTACACACACAAGCATCAGGAAAAGGAATTACAAAAAAAAAAAAAAAATAGTAATTGTTACAAATCAGATTTTTTCCCAGCACTTAAAACTCCAGATGTAATGAAATGTCTTCCAAGCACTATCACACTGGCAACTGGCAGAGTACCCATTCTTCTAACAAAAAAGTTACAATGTTTGGTTTTACTCATGTTTCTGCAACTTCAAAGAAGCTAAAGACCATTAATATAAACTATATAATATGTATAGATAAAGGAAAGTACTAAATTACATCAATCTTTGGAACTCACTCAAGACAGCAGCACAACACATATTCAGCTTCTTACAACTGAAAGTTCTGTGCTGCTTTCAGCCTAAGGATTCAATGCCTGCAACCAAAGTTCTCTCTCTAATTTTAAGTGTCCTTTGCAAAGAGCTACCAGCTGCCTCTGCAAACCATTACCAGCTGCTGCTATGTTTTGCTCTCAAGCAGATTGCATAAATGAGGAGTTGCTTCGAAACTTACTGGATTTATAAATTATATTTACAGTAAACAATAGGATAACCTTTGAATTTCAATAAATTTGTACATTCATCTAGTCAACTCTCTGGATTCTTTCAAGCACCATAGAACTGTCATGTTAGTTGTGGTTATCCAGAACCAAACTTAGGTAAAGACAACCAAAAACGGGGATATTCGGTTTTCACCAAAATATATAACCTTAAGTATTCAGATAACAATCAAGGAGCAGCCTAAGAATAAGAACAGTATTCAGCTTCAAACATGAATATCATCAGAAACAAATCTTCTAAACGGTTTTGCTTTAGGATCAAGAACTTAGTTTCATATGGAACAGGAAAGTTTCTTCTGGCCTAATGGAAAGTCAAATGAATACAACATCAAATTAATAGAAGAAACAAGGTTCTCAGGTATGAATCTTTAAAGCATGCCAGTATGCATTGAGTATATGAGGACATTTAATTAATATTTTAATATTAATATTTTCAATTAATATTTATTATGGAATGAACCAATGATGCCAAAAGAAAGGATAGAAAATGCTTTTACTAATTGAAAGGTATTTTCCATTTTCAGCATACTTCACAAAAATAACTAGTTCTCCCACAACTACTGTAAAAGCAGCTTTGTGCATCCTTGTTCAAAGAGGGGAAACTGGGACTAACTCCCTAACAGAACATTGCCATGAAACCCAGCAGTAAAACCTAACAAACCAACTACTTACTATTTACTGTCTGGGGGATAGTAATAAACTGGGGCATAGTAATAAACTATGTATAAACTAATACAGAAAATTATGCCTTCAGAAAATAATTTCCTTTATTTTAACAACTCATGTTTTACCCTTGAACATTAGAGGTCACTGTGGGACTTGTTAAGAGCAGACCTAGTGTACTCCATCACTCCCCACCATATTGACTTTGAGTCTGGGATTTGTAACAACTTCAACTGCCATATAAGTTTCTCAGGTCTCTAGAAGAAGCAGAATAACTTAACAAGCATGAGGATACAGACTTCCAGAAACAGCTGAAATCTGTGGCACCCTAGTCAACTTAGAAAGATCTCACCACAAAATTACAACAGTGAATGTGAAACCATATGAATTTAAAATTATTGCTAGCATGCTTAAAATATTATTTTCAGGGATCTGGATATCACTCACTATTATACCATGTGTATAGTTATTTACCACCAGTTCCAGGAGAAAATTTATTTTGGTAACAACATAAAAGTTAAAAAAAAAGAATCTGTAATTTAAGAAGTAAATTACATGAAAGCCTCCTAGAAAATCTCCCAAATACAGCAGATACAGATGTAAATTTTTTTTTACAAAATGTATATGTATTCAGTTACAAAGCTGCATATTGGAAAAATCAAGGTCTAATTCTGAAGTTTTCTAGAGAAATTATTTCATTTAACCTGAAAATCCTCAAGAGGTTCTGTCTTCCTAGTATATTTTGTTGACAATTTTTATTCTCTTCCGAGCTGAACAATGAACAAGTATGTGTGGCATATGCTTTTAGGGGAGAAGAAGAAAATGAAAATGTGCTGGTAGAAGACAGTTATTTAGAGAGATGTAAAGCAGCTTTGCCATTTTTGGTATCTTGGTGTGCTCAATAAATTCCAGTTCCACAAAACAAGAACGATAATATTTTAAAAAATGTAAAACTTCCGTAATGGAATACTGGATAATTAAAAGATTTTACAAGGTTAGAGTCTACTTGTTGTTCAGCTGTACTTTTTCCACCTAAGCTTTTAGCTAACTTCCAAGAAAATTAATTTTCCTTAAAAAAAGTAAGAACATCAGAGAGACATGTCTAGGAACTGGCTGAATCTCTTCAGCTTCAAGCACTGCGGCCTTTATATGGAGAAGAATTTACCTAAGAACAGATTGCAGGACAAGGATCAGACATGGAAAAGCAGGCACTTTAGGACAAGTTATATTAAAAGAAAGAGAGAGAAAAAAAGAAACAAACAACAAAAAAATTCTCTCTCAGATGTCCAGGATGTAGGGCAACAGAAAGACACACCATCAGAATACAATACGTTAAGCAAGAGCTGCATTCAGCCCAGGACCAAGAGCAGTGCACAGCACAAGTCCCGGTTGCAGACATGATGCCAGTGAACCGCAGCAGACCCCCGGGCTCCTTCCAAGCCCATTGCCCTCCCAAGAAGCCCGCCTTCCACTGCCGCCTCTGACAAGCGGAGGATGCACGGAACAGCGGCGCTTCGCACTATTGACTCTGCCGGCTCTTTTCAACCCAGACCCTTCCCACGGGAAACAGATAACTCGGGAATCTGAAGGGCGAAGAAGGCAGGAACCCCACACCCGCCCAGCGGCGGAGAAGCAGCAGCGGGCGCCCTACGCGAGCGGCGCTNCGCGGCTGCGGGGGCTGCACCGCGCCTCCGGCCCGGCCTGGCAGGCTCACCTTGAGCCACACACGGGGCAGGACAGGCCCTGCGCTAAATAAGGGCCTGATCCTTTTTCTGCCCCTGTAGTTACAGTTTAATTCCCCAAAAATTTGAGGGTGCTGCAGTGCAGTGGCTGTGTTTTCTTTCAGTGAGGATGGAGATTCAAGTACAAAAGAAGTCTACTCTTGTGGCCATTTTTTTTGGCAATTGGACAACAACAAATCTCTTTGGATATTCATATGTAATATTGGGAGTTCTTAATATTTCGGTTCAAAGCAGTTCTGTACCTTGCAAATAGTGTAACGCGCACAGAAGGACAGGATTTGTGTTCAGCTGATGACTTTCCCCAGAGCACCCCAGATTCGATCTGGACTGATGTCAGTCACACCTGCCGCACACAGAGCTGGCTGCATTGTGCCGGCTCCACGGATGGTGACTGGGTTTTGCTCGTGGATACACTAGGGCTTGTGTTTCCATTCAGCTTTTAGTTGTTTTTTTCAGTTGCCGTAACAAGTGCAGGTTCCAGTATAGTCTGAAGTAGGAGGTTTTTCCACATAATTCACGTACCTTCAAGAGTCAATGGGCAAGTTCATGCAGGGAAAATCCATTACAGATTATCACACATACAGGAACTACCTCTGGCTCAGGAAGTTCCTAACTAGATGCTAGGAGATACTTCTACTACTCTGGCCACTGTTGGAAACCTGTGCAGTCAGATTTCAATTTATTTTTTAAAAATGTTACTTTTACGTTCAAATATAAAATTGTTTATAATTGAACTGATCGTGATTTTGAAGCTGAGCTATGAAAGTATGCATGCATAGCTTTCTGTAATCTGACCGTGTCTTTTTACAGAGATAAAATATTTCCACGGTTATTGAGATAGGAGTCAACTATCTTAGAAGACACTGTGGTAGAATACTTACTAATAAATTGAATTGGAAGGCACACTTTAAGACCCTTTTTAGTACAAGATACATGAATTATGTACACATAATCTATAAAATTTCTTGTTACACACTATTTCAAACACAACATGCCTAGCCTCTTGTGAAATCCAAACCTTTCAGCAATGGTTACCGCTCTTAATGCTTTGTCTTGTGTGGTAAGGAGGGGGCTCCTGGTGATGAGGTTATCCCACAGTCATTTTGTGCTCGGAATTGTCACTGCCCTAACCGCCTTACTCCTCCCCTCGTCCCCCGCCGGGCTCGGGGAACATCGTGATGGGTGAAAGGGGGCCCGGGATCCTGCAAGGGTTGGGGCTGGGGCTGGTCCTTCCCTCCACTGGGGGATTGAGGCAGCAGCCACGCAGCATGGTGAGTAGATCTGACCTGAGATCTACTGTAGGGTTGCCCTGTAGGGTTTTTGTAGGTTTGGTTTTTTTTTCTTTTTCCTTTCGCACTGTGACCAGGGCCTGCCGGTTTGCTTCCCTGCTGCCTGCCGCTCGGGATCTCAGAGCCAGCGCGTGTGGTGACAAAACCCGGCATGGGGAGCGCCTCCGCCGGGCCCCTGCGGCTGCGGCTGCTCCTGTGTGACCGGCTCCGAACTCCCGTTCACCGCTGTCTCTGCACTGCAAGCCTGCTCGCCTTCTCCCTGTTTCCCGACCGACTGAGGACCCAGAGCCAATGTGTGGGGTGCCACGGGGACTGGGAGAGGGTCGTATTTTCCATTCCAGGGGGGTTCCCGCCTTCCCTGGCAGACGCCTGTCTTTTAAACCAGGACATGCTTAAAACATTTCCATGAAAAAAAAACAGAATTAGTTTTCATGTGATTTTGTTTTCTGAAATATATATGAAATCATGTATCGCTTGATGCCAACATATTTGCTAGCCAGGGAAAACCAGTGATTGTTACCCTGTTTCGCTTTTTGTTTTCCCTTGACATATTTTTAAATAAGCATTATCTTGTTTCGCTTTTTGTTTTCCTTTGACACGTTTTTAAATAAGCATTACCTTTACAATCAAATAAGTCTTACTAACTTTGTTGTTGGTTAATCTTCACTTAATGCATTCTTTAACACATTTGAATAGTATACTGTCTTTAAGATTCTACAGGGAGGTTATCAGTGCACTGTGTAGAAATTAGAATACTTGGCCAGTGCTATCCACCATCTCCATTTTCATGTAAAAATTTTATTGTGAAACCTTCACAAATTGTTTACAAATATTGCTGCAAAACACAATTTCGTCGTTTTAATTGTAGCATTAGAGAAGCATCTTATGGGAATGTGCCTCGATGTTTCCATGCACTTGAAACTAACAGTATGAAACAATTCCCTCTAAAAGTCTTGAGCTGAAACTCTTTTCAGATTAAAGATTTTTGCTATAAACCTCTCAAGATCAAATCATGGCTTATCAGTTGTCTTCATTTTGACATCAGGTGTGTGTTAAGCAACTAGCAGGAAATGCCCATTCCTACTCTTTGTTTAGTTGTGGATAAAGTGAAATTTATCAAAGCTGATACTAAAGTTATAAGCTGCAAATGATGCATTACCAAGGTTTGCACCATTTTCTTTTTCTTTTTTTTAATACATATTCCTACCTCAACTGCATTGGTACCCAGAAGTAAATGACAGTTTGTTGCTCTCAACTCTAACAAGGAGTGTAAGAACTGAAAATGTTCTGCTTCTATGCTTTGATGCATCTGTGACTGGAATAAAGAAAAGGTGAGCCCTTTTCACCCTCCTCTTCAATTACTTTTCAGTTGAGAGTACCATTAAAGCATTCTTGGCAATCTAGAAAACTTTTGCACTACAATATCCATTTAAAAGACTCTCGACAGACTGCAGCAAGCTTTAAGCTAAAACCACATTTAGTTCAATTTCCTCCAGGTTAATTTTATTTTCATTTTAAGAGCACAGAAAATCTATAGGAGATATTCAAGACCTGCTTTGAATTAAAATCCTTACATTTGCAAATACAACTATCTGTAGGGTATTTAAGGCATTTTTATCATCCTCCATATAGTAAAGGAATGAATGTTTGTGTGGTGTTGAGTGTACTGCTCTGAGGGAGTGTGTTTTGGAGGAAAATACTGGACCAGATCCAACCACTTCAGAGAACAGAAAAGGTGCAGTGAAAAAGGTCACGGGATCAAAAAGTCTGATTTGCTTAATGGATATTGCAGATGAACACTTTGTATAGTCCAGCTGTGGCTTGAAGAACTTGTGGTCCAAGGGGAGCAATCAATGGTGTGGCACAAAAGAGGGCAATAAATCTTAAACTTGATATTGTAGTGGAAAAAAAATGTGATTACAGCATCTTCAGTATTGTATATTACACATCTCAATTTCGTTACATGACTGGGAACCTAACTCCTGCTACCTTTGACCATCGCATACTATTTATGTTATGCCTCATAGACACTGAAACACAGTCTGGTCAGAATAAAGCAGATTTTGCTTCCAGTTGGTCAGGCAAGCCACAGAGCATAAAACTCTCTAGTGACCTCTCCATCAGGGAAAAGGAGAAGAATTGAAAGACAAGAAATTTATTCCTGAAATCCTATCATGGGCCAGTGAAAATAGCATAATCTTTGAAGGCCAGAAAATATATCAATATATATCAATGATAGATCAATAGCTTATGATAGTCAACTTAATTGTTTTGGATTCCTCAAGGAACAGTTATTACACTCATATTTTTGCGTAGGAAAGAAGAAACATGATTTGCAAAGTCAAGAGTCCATTCTCAACATGGGTAAATTCTTGACAGGCTCATGAAAGATACTTCAGTTTAGATTTAATAATTACAAAAAAAAGAAAACCATGCTATTACAAGGGAAAAAAATCTCTATACAAGATGGCTAAAATTCTTATAACAACTCCCTAAGATTCACCTCTCTGTCCCTGGTGTTTTTCTCACCCTTCGATGTTTTCCACAGGTCTTTAGATGGTTCCATGTGATGGAAGTTGTTTGTTTGCTTTGTTACCCTTGTAACTGGCTTTTCCCAACTTCGCAGGTCAGTGTATTTTTAGCAGACCAACTGTGACTTGTTTACAGTTGGTCTGAAGTTTCCAGTGTCATCTTGCTCCTCCCCCACTCCTGTCATTCCAACACTGTAATCCCCTGTATTGCATTATTAAGATAAGGGCATAAACATTTCATTCTACCAACTGCTTATTACCACTTATTACTACGTATTATGGTTGTATCACACAATTATATAAAATTGCCGAAAAGTAAAACACAGAAACATAGAATATCTCAATTGGAAAGGGACACATAGAAATCTGAGTCCAGGTCCCCATTCCTCACAGGACTACCTAAAGCATGTGACTAAGTTGTTTAGATGCCCCTTGAACACTGGCAGGCTTGGGGCTGTGACCACTTCCCTGGCGAGCCTGTTCCAGTGACTGACCACCCTTTCAGTGAAGAACCTTTTCCTTATGTCCAATCTGAACTTCCCCTGATCCAGCTTCATTCCATTTCCTCATGTCCTAGTGCCTAGCAGTGGTCACCAGTATATTAGAGAATTACCTCCTAATCATTATAAGATTATCATTACAGATAACAAAGTAAAACAGTTGCAGGAATACTTAAGCAAGCTCAGCAAAGCCCGAGAAGTCCAGAAGATTAGCAAAATCAGTATAAAGTCCATGTTCTGCTGCTAGCCATAGCAATAATGTATTTACTGAGCCTGAGCCACTGGTCTACATGGATCCTAAGTATTTGGAAATGTGAAAGTAACTCAGTGTAATATTACTTATTGCTTGATACTCTTCAATATATTTAATCAATTTAGCATTCAATTCTTCTATGCAATGTGTAAGTTCTTATTTTGTTAATGTGTTTTGAGTGAAGAGCAAAGGTTACAAAGGTTAGTAGCAATAAACAAATGTAAAGCAATCATTGTAGATGAATGATCATTAAATGCTTAGCATAAAGCAGACATTTACCTTACTATTACATGCAGTACATTCTTTCAGTATTGTCAGATTTAAAGGCTTAAATTTACCTGTATTGAGTCAGTATTTCTGTGCTGTCCTTTCTCATTACAGAAGCTTTTTTTCTGAATCATTTCTCCTGTACACGCATTTTAAAGGTGTGTAATTAACTGGTTGCAAGTTGTTAGGCAGTTGATGAAGGGTGAACGAGGTGCTGATTTGTTTTCTTTATTTACATGTTTCCCATAATACTCTGATGAAAGCACGATGTGAAGGCATTTTTACCCTTTGCATTAGTCTTTCTTTGTTTCATCAGAATAAGAAGTGGTTTGTGATGCCATTTGCAATTCCTCAAACTCCATTAAACATTAGTGTTCAGGGAAGCCTAAATCAAAAACATAGTAAGTGCTACATGAACACAGCATTGCTGTCCCTGACACAAACAACCACGTTAAGGAGGTACTTTTTTTCTGACTATAGCAGTACATCTGACCACACTCAGCTTGTTGTTTAATAATATGCTGGTTTTGAAGACCTAGACAATTCAGAAACTGTATCCCACACCTATTCACTTTTAGCCAGAGAGAATAATAATTATGTGGGGCAACCCACCCTTCAACCAAGCAGCAGGGAGGGAGACATTTTAAGACAGTTTCATTGCTGAGGTCTCACAAAGGCCCTCATTGTCTACTCCTGTCAAAGATGTCTACCCTGGAGTGTTTGTAGCCACCTTTATTTTAGCATTGTTTCTAACAATCATAATAAATAGCTTGCACCGTGAAAAGGCCATCCTCTTATACATGTACCTCTGAAAAACTCTCTGAAAAACGCTACCCTTAATTATACTGCATAAAGTAAAATCAGCATGAGAGGTTTTCAGTGAGTGGGAGCTGAATTAGAAGTAGGGGAGCAGGCTGAGAACTACCGAGACAGAAACGACTGAAAGAGCAGAGGCACGAGGAAATTAAACCGAGGCGTGCATGGCGGAGTGTATTGAAATGGCAAATAATAGTCTGGAGAAATTGGTAGGGGATAAGCGGGGGACAAGCAAGCAGAAACATAATAGAAAGTGTGGATGAATATGAAAGACAAATGGCAAAAACAAAGAGCCCTTTATAACAGGCAGGAACAATTTAGCTGTGTAATCACACAATCCTGCTGTGACCGAACCCCAGCGCAATTAGTGCGTGGACACATACCCCAAGCACAGCACTTTGAAGACTATGGCAACATGTTCTGTCTCTTGTTTCCAGCTCACACACCTCCGCCCCACCCCACCTCAGTCAGCAGCAGCTTGTGTAGTATCTTTGTTTTCTGCACGAGCAACAGCAGTGCCGGCCACAGACGGTGACAGCAGCACACGCCGGGTAAGCAGAACCTCCCTGTGAGCAAACCCAAGACCGGAGTGGCACCTGTAATTAGTTCCTAGTCAGCACCATTAGTTCCTAGTGGCACCATCAAATCATTCTTAAAAGGTTTTCTTTATTAATGCTACACATAACTTCGTTGATCTATTTTCTCATCTGTTGTTTCTTTAGACAGTATAATACATTCTTTACTAATATATTTAAAACAAGTATGTGACACAGTGTTAGAGGAGAATTGTGGGTGTCACTGCTAGGAGCAAATGGCATCTCCTCTCTACTTAGTATGTATTTTGAAGACCTCATTACAGATTGTTCATGTTCAGGTCACCATGTTCTGAGCACATCTTGTTTGCTGAAACAATTTTTACTTCTAATAGAGCCCGAACTGAGTTAAAATGTTTTCTAAATTACATCGACATCATCTGAATCCAGAATCTTCAAAGGACAACTAGCTGCAGTCTTTTCGAAACTCCTGTGGGAAAAATTCCTTTCAAAAACATGAAATTAGAGCAAATAAATGACTAAGACATCAGATGCAGAATTGAGACACTTAAATCCAGAGTTATGGTCCAAACGCTACTACTGCTCAGCTGTTGTATAATCTTGTGAATAATTTCTCATTTGACCTGCCAGTTCTTTGTGAAATCCTCCTTTCCTGCAATCTACAGTTGTACATACCCAAGTCAGAGCATACCTGAACAGAGGATCTGATATGAATTACCAGAGCATGACTTACACTTATCCCAAAGGATCAAGATTGTCAAAACATCTAACTTGTTTTAAAATAGCAGCATTTAGTGTACAAGCACCAGTGTAGTTAGTGAAGTCTGTAGGGAAGGAGAAAATTTTGATCCCAGTTTCCTGCTCATTCTTTGGCTTCTTTCTGAAACTCAGGAGTTTCTAGGATTAATCCATACATCCCAGATTGACTCGATGTACAAGAGAGATATTGACTGCTGTTGCTAAGATGTAAAAGAAAATGGTAACTTACTCCTGTAATTTGCACAGCTCCTTCTTCATTCAGAGTGCTCAATGCATATTCTAAAATTTCCTGCTGGACCTCAAGGGTTGCAGACAAAATTAGTCATTTCCAACACCCGATCAAGTTGGCTTAAAGTTTAGCTGGGGTACTAATTGCCTGTAGGAGGCAATTTTCAACTGTATAGCTTAATTTCATACCTCTGAGTCATATTCATGTTGTTTGGATAGAAATTCTGAGTCATTAGGGACCTCTTTTGTCAAATGCTCAGTCTGAAGGTTAATGAGTTTATATGAGGATACCTGAGATAACAATGATTAACTAATTGAGTGGAATTGGGTCTCTTCTTGCCATCTATTCCATCAGTATCTTTATACACATACAAATACATATATATCAGAAAAATTTCTTTGTGTAACTTACCCAGCCATTCTTCTGTCTGACCACTTTTGTCCACCCAACACACACTGGTCTGTCCACTGAGTTTCTGTACCCTGGACAGACAAACTCCTCTCTGCCAGCCCTACACAAGCTACAGGACAGCAACAGGCAAAGGAGACATGAAGGACCTAAGGCTATGGCTCACTTGTCACTCTCTCTCTGCTGGTCACACCAGTGAACCATACTGTAGTTTTCAGGGGCACATAAATTACTCAAATCTATCATAGCCATTTTTTACTATACTGCATTTCAGTTCCCATCAGTTGACCTTGGAGCCATTTACTTGAGATCTAATGTAAGATTTTTCTTTCAATGACAAAAGGTCTCTTTTTCATTGTGTACTTGATCATTTTAAAACATTTTATAGACTCATTTTTTCAGGCCTTAATCTTGACATTCCTGCATGAACCACTAAAGCTGAAACTCACAAAAAGCAGCCTCATCAGGAGCTAAAGATATGAAGTTTAATGGCAGAAATTAGCAAAAGCAATGGAAATCATTCTAAAGCTTTTTCCAGACTTCAGTTAAATGTATACATATATCCTCTTGTCTGAAGGCATTGCAGCACAGGTGTTTGGGTCTCTCATTAAAATGAATCTCAGTGACAGCATCCCCTTAAAAATAGTCATATTTTTAATTTGCTTATATTCTACATTCACAAGTAAGCTTACAGGGCTCATTTTCTTTTGCAAAACTCATCTCAGATGTCCATTAAAGTTCATAGACATTTAAAATTTAAAGCTTAGCAAAAAATAATTTGGAACTCCAAGATCAAAAGATTATCATCTGAATATGATGTCTACTGGTTTAGCATCTTAGAAAACTGTGAAAATGTGTTCAGTAATGGCCAGGTGAATTCTCCAGCAAACCTGTAAATAAAAGGATATAAATCCCCTGGTGGGAAACAAATGTTGTAATATACTCTGGGCTAGCTCTACTGTATATACTTAGGGCTAGCTCTAGTACCAGCTAAAAGTACCTAGCCTTTATATTTTTGCCTTGTCTCCTTCCCAACCCCAGGAATGCACTGGCCTGATGGAGGGGCCCAGGAGCAGCTGGTCCTCAGAGTGGCCACTTGGAGCTGCCTGGTTTCCTCAGTCAATACTAAAGCTGCAGGACAGCTGTGGTTGGAGCAGCACCATTGGTAAGGCTCCTGTGCCTCAGTGCATTCAGGTGAAGGAGTCCCAGGTGCTGTGCCAAATCCTGTGCTGAGGACAGGCACTTGCATTAGCTCTTTTAATGAGCTGTGTGCTGTGGTACTTTGCTGCTGCTGGTGATACAGGCAATGTCTTAGTCACTGAAATGTTCACCCAGGGAGCTAAACAAGTTGTGAGAGCTGCTCTCTGACTCTGCTTCAGCAGGCAACTTTTAAATGAAAAATGAAATTATCTAGGCAGAATGCAGGCAGGTATGTAATCACATACAGCATTTTCATGTGCTGGGAAAGCTGTAGATGACAGAGTGCAACAGAGTTTTTTTCAACGAGGGCAACCAACACACCACACAGTACAACAACTGAGACAGAACAAGACACAGAAGGAAGACAAGGAAGAACAAATGCACATCATTCTGCTGGGTTTGACATTCATATAGGTTTAACTGGGAATGTGTGTCCCAGGCTCACCAACTAATATTTACCCCATTTAAAGTATATTGCATATGACATTAATACATGCCTACTAATCTCAACATAATTAGCAGTGTATTGGGAAGGGACTATTACTGCAGGTTTGCCCCAAGTTGTGGCATGGTTTCCACAGCCTTAACTACATTATGATAGTCTCAACAATGGTCAAAGGCTTACCTGGAAACTGCATATGGATCAGCTCCAGACCAGCTGAGTGCTTTAACTAGGAGACTACCATGTGAAAGAGGAGGTACTGCCTCTCCTGGTCACATTTGGTTGGTGTCTCCCTTCTAGGAGGAATGCCATGGGAACTATTGGGTTGAGCACTGCAGATCTGCATGAGAGCTGAATGCTAAGCTACTTGCATAGTGCTGACACCAACATGCCTTGGCCATGGCAGTTTGAAAACCTAGAGAATGCCAAATGCAAAGATATATGTGGGTGTTTTAGGGATCAGAATATATAAGTTTGAACTTTGGGAGTATGGGGTTTTTTTGGGGTGGGCTTTTTCACCTTTTTCTTTGTAGATTGGTGTGAAATCAGCATGGGAATGTAAGAAGTATTCTGAATTTGGAACTGAAGAAGTAAAAGGTTATTTATTTGGCTCTCCCAAACTAGAAATAAATACTCTGAAATCTGTGGAACAGAATCGAGATGAATCCAAACTTTTGCTTTCACAAAGCTACTCTGCTAATCATTCAGTGGCATAAAAAATGTTTTTCCAGTAATGTCGTGTGTAATACTTCACCAGGAATTCATTGAATTTGATGAATTTAGTACACTAATTTGCTTTTTGACTTACCAATTTACTTCAGGTTTTACATTTGATGTTTTTTTTTTCAAACACATTAGAAATGTGTAGATTATAACATGCCACATTGATTTCATTTCATTCTGACATCTTAGAAAGAATATGAATTCCTTTATTTTGCTTTTCTTTACTAATTGTATGCTGTATATAAGCAATCGTTTTTAAATTCTAATGTGTAGCATCACTTGATTTCAAAACACATTACGGTGCTTTTAAAACACAACTATGTGGTAATTGCAATTTTATGCTTCAATTCTCTACCACATCTGAGCATTTCAAGATTAGTCTATTGAAGATGATTGCCTGTGAACTATCTGACTGTAGATGGTTTACAGAGTTTTCACTTTTACCCCAAGTATTTACCTGATCATATACACTTTTTTCATACTCTTGTTAGATACAATAATGTTAGAGGAAGGAGCTTAAATAAAATTACATTGGTTGTAATCTGCTTAAAGCAAAAATATTTTAGTCTTGAAGTTTAAATACTTTTGTCTCTTGTACAAATTGTACAAATACTTTTGTACTTCATTCTGTGAAGAATTCCAATTATACCAAGAACTTAGTGGGTATTCCCAATTGCATAACACATAAGCCTACCCAAAACCTCTCTTAATAAACCACAACATTTAAAATAGTCTTTAGTCTGAAGAGACAAATCAAAGCAAAAAGTGAGAACATGAGTACTGGAAAACATAATTTAAAATTTATTTTTTCTTAATTTTATAAGGACATTAAAAAAAATAAACAAACAACTAGTCTGACACATTCTCTTAATACCTTCATTATCCACCACCAGTCTTGCTATTTATTCTGAACATATTTAGAAAAAAATTAGAAAATATTCCCTTTACAACTCATTTGTGCAAAAATATATCCCTTTTGAAGAACTCAACATCTTTTTGACCTGAATATTACCTGCAATATTTTTCTTTGGCTGCTAAGAACTCATACGGCAATGTACTCAATAACTTGTTTGCCCAAGAGCAGCCTCTGCTGTGGAGTCAGTATTTCTGGTATCTTGTTTACTCACCTATTTTCCAGCTCTACTATTCCATGATTTCCAGCTGGAAAACCACTTAAGGATGGGAGCCTGCCCTTTTCCTTGCATTGTGCTGTTCTGACTGTGCTGTGCAGAATCATCGTTTAATAGGCACTTAGTGAAATGCAGGCAAAGCAGGTGAGGCAGAGTGCCCGATCTTCCCGACTGCTCTATGACCTTGTCAATAAGTTGCTCTACAGGCAGGGCATACGAGACACCTACAGAAGACCTGAGAAGGAGCCCCAGCAGCTTGTCTGCCCCAGATAAAGATAAAACCAACTGCAGCAATACCGTTTGTGGAGTGCTGCTGAATTGGAGCCAGGCTGAGGATTCAACAGTGAGATTTAAAAATTGTCAGTTTCTGTCATTATTAAGTAAATTACTTTTAGTGCTGCTAAACATGTTATACAAGGACAGCATGGCGCAATGCTTTCTTGCCCATAAGATCCTGCGTAACTGAAAGCACTCACACACATTTCAAGGCATCATTATAAACTGGCTCCTCGAAAGACGGGGATGCAGGTAAGGTTAGCTTGCTGGGGAGTGTGGCGCCCAGCGGCACCCTGGCCATGTGNCTGGCCGCAGCCGCGGGGCAACCTTGTCTGCCTTGTGCCTAGTGCCTGTCCTCATCCTCTTTGTTTGCCTTGCCCTGGCCCTGGGCCTTGCCCTCACCCGCGTGCTCATGCACACGCAGGGTCCAGCAGCTGCTGGTGGATCAGCAGAACAGAAAGTCCATGTTGGCACCTGGCACAGCAGCAGTGCCAAACAGTTCCGATGGCACAGGGAGATGAGGGATCTGGTCTTCCAAAGGGGCAAGACAGAGGAGCTGGGGAATTGTCCTGGAAGTCTGCCATGGCAGCCTTGGAGCAATCATCTCTCTCCATCATCAGACCTCCAGTGGCCCCGCTTGCTGGGGATGGGACCTGCCCCCACCTTGAGCCTCATTTTGGGAACCCTTCAGGAGTGCTGGATGGATAACTACATAAAAGGTTAAGTTACAGTTTAAAACTTGTCAGCATTATGTCAACAATAAATTTATAATATGGTTTCAATGAAGTCTCTTTTCTAGTTCAGGTAGACTACTATCTCTTGCCTTTTTTTTTTTTTTTTTTGTAGATAGCAAGGTAGAAATCAGGAAAAAGCTTGTGGTTTCCAGGGCAAATTCATGTTAATATAGCTGCAATATTTATTAATTTATGTATAATCAGTGTTTCTAGAACAAACTGTTACAAGCCTGTGTTTCACAACACACAGAGCTAGAATGAAATAGCAAACTAGCAAGATGTTTTGTCAGCCCAGCATACCTTCACAGAAAAGCTTTCCATTCTGTCAGCAGCAGCCACAGCTTTGGTTCCTTTTGTCACCCAACCAAAGCAACTGACCTCAGCAATTATAATTTGCTGATTAGTTTGAGTTTGAGTTATGCAATCATAGCCAAGATTTTGGCAGCCTGTTCTGGAGCAGATTTATTAATGATGATCAATTATGATCAGGTGGAATTTCTGACAGATTTTTTTTATTGTTTCTTGACTATATATGGGAAGTCTCCCATTAGATAAATGCAGTTAACGAGTTGACCCTGCCATCTGCTGTCATTTCTGCTGCTGCTTCCATGGTTTAGTGCCTGCTCAGAGTCTCCTAGGTCACTCCCTCTCCTTCAGCTCAGCATGGAATACAAATCTTTCTAATGAGCCCACACAGTGTTGAGGACTTGTCATTCATGCTGTGCCTGGTTTCCTGTAGCACAACTGCTGAAAGCTTCACTTGCAAGATGGGCTGGTTTTATCTTCAGTAAAAAAAGCACAGAACCAGAAAAGGCTCACTGAGAGAATTTGCAAAATCCACCAAGTTTCCCAGTTTTCAAGATAAATAAGTGTAGAGTTGGTGAGAACGATAAATAGCAATTTTGCCTTGTGTCGTAGTTTGGACAGGTGTTTACCAAGAAAGGCAGGAGCCTCCCTTGGAATGAGAAATGTAAACGCCCTTCCCTCCGAATTAGTAATATTTTGAAATCAAGGGGCTCTCAGGGAAAGATAGGGAATAGGAATAACAGATCTTTACTAAGTATTTATATGAGGCAAACAGACAACAACTGTACCGGTGACACCAAACCAGACCCAGAGAACCCACTGGCAGCTGCTNGCGAGCTCCTCTCCCCCGGTCACAGCCACACGTCCCCCTCCCAAAGCCGAGAGCAGCCTGAGGGCCAGGGCGGGGCTCCGGAAGGCCGAGCCGGCGAGCGGGACCGGGCTGTGTCCCAGCCCCCACCAGCTCCACCCCCCGCGGGGTCTCTGTCCCTCCCTGAGGAACCCCCAGACAGGGAGGGGCTGCACCCACATGGCCGCCGGGCTCGGCGACATCCATTGTCCTCCTTAAGTACCGTTATTAGCATTTCTAAAGAGGAAAAAATTTCTCTAAGAATTGTCAACACCTTACAGTTTGACATTTTGATTGTTTCTGTGTACTTCACACAACTGCAGCTGGTTACAGGTGAGATAATTGTGGGCAATACTCTGATAGTTCATTATGATACTCAGCTTACCACAAGTACATCACTGCTGCAGCAATAAGGACACCAGAGAGGGCAGCATTCCATGGTGCCCATCCATGTCCATACCTCACCATGCCTGAGGCACATACAGAAGCACACTGCCCACAGCAAGATGGAACTCACCCATTTTTTGTCCTTGTGCATAGGTGTGAGGGGCCCAGAGTGAACTGAATTTTAGTCTTTGAAGGTAAGAGTTCAAGAACTACCTAGAGAATACAGATCTTCTCTGAACAAGGAACCATAGAATGGCCTCTTATGCTGTGGGCAGGGACACCTTCCACTAGACCAAGTTGCTGTAAGCTCCATCTAACCTAGCCTTGAACATTTCCAGGGATGGGGCATCTACAGCTTCTCTGAGCAATCCGTTCCAGTGCCCCACCACCCTCACAGTAAAGAATTTCTTCCTGACATCTAATCCAAACCTACTCTTTTTCAGTTGCAAACCATTCCCCCTTGCCCATAACCACCTCTGGTGGTGCACTGACCAGTATTTTTTGTCTTATTTCTGTTGTCCTACCCTATCACAGGACTGAAGAGAAACAAACAACACCCTAAAAACTGCTTTCTTTGGGTACAAGACAAATATCATAATCAAAATCTACACAGACACCAGAGTCTGTTCCCAGCATTATCTCACAAAGAAGGGAAAAACCCAGTAAAGCATGTGGTGAAAATACAGTACTTCTCAAAAAGCAGCAAATATTCCAGAAGTCAGAATTGATCTTTATGGCCTGGAAACCAATTTTCTCTCTTTTTTCTCCCTGCTTGCTCCCCTGTAGCCCCTGTCTGCATGTTCAAAGTAGCAGGTTATGACTTGCTTTGATTTTGCTTGCTTATCATCATGCAGCTCAGGTTTTACAGTTATAAAAAGTCCACTGAATTATAGCTTCAGGGGGATTGACAAGATGTGCTTCAGTTCTGAGACAGAACTTGGAGGGGGAACTGTAGATGCAGGAAAACTCTCCTTGGCAACATAAAAAGCCTCTGTCCAGTGTGCACAATCTTCCTTTGCTGAACTTAATGGCCTGCGAAGAGCGCAGTGCAGTAATATTTTGTTGCTTCATCTCCTAATACACTAGCTGAAAAAAAGAGTTGAGTTTATTGATATGTTTTGTTCCTTGTAAAGTGTTTTGTGCTCATGTTAGAAAGTTTTATTTTCTTCAGATGGGATCAAATTCATTAGGTACCAGCTGCCTTCACCCACCTCCTCTTGGACACATGCAATTTCTAAAACCTTGCTATGAATCTTCAGATTAATTTTACTGGGTGTTGTATCACATCCTTGGATTTACCACAGCACTGTAATTACAAAGGTGAACTGAACATCTCAAAAAGAAGCACAGAGATAAGGCTGCATCGAACTGTGCTCTGGAGAGCACACCTGCAGCAAGCCCTCCTCTTGCAACACATGGCAAAAAGACACTGGCATGGGAGTTCAGATGGACAGCTGGGTCCCCAGGGCACGTTCAGACTCTAAGGGCAAATCCTTGCACAAGTTACATCCCTTGAATGTATGGTGGCCCAAAGACCCAGAGTAATGGTCTCTCAAATCAAGTAAGGCTTAAAGTGTAGATGCAGCATTTCCTCCCTGGCCCTGTCCATGCTCAGCAACCCTAAAATAAAACTTACATCCCCCACCCTGTGTGTCTACCTGGCATTACTTTCTCCATGAAAAGATCAGGAAACAAGGCAAAGGATTCCCATTTATAGGACATACTGGGACTGAGCCTCACCCTTTAGCAAAGCCTGTAGGACATTATCTACACCCCACCTCCTGATTTTAGTAAATTAGTTTAGTCCTCGTCCTTGAGCTATTGCTCCATCTGTGAACATCCTACTGGAGTAAATTTATGGGTAAACTTCCCCCTCAGCGTTTGTTCCCAAAGCCCTTGCTTACAGTCCCCCCTGGGAACAGTTGCTGTGCTGCATCCCCTTCAGGCTGTGCTTTTGAAATATTCCCCACAGGAAAGGCAGAAGTAGCTCCTTGCTGATGGTCTTTCTTTTGAAAAGCAAGAGGAAACACTTCAAGGGAAGTCAGTGAGGTCAAAAAACCCAGCAGTGAAGCAGTCTCTCACAAATAAGCAAGAATGTAATGCAGAGTTCCTCTGCAGAATTTTCCAGAAGTAAAATAAATTGGAGTACATGAGTGGATGTCGTTCCAAATCAATGATGTAAAACATTTAAATATTTAACCAAAATTTCAGCAGCTTATAAGGTATCAGAGAAGCTATTTACTATGAAATTTGGACATTGATTCGTTTCCTAAAATACTGAGATGTTAATTGCAAAACCCACTATCAGTTATGCACAATGGGTTAAGAAAATAACTGTTTAGCAAGGAAATATTTGAATATTTTGCAGGGCTTTGCTATTTAGAAACTCTTTGCCTTTGCAACTCATGACAGTCAGTCTTCTCTATCCTCTGATTAGCCATAGCAAAAGAGAAAAACCCCTACCCCTAACCCAAGACCTTTGTGAAATAAAAACACCCTCTATTTTTTCAGGGCTTCGAGCTTCTCTTCCACTCTCTTCAGCTCAACCAATAGTTAAGCTGGTATAACGTCATGCTACAAAATAGCTTAAAGAAATATACCTGATGCTTCAGTTTCAGGCAACATTTCAGTTTCTCCCACCATTATGTCTCCTGGCTGAGCCAAAACACATTTGGATTAATTTTCAGGCCATCAAGGGTTTTGCCTAAGTTTTATTTGTATCTCTCTTTTTTTTTTTTCCCAACTGTTGGCCTTCTTTTCTCTTCTTCTAACATAGTCTTCCTGGGATGAATATCAGCCAGTTAAATAGGAGTTCTGAACTGTGTCCTTAACGCAAGTTCTAACCTAGGTAAGTTTGCCCAGCTGTGCCAGGAAGGCTCATGTCGTAGGCTGCATCCCCACTGAAGTCTGACAGCCCTCAGCCTGGAAAACAGACACACCAAGTTCCTTACTGAGCAATCAATTTTTAAAAGAATATTTAGTGTTCCTTCTTCAGCAGCCTTATTTTACCACCAGGATGAGTCCCTAACCTGGTGCTTATTGCACATATGAGGTATGCAGCTCTAAACCTTTCCTTTTACTGAGGGCTGAATAGTTTAACTGTTTATCCCCAATTTTTTTGTTGTTAATGTTAGCCAATCTAATCATTCTAGTTTCTTCTTATACGTTAACAGCTTAATTAAAATGTCAATGAGAAGGTAAAGACAAAATAAACTGAGAAGGGCTTGCTTGCACAGAATCTAGTTCAAGATCAGAATCTCAAAGGATCCAGTAGCAACCATCCACAATACCCCACCAGATGGGACTTTGCTCTTTGGCCAGCATATGTGAGGGCTCTGCCTGAATCATCAGCAATTCCAGTGACCAGCAGAATTCTGGAGCAAAGATCTGAATCTGTCAGCAGCTGGGGTTACTGAGACAATGCTCCTACATGCCTCACTGACCATAGTTACATTCAAAACAAGATGCTTTCCATCATTTATACCTCAGGCACTGACTCCTGCCTATTGGTATGTTTTTGCTCCATCACTGTTCTTTCTGCAGGTGCTGTTAGACAATCAGTGAACAGGAAGAATGGTCAGGCAGGAGGAGGAGGGCAAGGCGCCACTTTCATACAGAAGATTTTCACGTATCTATACCCTGTTCTGTGTGAACAGGGCCATAACTGCACTGCGCTGAAACAGTTACTAAGAGGGGTAACTTCAGCTTTGTGCTTCTTTCAGGGCACTGCAATTGGCCTGACACAGCATCTGACCTGGGACATCATAACTGAGTTCACACACACTATGGAGCTACTGTGCCATCATGAGAACCAGTCTGAACTGCATCATTCAGAAGCCAGCCAGCTGCATTTGAGGATGTTTCTCTGGCATCCCAGAGACAGGACACCAACATCTCAAATATGGTATTTGAATACAAGATCATGTCACCTATTACACACACATTGGCTGACATTCAAGCTATTGAGTACTAAGAGCAACTTGTTCCCATTGGTCTTCCTGTATGAGCTTCTGAATTACTCACCGTCATCCAGAAAGTGATAAAATTATATTTATGACTACTACATAAAATTCAAACAAGACCTTTATTTACATTAGGTTTTCAAGCGGTGGGTGTTGCAACATACATAACAAAATTTCATACTACATTTTTTATAGGTAATCAGGTTGAAAAACTGATCTACAGAATCAATTTGTCAAAATAGGCTAAGCAGAAAATGTGTCAACTTGGCTTAAGAGTACTCTGTCAATTTTACACCATTTTCTATCATTCAGAGTATTTCTGATGTCCTGGTTACAAAAACAGATTGCTCATGCAGGTTAATTTACAGTGAACGCCCTAGTAAATTTTATGTTCTTCACTTGTTCAGAAGAGCATGTCAATACTCTCCTCACCTTGTCTCAAAAAGCAATTATGGATCCAAATAGGTAAAAAACTTGATCTATCAGGACATTTTTAACAGAGAAATAAAACAGATTTAGCAAGACAAGGAGTCAGAACATACATTCTGTGGCTAATTGAATTAGAATCTCTCATTTTGTAGAAAACAACTTGTACTGTAAAAATTAACCAAGTTCTTTTATTTCATACTAACATTATGCAGCAACCAATATGAGTGTCTAGGTAAACAGAGACTTTGTGAAATGTTTTGCTGCAAAGCTGACCAGTAATGCACGCAAATGATAAAGTCATCAACTCTGCTTACTGCCAGAAGTAATTAAAAAAAAAGGTTTCAGGAGCAAATAACACTGATTCATACTGTACTGTGCTCAAGCACTAGTCAACAAAATCTATTAAACTACATGGGTGGGAAAAAAAAATCAGAGCAGCTTTGTTATCTTACTTGTGACACCTTATTTAAATTTCAGGCATTACTTCTTTATATCAGCATAAATATGTAGCCTTCTACAGGTTTTATGATGTGATTACAGACATAAAAATGTTATAGTAGAAAGCAAGAGCTAGTTCAAGGAATTTCAGACTTTGAAATCAGCAAGATACAAAGCTAAAATTCATATGTTCCTTTTCAAGTTATGAATACTTTCACTAAAACATAAATATTTTAACATATATTATTTTTTTCTGACATTCAAAATTGTAAAGTCAATATGGCAGAATTATTGTTAAAAGCACATATTTACAAATATTCTTTTTTCCATACATAAAGTATTTGGCATAATTATAACAATCTTACTGCATACACAACTGTTTGCTTCTTTTTCACATAATGGTACACTCCTTATTAAAATTTACCAATTATGTACAAAAATACTTGAACATTTATTATAGAAAACTTCTATAACTACTGTCAACAGCTTGTAACTGCTGAAGGTTTAATTGAGAGAATATAAAAAAGTGGTCACTTTCTTCCAGTTAAACTATCAACAAATCAAACACAGCTAAGATCAACATGAGCTTCCCAACAAAAGAGGGAGAATATTTTTAACAATATGATTTAAATGCAGTTCACACATCTGTTCCCAAGCACATTTAAACAGTCAATAAAAGAAAGAGGATACAAAACGTACATACAGAAGGTGCTTTTCTTTTCCTTCCCCTCCACATTCCTACGTCTTGGCATTAGCTTTCCAGAGCTCTTCAGATGCCAGTCACTAAAATACAACCTAAGGCCAAACACCATTCTCAACAATAAAGATGATGGTGATGAACTCAAGATAAAAAGCAAATCAAAACCCTGGCTCCAATGGTACATACACATCCAAGGAACTGTTCAGAATTTTTGCTAGATTTTTACAAAATTATTAATGACCTTCGCAATTAGCTTTTGAAATGTATGGATTGTAAACCAGCCCTTTGTATTTTAAAAAATTGGCTCATTTAGTGAATTGCCTTGATACTAGTCAGTACTGACTGTGTACACAAGTTCAGTGAACAATTCATTTGTACCTACTTCATACACACGATTGTATTTTAGGGTGAGCTTTCAAGAACAACAGAGAGCCTTCACTAGAAAACTGCTAGCTTTAAAAATCTCCCCAAAACTAAAACAACAACAACAACAAAAAACATTAACTGGAAGAATAAAAATAAATTGCACCTCAAAAAGAAAAAGGATGTGTCAGGTACATACACTAATGGCACAAAACCTTATTGGGATTCACCAGAATGGTGCTGTACGCTGAATGAAATACAGGTATTTTTCCATCTTAAAAATAACATAAGCCAAGTATGTGTTTCAAAAATTCCAAACCACATTCTTACAACAGTTCTCTGCTGTATAATTTGCATTATATCTCAGTTTTGCCACATACATTTGAAATGACCAACCTGTTCATCAGATAAGAGAAACAACTTTCAGCTTACTTGCAGAAACATCCTAGTCTACAGACTACTTTGTTAGAAAGCGTGCATTTATCTCTAGTAGTAAAGATCCAGTCAGTATATTCTGCATTTTGTAAGAAGCATTCAGCTAACTCATATGAGAGTTGTAGGGTTTTAGATTTAATTTTTTAAATAAAAATAAAGTACAAATAAAAACATTTATCAGTATTCACCACCATGAAATAAAAAAAAAAAAAATCCTCTCATTCATGCTTCCTATAATATCTGGCAACCTAAATTAGTAATTTCATTTCAAATGTGCAACATAATATTAATAAGCATTTCGAAATTACTCAAAAGAAAAGGTGGACAAAATATTAAAGTGCCTAACTAAATGAGTTTTATCATTTTTAAAAAATATTATTTCTTAAACAGTAAAGAATGTGTTGCAATTAAATATAAAAGTGGCTTCTCATAGCTGAGAGACTTTGCGGGGCAGAGGCCTGGGCCGGGGAACCTGCTCAGTCCTCCTGCTGCTGCTTTCCAGGTTGTTTGGCCGAACCAGCTGGGGCTTGGGTGGCAGTGCTGGAGGGTCTGCGGCGGGTGGGATGGAGAGGCTGTGAGGTAGAGGAACAGGGCGCTTCAAAGTCCGCTCGTACACGCTGTAAGGTGGCGGGGTTTTGCTTTCTTTTCTCACAGGCTCCTCAGAAATGTTGTAGCTTGGGACAGTCACTGCTGGTTCGCTGCCTTGGCTTTCAAAGCCTGACGTCTCTGATGTGCTACATCGGCTGAGCGAAGAGATGCCACTGCTGTAACTCCCTGACAGTGCTGGGGAGTTGGATATGAGCCCCGAGGAATGATACTCCACTGGAGACGGTGTGAATGATTGCACAGACCCCTGCTCAAAAGAAAGGGCAGAAGAAGAATTTACCTGGCATATAGGAGGGAGAGTGTTTCTGTGCTCAGGCTGAAAACATACATAGATACAGTGCATATATGTGAGCTTTGATAAACAGAAATGGTTGTGTCCCTGTTTAATCAAGACCTGGTAAGAAACCGATAAAAAGCTCATTTCAGTAGTGCTTGGGTACAACTTTAGATAGTGGTCATTCCATTAATTTTTATAAATGGAAATAAAACTGTTTTTAAATGTTATCTTAATATCATAATACCCTGGAAAAATCAGGAAGTCTTTAGAATGCACCCTTAGTTTTCTCAGCTGAAGTGGAATACATCACTGGGTGCAGAACATACCTGGGGGTGTCCTGCCCCCTAATGCCAAAGCCCAGTCACTGCTGCTACTGCAGGCTCTCATATCCCAAATTCAGTTTCCAAAGCGTTTCCTCACAGCTTTTGGTGCCTTGCCATGCAGTGAAAAGTGCATTTACATCATGGCATCATTTCTGAGTGTACCACAAAACCAGTGTCGGAGGAGTAGCACAAAGCAGGTGTCAAGGTAAGAGTGGCCGCTGGGTGCCAGCCCTCTTCTCTGTTGTTCCTGCTCCCATCTAGGGCAGCAGCAGAATGGCTGGAGATGAAAGCTTCACCACCATTCCTCTCCCCCATCTCCCAGGTGTTTCTCAGACACACAAACAACAGCACACCACGTGTGCTTCAGGGACAAGGGCCATATGGAGGGCACAGGTGGCCAGAGGCTGCACCAGCAGCCTCACAGGTCAGTGAGGGACAGTGAGGGACCAGAGGCTGAGGACCCAAGCAGCATCAACGGTGCTGATTACAAATAAAAGGCAGGGACAATAAAGGCCTACCTAAAACTATCGAGCAGTTCTATTCCAGTGAAGCAACTTCAACTGAAAACTGTAAAAAGTTAGCCCACACTTTCCAAGTTGAGAAGTTTCTGCAACACAGCTAATTATGGCTGGAGTCATCTGAGACAATCCAGACTTATTGGCCTCAAGCCTTAGGTTAAAGAAGGGATGGAGAAATCGCATTAAAGACAAATTTCTCACTCCCATTCTTGTTAGACAGGTTGACACTCAGCTGCTCAGCTTGAGGTAAGAGTGTGAGCCATGCAACAAAGGACAGGATGGAGGAGGACGAGAGGCGCAGGGGTGTACAGAGCTGGCTGCACTGACTTTATGCTGTTGAGATAATTTTAGTTATCCATCTAGGACTGGATCCACAGAGCACTGAAATAAATCAATGGAGAAAAAAATAATCTTCATTTACATCAGTGGGTTTTGTACTAGGATGGTTTTCTCTGGCAGCATACTGTTAGAAGAAAGGCTAAAATCTGAGCCCTGTATATGGCTGTGGAAAAGCAGAGAGAGTTTTATTTAAAGCTCAACACCTGGTGAAGACATTTCAGACTTTCTGAGGAGCCTGTTTAACTACTTGTTTCATGTTCCATTCCTCTGTATGTGAGGAAGCTGCAGCTGCACTCCTACTCTCACAAACATCCAGGGTAAAGGTTTTCAAATACATTATGTATTTGGCTCCAGTTCCAAGAACACTAGACACTTGGATTAAGTGACCACATATAAGATTTAGGACCTTCGCTTTTGTCATTCAGAACAAGGGCAAATGTATGTAAAGCCTGCATGGGTAACCAGTTGGTTCTGGTAAAACAGTGTAGACTGCTTTTACTAGTAGCAAGTAACAGTCTAGACACCAAAACAGTCTGGAAATTCATGGATCCTCAAAGTGAGATCCAGCAATTCTCATAAGTATTTTGGGCCAGCATTCCTCTTCCATGCAGCAATCCAGACCATGCAAAATGCTTAAATTCAGTCCAGACCTATAGAAGAAGAATGTTAGGACAAACTTCAAACACCTCTAAGAATCATCAGTACTGTGTCCATTCAGGAGGAAGTGTCACTCATCTTTGTACAAGATCCTAATGTTCTAAAGAGCTTCCTAGTAAGCAATTAGGGCAAAACCTGGGATTGATGCTCTCTTCAGCAGAATGGTAATAGGACTATGGGGCACTCTGATAGCCAGCAGAATTGCTTTGTGATGAATTTTGACCACTGTGCAGACACAAGTAGAAAAGTTACAGGCTTATGGGAAGGCGAACAGGAAAATGACTGTGGACTTGTAATTAGGGAGCTCAAGGGGAAAGGAAATATTCTGGGGAGCTGTTTTCCTCCTCAGGCAATGTATATCTCTGCAGTATTATTTATGCATTGGGTTGCTGAGGAGTTTCTTTGGCAGGGCTACTTCCTTCTATCCTTGCATCTGAGTGCCTGAAGCACCAGTCATGCTCCTTTCTCCTTCCATGTTGTTGACTCTTATATTTCTACCTGCAGAATCATCTCTGCTTCAATGGGGTTGCAGAGGCTATCCCCAAGACCAGTGTCATGCAACCAGGGTCTGCCAACACCAGGGTTTACCTGGAATAAGCAGGCTGCTTGTCCTCCAGTGCTGTGGAGAACACAGATTTCCCAGTCAAATTTTCCAACAAAAAAGCGGGTACCAACACATGGAAATATCATCAAATAGAAATGAAACCTGCTCATTTTAGCCTGGATCTCAAATTACTTTGGATGTTTAACTGCCAGAGAAGAGCCAGTGCTTATTCACAGCCTATGCTTAATGTTTCGTACTGGCAGGTGTCAAACTACTTGCAACTTCTTACAACCTCCCAGGATTATCCTGCAGAAGAAAATGGGTATCAAAATGACTGAAACAGGGAATACTTTCTAGTGGACCCTCTAATCTAACAGCTCTGAATGCTGGAAGAATAAGATGAATGGGTTGCACAACAGGTTTTCCTTTGCTGGCACCTCCCCTTCTTCCATGTTGGAGACAGAATACTGTATTTTGTATAGGTATATGATAAGAAAAAGAAAACATAATTTAACCCCAAATAATGCACATTAAATATATACCATCACACAAGATCTGTCCCACAAAGGCAATTCACTGCAATAAGACAGTACCTTCATTGGTGATCTGCCAGCAGGAGAAGGGGAAATGGAGGCTATGTGTCTTGCTGGTGATGCTGTAAAGTTAGAAAGATTTCAGTGCACTTGTGGCATTACAGTTTTCACTAAGAAATCTTTTTAAATGGATAGGGGATCATTCAATACCTAAACATTATCTCCAGTTCCCTTGGCTGATGGCTGTAAATAGTTTTAGACATTTTGTTTATTTTACTTCATTCTCTGACGTATCTTGCAGTTCAACCAAGTATAAGAAATTTCTGCATCTGCCTTTTCTGACAAATTTTATATCACTGTAAATTAATTTATAATCTTATAAATGATAACAAGTTAAAAAAAGAGTCAGTATAACAACTTTTCCATTCTTGTTCTTAAGAAATATATTATATATTTGTAAGTCAAGTAAGGAAAATAGAAAATACATAATATACTTGTATCAAACATTTACCTCCAAATATACTAGAAACATGCCTGGACAAACTCAAACAAAAAGTTTACTCAGTCCCTTGAGAACAATTATATTTATAGTATCACTTGAGCAACCTTTCCTTTAAATGGAAATTAATCTTTTGAAAGGCAAAATGATTATAGTAACAGAACTCATGTACTGCTGTGATTGCTGTGCATTTTCTGGCCAGTAAGAGTCTTTGTGGTAAATGATCATTTCTGATTGCTAATCTCCAGTTATCATAAAATCAAAAGACTAAATTTGATCATCCTTCCTCATACTAGCATGAACTGTCTGAAACTACTCATTCATTAGTGAAGGGACTGAGTATTGGAAACTGCAGAGAACATTAAAAAGATGAAAATACCTGCAGAGGTAGTTCTACAGCCTTTCATGTAAGAAATCAAATAAGTTAACTTGCCCAAGAAGTTAGACATCAAACAGAGTGGAAAGAATCTAAGCCCTCGAGTAGTGGAGCTTTACCTGAAATGTCTATTAACTCACCAGTCTGTGCAGGTCTTGGTGGTACAGGAGGAGATATAAGCTTTCCACTTTCTGATGTGTTTCTGGCTTCCTTCCCACTGTCCAGGCTCCAGCTGCTGGGGGTGGCGTTTACAGCTGGAAGAGAATGAAAAAACTGTCATAGGCATCAACATTTCCAGTTCTCTGACTTGCCTTTATCCATAAGGGTAAAAACAGACAAGAGTGCAAATGCCTAACAACTCATAAGCATGCCTGAAAAGCTCTCGTGATGACATTCACAAACTGTTTCCATTACCTCGTTCTATATACAGGAGGGACTAGAGAAAGGAACTTGTCAAATTCCTATCGACCTCCTTCATAAAGCTTTCTGTGCTAACACTCTTGTGTTGCCTGCATAGACTACAAATACAGAATGGAAAGAAGATTGGAAGAAGGGCACAAAATGTAGGGAGTAAAAACTGGAAGAAATTAGAAGTGTCTGACAGCAAAAAAACTATCAAATTAAGAAATTATTATGAACTGAGAAAATTTCTATACACTGTTTGTATCTGTGGTCAAGGATCTCTGCTTGATCATGTAAATTGACTAGCACCTTGATACTCATAAAAGTGGCTCTTTTCTTTGTCTGTGTTACCCTGACAAAATTCTATGACTTTAACTAAATGTTCCCATAAGGTCTGGAACAGCATCCTTGACAGAACTGGATTATCTAATGTCATCAAGAAGTCACCAATATTGGAAACAAGTCAGACAGACAGAAGGACAGAGCATTTAACATGGGCAGGACAAAAGCTAATTTGAAAAACAACTTTCATTACACTTTCTGGAAGAAAAAAAAAAAAAAGAAAAAAAAAGAGTTGAAAAGGACTGTCTCAAACCCTCCCATTCATCTCCCAAATACACCACCAAAAAAATCCCTCACCTTAAAAACCTCAAACCTCTTGCCCTGCCATGACAGTTTCCTTTTTGTTTACTTGGTTCCATTGTGAGTAAAGAATCACATGCAAGGACCCTGTGTTTATTTACAAAGATGAAACGAAAAAGCAAAGTATTGTTGCTAGCTGATGGCATCAATAATCGCTATTGTAGCAACTCTGAGAGCTCTCAGGACTGCAACCCCACTACACACTAGATTTAATACAATAAGTACAGTAAAAGTAATACTGGTTTCATATCTGAAACAATGTTGTTACAGTATAATTGCACTTTAGTTGACCCTGAGATAATTTTACAGAATAATCTATTTTCTAGAGGATCATTTTGCTTTGTTATTGCCAAAATATGCAATACAGTATTTGCTTTTGATTGTAAGCTGTCACCTAACAGTATTTAGGCTTTGCCTTCCCTTCATCCTAAAAAACATCTGGCACCAGACCTAGGTACTTCAAATGCCTGAATCTCTTGATAAGCCAATTTTTTTTCTTTTAAGTCATCCAAGCGGTCAGTTTTTTGGACTGCTAAAGGCTTCAGGAGAGAATACTTCATTTTAACAATTCTGTGATGTACTTGGCTGCATAGGCCAGTGGAAGAGTTTTGCTATTTCCATGTTAAATTATTTCATATGTTTTTGAGCCCTGTGAAATTATGTGTTTTCATAAAAACGTAAACACAAAAATACTTATAAAACCCAGCTCTTATTAAAGAAAATCTGAATCCTGGTCACTTCTTGTAACAGTATATTTTTAAAATAGTTACTTTCTATACACTTATTTTACTGTATCCTTTATTCAGCCTACCACAAAGGCACCATAATGACATGATGGAGCATATTATAGATGCGAAGCACATAATGAAATCATGGCAAACCATTACTATGCCAACAATACTGGATTTCCCCATGCGCAAAATTATAAGAGGCAATATTTTTTCTGTGGAAATGCATATATTTCTCATTTACTCTACCTAAAAACAAAATCCCCAAAAAAGCAAGAAATCACAAATTGGTGTTTTCAATCCAAGTGTAAGCAGAAGCACATTGAGTTATATTTGGTAAAGGGGACTTGCAGGTACAAAACTTCAGAACTCTGTCCATTTCTTTACTTTCTCTGTTCCCCATTCTCCAGAAGTTGGCTTTTCATCCCGTATTTCTCTCTTGAGAAGCAGAAAGGACAGGTCCCACAGGCAGCCTGATGAAACCTGCTGCTCCATCACCCCCTCCTCCAAACTTCTGGGCCTTATTTGAGTGCAACGATCAGTTCTCCCCTTTTTGGCAAAATGTTTTGAAACTTTGATTTGTTAACATAATTTATGTAGTCAGTTATAATGTTTTGACACTTGGAGATGACAGTATGCACTCAAAACCAGTGGCATTCTACAGGGACATGATGGAGTAATTAAAGTTTCATTCTTCAAAGATTGGCATGTTGTAGCATTTCTGCTTACCTTTGTCAGAGCCAGGCAGATTGGAATCACTTCGTGGCAAAGCGCCGTCTCCAATATGATTAAAGAGCATTCTCTGTAAATTGAGAACAGCATGGTTTACACATAGCTGCTGTTGTATTTCAGTAGCCTTTAAGAAAACAAATATATTTTTGTTATTATCCCTCCTCACCCCTAGGCCTACTTAGGGAGTAGAGTGATAAACACCACATAAGAACATAAACAGTTTAACAAAAATATGTGTATACAGATAGGGAGTAGACTAGCTTTCTGAAAACTGTACACACAGAAATTGGAGGGAGGATTACTATGTACTGAGTTCTGACAGTTTTCAGCATCTTAAAAAACATAATGAAGCTTATTCCTAAAGAGATATCTTAATAGATTACTTAAAAATAGAAGGATAGATTTGCAATAATTTCATTACAGAATCAGGATCTGAACAAGGTAATATTCAAGTTATGGCTGTTACTTAAGAAAAGCATTGTGTATTGTTTTCCAACCCTGACATTTTTGGTAGCAGTCTTCTCACTTCTCTTGTGGATAAGAGCTGATCCATAAAGCCTGTTTGTCTTTCCCTTTCTTAAAATCAATTTTGTTTACAAATCACAGTAAATGTATGAAAAAAATTAAAATTCTGCCATTTATTTCCTTTGGCAGCATTCAAATAATCCATGGGTCACTAGTTTGTCTTGAAAACATGTAAACAGCATACAGTTAATCCTACAAGTAATTCAGATGTACTTTCCAGAGTAAATGGAAAGAGATAAACTTTATTTTTTTTTCTTACTTTTTTTGTTCTTCAAAAGCAAGATCAGACAATCAGTGAAATACAAACAAAATCCTCTTATTGTGTCTCTTTCCAGTGTTCACAGAGCACTGTGCCAAGCTGATGAGGAACTGTGCTGTGGTTCCACAAGATGTTAAGCCCAGCTGCAAAGTGATCATCATTGATCTAATATGTTGCAGCTTCATGTTACAAGTGAGGAACAAATACTTAAGCCAAATTAAACTTCACTTTAAACATCTCAGAGACAGAATGCTTTGGCAGACTTTGAGCTATAGTAGGTGTGCTGTATGTCATATTAGAGTCATTCTGGGTCAGTTAATATCTGTTTTCCTGGAGTTACCATTAAACTGAGGTGGTAAACCTACATATGTACTCTGATGTGACAGAAAGTGTGACCATATGTTCCTGCCTGGTGAGTCTGCAGTGCACTAGGATGTGATATGTTGAAGTTGTTTTCTGTTGAGAAGATAAAGAGCAACAGCTGAAAAAGCAACTGAAATTGGAGGAGATAAAGAGACGAAAGCTGAAAGAAATACAGAGAAACAAAGACATACTAAAAAGAATGAGCTATAAAATCATATGGAAGAACAAGAGCAATCACAGGATGTTTAATGACACGCAAATAAAAACCCCAAAAATGTGAAATTCAAAAAACTTCAATAGGAAGAACAATAGTGCAAAAACTGAGGCGGCTTGTTGACCAGTCAATGACAGCAGGCATTCCTCTTCAGAGTATGGGAAGAGCTGGAGAGACACTGTACAACCATTCAGCCAGAGATCACAAAGCAAGCACAAATGTATGTTGACTAAAAGCAGCTGTACAAAACCCTGAGCATCAATTTCAATGAGGAAGCGGATGAAGTACTGCTATGGCCTTGTTCTGTGAAGTCCATCGAACTTCCTTAAATAAGGTAGCTATGGCCTGAAAGACTTGAAATTCAGGAATTTGTCTGTGTATCTCATCTCTCCCAGTTGAAACACTAATGTGAAAATTGCTTTCATCAAGCTATAACAAAGTTATTCATAAATGGGTGGTCATTTCCTCTCAGTGTGAAGCTCCAAACAAGACTGTGGAAGTGGTGTTAGAATAAAAGTAGGAAGGACATGGAACAGTTTGAGCAGCAAAATTTAAATGAGAGTTGCAGGTATCTCTAAGATATCTCCTTACAATTGCCCTGAGGAATTCTTTTCCCCTTCTTTATCAGAAGGCAGAGAATCCGGATTTTGTTTCTGATCATAGCCCATATTTACTGCTGAAGGAACAGCACACCAGAGAAAGAAATTTCACCTTTCCCCAGAAAGATATATCCTCATTTACGGTTATAAGGGCAGAAAGAAACTGTCAGACCTTCTCATCTTTGAAATGTACTTCACTGTATGAGCAAGTTAATGTTCTACTTACCCTCTCATGGGACACTGAGGGTAGAGACAGATTGGGAGATTTTCCTGCTGGGCGAGTCTCAGAGAGAGCGGAGACTGGGCCTACGAGCTCCTCAGCCTCCCTTATGCAATCTCGGATAGAGTGGGGGATAGAAGTCGCATTCCACTTGGCAAAGCAAGAGTTTGTAGTCTGGGAGCAAAAAGGGGATAATTTTTCTTTGCGGCAAACTGTAAAACCGCTTTATTTAAAGATCTTTCTGATCTTTCCTGTCTGTTGTTTTGGCTCCGCTACCACTGATGAAGTGCCCAATAGATCTGTCTGTTCTAAGTAGTTCCTGAGAACTGTCCTAAGTCTGGGTAAGCTTCAATATTACTTCTTAAGCCCTCAGGTAATAGCATGAGGACTTAAACAGAAAAGAGATTAAAAATTAAATCAAGAGCCAATTCAATAACCGAAGAAACAAGGGACAAGGGAAAGAACTAATAAGAAACCAATAAATAATTTCTAAAATAAAGAATCCTGGAGCTGGTTTTTATCAGAGGTAAAACTTCTGGTAGACATGAGAATGCTGACAGGAAAGCCTTTAACACTGTATGTATGTTCTCATTTTCTCAGCTTCAGCAAGAGGTGCATTGTGTGATGGCAGGGATTAAAACAGCAGCTGTGTTAAAGAAAAGCACTTTAGGAAAACAGATTAATTAAGAAGAAAAGACGAAATAAGGATTCAGTATTGGCCAGCTTACCAAACTCATGTTGCATTTCAGAATACTCAAAAAAATACACATTTCATACAGACTTATGTAACAGTGTTTTAAGGCAAGAACAAAATACATTCTTTTCTCTGGAGTAACAAAATGTCTATCATTCTTTTCTGAGACTACATTGGGAAATAGGAATTGCCACATGGAATAGGGGTTATCTTACAGTGGCTAGGATTAGCTTTCTCAGAAGAAATAAAGGGGAGCTCAACAAGGACAGCTGCCATGATAATAGTTTTATATTCTGTGTCTTCTTTCCTAGATTGAACAAATGCTTGTTGTTCCACGCAAGCAGGCTGTGTCATCTAGTAAGTCTCTGCATCTCTCTCTCACTTCAGTGAGTAAACCTGAAGAAACAGACCTACACCTAAAGAAATCGAGCAGAAATGTGAGCAAGCACTATGTAGGCTAATCACATCTTCTACATCTAAAATACTTTAGAGTATTTGCTTATGAAAACATAAAAAACCCTTGAAAATTTACAGCTGTGAACAGACACTGAATCTGCTCAAAGTTCAACATGTGCCTTTACTGTCTTCTCAGGTATTTGTTCTCTGAGGATTCCCAACAAACTTCTTACCTGAGAAGTTTCCAAAGGAGTAGGGTAGATGGCACTGCAGGGCCTCTCTCTGGGAGACAGGCAGGAGTTTTCTCGGGAATGCTTATGTTTGTCAGACAGCAGAGGGGAAGCTGGGATATAAATGTGTCAAGTGATTAAATTCATGCGGTGAAACTCAGACATTTCAATTCTATGCTTATGACAAAAAAATCCTCTGTCTCTAATAATTCAGATTCCTCAAATAATTAGCTAAATGTGATTTCTGACCAGTGACATCATGCATAAATTCAGCTGTGTAATGTATCAAGAGTCATTTAATATGGTTTACCCCAGCAGATGAGCACTGACCTCTGGCACTGGATGGAGCAGAACTGGTCACGTTAGGTGAAGCAGAATGAGTAGAACTCAGGCTTGAGGTAGATGGACTAGGCTGTGTATAGAGATGCTGTTGTTACCAGATCACACTTTGTTTGGAAAAGAAAAATTTATACTTTTCACTAGAACAAAGAACTTGTACCTTCTTAGAGTAGTTTATCAGTAATTCGAAACAGCAAACCAGTATAAAGACCATTAATCTAACTACCTAAGGATGTAGCAAAATACTAAATAAATAGAAATGCAATTCATACAGTAAAATAATTACATCACAATGTGACAACTGGACATAAAAGTCTATGCAAGGTCAGATGACTTTGCATCATAGTGCATTGCTACTTATTACATTTGTAAAAATTTAATGCTCTAATTTAAACAAGAGAAAACAGTTACATAAAAAAGTTATTTCTAAGTGAATGAGAGTAACATCTCATTTAAAAATTTGGTTTTTAAAAGAAATATCAGCAATAATTTTGAGATTTCTGAATGAAACAATAGAAGAATTCATTTAGTAAATAGCCTTGTAAGAAAGATTCTGTAGAGTTTGAAGAATAAATTATACCTGCATGTTAAAAACTTCATCTGAGCTTTCCGACTGCCCAGTGATGTTGCTGACTTCAGCAGAAGCTTGGGATGACAGTGATGAGGACGAATATCGATTGACAGCTGGGTAACTCAAGGGGCTATTATAAGAATTATGAAATATGAAATGGTTAACTGTAATTGCTAATCATAATTTCTCACGTGAGAAATGAGAACATGGCACATGTTTATTAATCTTTAAAGTTTAAGTGGGGAGGGAAGGCGGGAGAGAGAGAGAAAGGAGAGAGAATACCAGCTATTCAAGCCTGAACACACTTCAGCCAGACCATACAAGAAAGCATGCACATAATAGAAGTATTCATGGGTCATCTTCCATGGGTAGCAAAAATATGTCATTAATAGTATTTAACTTGCCTGCGTCGTGGTATTACCCTGGCAGCATCAGGGCTCATAGAAATGGGAATGGAATTCCGGCACACACGAGGACTTCCATTTGGGAAATGAACAGGGCTAGCTTGTACACAGGCAGAAAATTCCTGGCAAGTTGTTAAAAGAAAATTAACCAAAATTAACATAATATCATTAAGCATTTTGTAAGATACAGATATGTAGATAACTACATATAAATTAAGTTATATGGCATTTTGGATCAGCTTCATCATAAATATGAAAAATATTTTAACTTTTCAATAATGATAGTAAAATGTGACTATTAGTAAAACGAGACTACTTTCCTCTGCATGGTATGGGAAATTTGTTTCTTTGTGCTTTGTGGTACTGCAAGGCTACAAACTGTAATGAGGACAAACAACCAAAAGATGTCAGTGTTTGTTGCTTGGGAAAATGAACCAACCCTTAATGCAGCCAAACAGTCTTCTGGTCTATCCATGCACCTGCTCATGTACCTGTATTCCCAAGCTTGACTTCATCACAAAGAACTGATCCACCAACTTTTTGTGCAACGGCCTCATGTCCTGTGGCACCACCTTCTCATGCACCGCCAAGCCAAATTCTAGAATCTGGGCCTGCAGAAAGGGAAAAAAATTTTGATCCATTTTCTTTAAGCTCTCATCATCAATTAGGAAACTAATTAAAAAAAAAAAATCCACCAAAATGCACCTTGCCTTAAAAACACCTATCTAAATCTCTGAAAGACTGGTAACCAAACAAGGCCGAGGACCAAAAGCACACAAGAGGGTTTACCACCTCTTCCCATTCAATTTTCCCAAATGTTTCACCTATGCAAATTCAACTGTAATATCAAAAAACACTATGGATAACATAGTGAAAAATTTGACTAAATGGCAACTTTATGAAGGAGCAGTTTTAAACCCTAAATAAAAGCCATTTTCTACAGGAGCAGTTGTAAAAAGCATGAAACAACAGCAATGGTCAAATCCACCAGAGACTCTGTAATCTATTTGCAATGAAGTCCATGGTCTCCTACCCTATTTCAACTCCCCAGAGACTTCTCTAAGTGGTGGCCTAATGTATATCCTTGACACAAGGCATGACAGGCTTCAGAATTACAGCGCTAAAACTTTAATCTTCCTCAAATTTGGTCACACACATACAAAATATTGAATTGGTTACATGAGGAATCAGATAGACTTAAAAACAAAATAGCTACAGTGTGCTGTAATATCTTTGGATGAGAGCTCCTGGCTGATGTTTTCAGGCAGCCTGTGAGCGGGCACGCAGCTGCAGAGCATCCCTGACCTCGGGTCAGGACTGCAGCACATCCATCCACACATCAAACCATCCCAGCCCTTCCCACTGCTCCACATTAAATCAGCCCTGGATGCAGACAGGCTTTAACTGCTATTGCTTGGAACCCACATTTTTGTTACAGGAAGTTATTAAATCCTGTTTTACATTGTAAAGATTAGTGAAATTGACTATAGCTTGAAAAAATAAAATTATAATATCAATTACTATACATTGTCTCAGTGAAATTAAAGTGAGCTCAGTGAATCTATTCTGATTTATACAGTCTGAGGACCGGTCACTTGGCTGATCTAACCAAAAGATCCCACAATGCTGATGAAAAATGGAATTTCCATCTTGCCAAACTTCAGTACTGTGACCCTTTTTATTCCAAGGTGGTAATAAAATTTGAAACTTCAACATGCTGCATAGAACAAAAACGATAAATGGCAGTTAAGAAAGCTGAAATATTAGGAAGATCTTTGATTTTAAAAAAAAATCAGCATTTTCAAATGAAAACACTTCGTATTTGAGGCTGGTAGGTCATTGAATGGAGAATGGAGAAATAATGCAAAAAAAACATATAATGCACAGAATACTCATCTGCTTAATTTGATCACTTTGGACTTATTTTACTGCCTACCTACTTTGCCAATTACTACTAGATAGCTTTCTTTGCAATAAGATTTTGAATTTGAAGATTTGTTTGCTCTTATGGCAAACTTTGTAGTGAAAATATTTTTCTGTAATATTGGTAAAATACAAATATATGCTGAAGCCATCAAATGTTCTAATGAAATAATGTTTATTCTGTAGTAGTGATAAAATATTTTGTGCAAATATTTGTGTATTAGCATAACAAGACAGGCCTCTCACTCAACCTTTATTTTACACAAAACAGGTTGAAGTGATTCAGGTGATGATGGAGAGGACTAGGGAAAAAATATTAACATGGCCCAGAAACCTGCTTGTATAGAAAGTTATTCTCTACTTGGAATCTAACTTGGAAAACATTTAAGTCCACAGGGCAATTATTAACCTCTTATATTTTTTATTTTATCTGGGGACATTTTTAGCTAGAACAGTTGATCAGGACACCTTGTCAGTCTTTACCTGCTCGAGCATAAGTTCTCTTAAGCGTGTGATCTTCTCTCCATCTTCTGGATGGTTCAAGACATATTCTTTGACAAAGAATGCCTGAACAGAATAAAATTATAAAAAGTAAAACAAAGTGAGTAAAACGACACCACTTTTGTTTATTTTTTTAAAAACCAAGTTTCTAGATATTTCCAAATGTTTTCAAAGTTCCTTTGAACTGCAATAATTGATAATGCATGTTAAATAAGTAATTAATCATAGTCATTCATGGAGGCTATAGGCAAAAAAATGTAGCCACTAGTGAATGGATAGCTTCAACATTTGCAATATGAAGGTGGTGAATAATTAGAGATAGCTTCTTCCCCATCAGAAGAGAAAAAAAATAAATACAGGAAAAAATTTAAAGAGGAAAAAGGAGGAAGAAGGAAGACAGAATCAAGAGAGCAGCAGATGGCCAAAGGACACTTCTTAAAACCTGAACGTTGCCTGAAGGGAAGGAAGATACTGGTAAAGACATGGTCACTCTTACCTCTAGACCAAATGTTCCAAGAGTGACTGAACTTTGAGCTTCGTACGGGACAGGAGGGAAATGCAAGTGAAACAGGGAGAAGCATTTACAGAGAACAGGATAGCAAGAAAGGTAGAAGATAAGAACTTGCAAAACAACAGGAAGACATATGAAGATTGAAAAATGGACATGCAAAGAGAAGAACTAGTGTGAAATGGAAGAAACAAAAGTCTCACAATTATTGCTAATAAGTTTCGATGTTTACAAACCAAACTGCTGAAGAGTCCTATTTTAATATAGTGAGAGGCAGAGGGCAGAAGGGAATCGAAACATGAACACTGTCCAAAAGATCAAGAATTACAGCCAAGGACAACAACAAGGAGTAAGCTAGAACCTTTGATATGCTTGTGAAGAATGGAAGCTGTGCAGAGACACTGAGCTAGCTCTGACACTGCTAATTCAAACCAGACATAGTTCTGATATGACTGTATTTCTCCAGGGACTCCCCTCATGGTGCTTCACTATGCTAAACAGTTTTGTTGTTTAAAGGCAGTTAGGAAACATCAAAAATGTTACTGCTTTGCTTCAGTCTCCCAATTTTCATAACACTGCAGTTTTGATGACAGATTCTAATACTATACTGGACTCAATTTCTTGTAGTTTAATTAAGATGCAGTTTTACCAAATTTAACACTGTTGAGTGAACACTGAATCTCTCAGCCTTCGAGACAAGTGGACAGAATGTTATTCAACTTGACATTTTTAAAGGAAAAACCAGCAGACTCAAGTATTTCATAAGACTATTAGGGGAAAGATCAAGTTGGGCTGCAAAAAACCCCCAACCCTTGCTTTTAATAGCAGTTTCAAATTTGCACAGAATTTTCTGTAAATATAGCACCCCAAACATTTAATGCTCTCCTAAGGTGATTCAGAAATTATAATAATGGGGAACAACTGCTAGAAACAAATCCAGTGTTAGATATTTCTAAATTATATATTTTTTTTAAATCTCCTTCTCCCCTCTCTCCAAAATTCTTAAAAACTTGGAAAAGAGATACCGGAAGGATCTAGAAAATTATGATTCTTCAAGATAATGAACTTCTTGTTGAGAATTTATATATATAAAATATATATATATACATATATATTTTATATAAAAACTAGAATGTCAGCACAACAGAGTAAATTTGCTAGTTGGCCAAAAGTATATCCTGTCCTAGAATAGGCAATATTATAATATTTTACTTACATTATTATAATTTGTATTATAATAATTTGCTTATAATTAACCAGTTAATTGAAAATTTCCAAACAAATCACGTAAGAATGCAGGGTAACTGTGAATTGAGTCATTATTGGAGTAAGTTTATGGTACTATCTGCAGCAAAATGATTATTTCAATAAACCACATCATTAACATTACCTAAACCAAAACAGCAATATATGTATAATTTTAACTATTATTCATATAGTTCTTTCTGTCTTTAATTCATACAGAGGAACTGTATCTGTACAAGGTAAGAAATCAGATTTTTAATAAACACAAAGTAAATTGCTTACTTCTTGGTATCTAGCAACTCCACCATTAACTGCTGCATCAATGACCCCATTTAGACACATTGTGAGAGGGTTAATGTTCTGCATCTGTCGAGTTTGACACTGACTAATCAGTGTTCTTAACTGCTGGTTCTTATTTTCTAAGACTTCAATAGCATTCTCAAGGGGACTCATTTCCACCTGAAAGGAGTGAGAAACATTGTAAACAACTTAATCTTCAGTTGAAAGATGAAATTTATTACAGGTAATTTTTCATTTCTTAAAATAAAACAATATTATTCTATGTCCTAAAGTACGGGAGAGAGAAAGAACTCAGCTGGGGAAGAGATTTGATTTTATCATGTAATCAATGACCAAAATAAACAACGGTCACAGTTTTGTAGATTTATTATCTGATCTTGAGAGATGACCCAGGCCTTGCTGCAATTCACATACTTTCAGCCAGTGGAATTCTTGGAATTCAGAATTAAACTGTTGTTGGTAACTTTACCTAAAATGGTCTTGGGGTAAGGGAGCTTCACCAGTTTAACAGTACAGAGCAGAGCTTAATACGGGTGAGTTAGTTTCCCCACACAAAGTGAAGTCAACAAGAAGACTTTGGATCAGGAATTCAAATGTAAGGTTTGAGCTAAAATGATAATCAAGTTATAGTTAAATCAGCCTTGAGCAGGATGTGCCTCTCATCTCTTGAGGGTGGGGAGTTTCTTTCACAGGTAGCATGAAGTGCCAGAAGACCCAAAAGCTGAGCAATGGGAAGAGTACAAGCCTGCAGCTGCTACAACTTACCAAAACATACAAGTACAAATCCGGGTCATGCCCAGGAAAAACTGTAACAGTTTACTTTTGGAAATGCTGACTATAATGGTAAAATGATAGTAAACTGAAGGTCTTCATATTACTGGTCATATTAAGCTAGTAAGGATTTAGCAGGAGTCAACTAACAAAATTTCTCATGTCACACACAGGTTTTTGATTTTTACTAAACTCCACTTTTGGTTTTCTACAGGAGAATATCAAGATGGTGAATGAATGACATTTTCTTGCTATTATAAAAGAAAAACACAACAAAGTTTTGGAGAAAATCAACTGCACTCTGGTATCCTTATATTTAATGGGATCATTCTAAGACTGGCTTTGACAAGAAGGAAAATAATTATAGATGTTATGCTCCAGGGCTTAGCAACTGACCAATTATTTAGAGATCTTTATAGGAGGAGCACTCCTCTGAATATATCTGGAATCTATTTGCTGACATTAAATGTTGCCTTTGGGTGCCCATTATTGTACTCAACTTCTTTTTCCTCAACTGTTTAAATGAATCCTAAGGGTGGCTCTTAATGATACTTTTCAAGACAAGAGAAATCAGACAACTCAATATACTTCTTAAATAATTTTGTTGTACCACCTTGAGGCCTTGGTCAAAGAAATTACATATGTGTAATAAATCTTAAAGCAGTTCATCAAATAACATATGATTAAGGAAGTAAACCAACCCACAATATGTATTCACATGAGTGTCATACTCACCACTTCACGTTTTTCTACTTCAAACCAACGAGATATTCCAGGTAAACTCTGCACCAAGATCAGTGTGGTTCTCTCTACCCATAGACTCTAAAATATATAAAACAAATTTATTTCCCTATTTGACTCTATATCTTCCTTAATTTTTACCAGTTTTCTTTATGAATACCTTCACTAACATAACTGTATACACTAAAAATAAACTGACATCCAAATTCCTACTGAAATGTCTATCTCATAAGCCAATGACACTTCCTTTTCTCCTTGCTTTCTAGGTCCTACTACCAAGCAGTAGTTTCTGCTGATTGTTCACTCTTAAACTTTATTATATGTTGTTCCCAAATCTCCAAAAGTTATTTACAACAGAATTAGTATTTTCTTTTCTGAACTAACATCTGAGAAGAATAAGAGTTATGAAGCAGAACAACTTACAGATTCAGAGAGCATGATCAGCTCTCCTCTGTGAAGCTGTATTTGAGATTCCAGAATGCATAGCTGATGGAATACTCAAATATACTACTGGTAAACACCTTGTGCCAGAGGTTTGTAAAACGACAAACCAACATAGGCTAGTGCTTACACAAAATATATTTATAGGCTGTACAGTTAAAACAAAGCCTAAACATATATTAGAAGACAACAGTGACTCAATTTAGCTAATTGATTACCTTTACAGTTCTTTCTTCTAAATTTATAACAGAATTATTATGGGATAACTCTTCTTGTCTGTCTGAATACCAGAATATATTCTACATCAGGATATGTTTCTAGTGGGTCAGAATTAAAATTACACCAAAAGATGAATTTTCACTTTTATTAGGAGGAACAGAAGGGATTTACCTATTAGGGAAGGAGCTATTGCTTTTCCCTGAGACAATCTCTAAGCTCAGAGGTAGTTTTTAGTCTTGTTATCACAGGAATAGGTCATTATGCTGCAGTTCAGTCAAAACTGTCTCTCCCTTGCTCTAGAGAGAGATAACTTTAGGCAATCCTATTCATATCCCAGACTACCTACTTAACAATGTTTTCTCATCTTCCTAAGAAACTTTTCTGAGACTAGTCTGCTCTCTCCAGTTCTGCCTTCTATATATCACAGATCTAAAAATCAAATGAATTTTTTCACTCCTGGTCACATTACAGCAAGACCTTTGCATCTCCCATATATTTTTGATATTATTTTACTAAAAACAAGTGAAATAGTCAAGCCTGTGAGATACCATCTCCTCTAGAGAATTTGTTGTACCACACTCACTAAATAATGCAAATACAGATTATGTTTCAATAAGGCAGCTTTTGTTGATGTTACAAACAACTTCCATAGGTCCACTTAGATCAGGAAAGTGCATGATACTCTACCTTGAATTCATTTTCCTTGTCCTTGGTCCCTTTGTGAAAAGGTCTGTCATATCGAAATCGCCAAATGTGATTTACTTTGTAAAAGCTCTTGATATTATCAGGAATGCCATCTCTCTGCAAGACTTCTTGGTTTTCTGGAATTGGTGTCACTGCATAAATCTGCAAATCTATATGTAAAGAGTTAAGGCTATCCCACTTTATTCAAATTAGTAAAGCATATGGACCATGAAGCGTTACAGAGGAAAAATTCTTTAAAAAGTGTGCATCATGAAATGCTTTTATACTATGAATAGTTTGGAAAAGGAACCAGAGGTATTTTTTGACTGCTTGAGATTTCTTTGCACTGTTTCATTGAAAATTTCATCTTTATTTTTGAAACAGAGCTACTTATATGGAACAGTACATAAAGTAAAGGGATTTAATTAAATATATTCTTACATAATATGTCATGCTATGCTAACATAATGTTGCATTGTAAGAAGTTAAATTACTGTACCTTGAACTGCTACACCATTATCACAGTGGTGACAGTTCTATAGGTATTTTTAGCTAAAGAAATAATGTCAATAACATGTCAAGGAACTTTTTAATAGAACAAAATTACCCAGAGAATTTCCAAACATAATAGAGTGAACTGAGACAAAATGCAGGGGAATTCTCACCTACCATTTATTTCAGTGGAGGCACCATGTAACTGAAATTGGCTATAGGAGTACCTACATTTTTTAAAAGCACAGAGGATGTAGGTGCAGAATACAGCTTTGTGATTATGTGGATACACTGTGCTTCTGCCTGAAAGATGGTCTCATCTGGCTGATTAGCATGTTGCATAGCAATGGCATGTGGGAACTCATTCAACATTCGCTGCTGGAAGGCCTCCAGCCTTTCATAGTCATGTCCTCGGCAAACAAATTCCTTATTCTGAGCGGAATAAGAAAACAAAAAGCCAGAGCGAGTTACATGAAAGTAATTGGGATCCAAACACACACTCTTACATACAGATTTTCCAGGCAACTTTTGCTTCATTTTGAGAAGGGGAAAAAAAGGAAACCAAAGGCAAGAATAAAAATAAGGAACACAGAAAGAACAGGTTACTTACAAGAAGGAAATTTAATCATATAAGTTTTGTTTTATTCAAAAATCTGGAAAAATGGAGCAATTGCACTTGAAAGTTTAATAAAAATCTGAAGGGAGAAATTGTTCTTAGTGGATCAAAGTATCAATTAATATGATATATCAGACTGTATAAAATACGACACAGAAATATAACCCAACAAACAGTTAAGAGAATGAAATGGGTTCAAAGTTGATTTCATGAGGAACTAAGAAACTTTGCTCTGATGTTACACAATTCTGAAGAAAAACATTGCATAAGAAAATTGTAGAAGGCATTTGATTTGCCTTATCCTCTAAATGATTATCAATTATCAGTCTGAAAATTAAAATGATCCAGTTTTTACAACACAAAGTAAAAGAATGCTCCTGGCATTGAATTCTGAGAGTTGAGACTTTCATGGGAATTGCTACAAAAATAACCCTGTAACAGCATTATTGTTCAACTACAAATTAAAATGTGAAAGCTTTATTATGAAGCTTAGTCTTTATTCCTTCTACAGCAAACACAGCCAGAATTACAAACTGCTTTGCCATAAAAAAAAAATTAAATCAAATGTATTATGTCTGTCCTTGTTGGTGTTGCAAGCATAAATCTGTGCTGTGTATGTTTAACTTGAAAAATGCTTAAAAAGATGCATAAGCAGTGAAAGACCTAAGGTTTGAAAGTACTGCACTGTTGTGCAACTTCTTCCACTACTTTTACTCCATCAGTTGCTGTTTATCAATCTAAATGTTAAATTCTTTCTGATTAATATTTTCGAATTGGTTTATACAGAAGTTATATTCAGATGAATATTAGGTAATAACAAGAGCTATCTTCCCATCAGACTCTTTTTGAGCATCGCTTTTAAAGGGGAGAGTTTCATGATATATTTACCAATTAGAAATTGTAATTTTTACCACCACTAAGGCAAAGAAAAATCAGGCTTTTTAGGCCTCCTCCATACAGAGGAGGTTCCTTCATCACTTATTTCAATTACCACAGGAAGAGGAGTTTGGATTATAATTGCAGCTGCTCCATGTATAAGATGGATTCTGTCCTCTTCCAAGGTGACAGTCAATGCAGCTACACTACTGCAGACTGTGGAAGAGGGGAACAGTGTAAACACCACTAACATTTTCAAGGGCACTTCAGTAACTTCAGAATTCCAGACTAACGATCAAGAGCAATACTTTATTATTTGTCAGTTTTAGTACATTAATAATCAATGAAATTCAGCATGTGGAATTTCTAGGTCATTAAAAAAAATGGAAAAAACTAACTTGGGAATGTAATTGCTTAAATGCTAAATTGCTGATTATCCCACCACCAATGGATACTACTTTCTCTGAGCAGCCACCAGCTGAAACAGAACAGGATAAAGGGAACAAAATATCATGAACCATTGGTCTGTGGAACAGTATAGGTGCATGGTTTCCAATATAAACATGAATATTGTGTTTCTATGGGACTCCAGAAGCCTAGCTAGCATTTGTCTTTTCGTTAGTCAGGACCTTTTCTTAGCCATGAAACATGAGGGTAAAGAATTTCTCACAAGATAAGAACTTACATATGGTATGAACAAATTTCAACCCAGTGAAAGTGATTATGAATGACAGTATTACTTCATTCAGTTTATTTTCATTTCACTTACCCTCAAGAAGAATGGGAACTTTTTCCCATAGAAACCAACTCTGAAAAATTCTGGCTCCAAACGCTGTTGATCCATAATTTTATCATACAGAGATGCTTCCATCATCTATGTGAGATTGAGAAGAAATGCAATTAATCTTTTTTGAAAGTGTATTTTTACCATAAGCTACCACAAAAGGGAGTGTCTTTCAGCTCTGGGGTACTGGAATTACAATATATCTCTGAGCAACAACTAAGACATCCAGAAGTTTCTGAAAACATCAGATTAAGTAATTATACTTCTTACAGATCTGAAAGTTTCCAAGAATTAAAAAAGAAATCCTTTAAAGTATGAAGTACCTATATTAAAAGGGCAAAATAGAAAGACAGTTTGAAACATATGACCCAGTAATCTGCTAATCATCCAAACACATGGCAGTTATGTGGTCAGTTAAATCAGCAAAGTCTAATTTCCATATTCAACACAGTTGTGTCCAAATCATACCAGATTCCATTGATTTTAGCATCAAATATGTGTTCCTTTAAAATATCCCAATTGCAATTAGCGTAATTTTTGATCAATACATCTGGTTTTTATTTTATTCAAAACACTAACAGAAAGGGATCTTAATGCCAAAGTCCCCTTTTTCTGACGATATTTTCAGCAAAGTTTTTAATGCTGTGGAGAAACCACAGTCTTAGGCCTATTTTAGGTAACATAGACAGCTATTTAGTATGCATATGATATCAATAGCTGCCTAATTATACTGCTTGAGAAATCCCCACACCTCCGTTTTTGGATTAACATTGGTGGCACAGATACAGAAAAGAAATTTCAAACACAAACCACATTTAGTACAATTAGTTAAATATGTATAAGCTAATCATTTTATTCACATGATGATAGTTAGTTTGCTTTTGCTTATAGAATTCTGCCATTGACATATCTAAATATATATATGGAATAACCAGATAACAGAGTCCTGCCACACAGCTCTGTGTTGGGAATTTTGCATAATGTTGTTAAGCAGCTCTGGATTAAAGGGACTTCACTCAGTCCCAGCAGCAAGCATCCTACATGTACTGGATATTTAAAAGGGAAGCTGTAATACAAAATTGAATCCATCAGAAGCAGGAAAAAAAAGGGAAGACTCAATAATCTTTAAAATACACTATCTGAACAAGTAAGAAACAATGCTTAGAGTTCTAAAATGAAAGAAACAAGAAGACTGTAACAAGAAAGATTCATTTTCACTAAAAAATAGTAAAGGCGTACACTGCTTGTGGCAAGCTCTTTGCTTGCAGTTACAACTGCAAAGATATGCTGCTGCTCCAGTGAAGGACTGCACAGAGCACATTCCCCAGATAAACTGTAGGAAACTAATGAAAGTGAATTTGTAGTATTATTTTTATGCATAAACATGCACACAAAAAGGACGTACAAAGGATGTACAGGTACTAATATTGGAAGAACATTAATTTTATAATACAATAAAGCAACTTGGTCTAGTGAGAGGTCTAGTGGGGGGGCTGGAACTAGATGGTCTTTAAGGCTTCCAAACCAAACCATTTTATGAAGATAGGATTTTTTCATTTTCCTTCAAAAAGTTTCTTCTAACACTCCTTTTCTATAATCCTTATTGTAGGAAAAACCCCTCAGGGTAAGAAATAAGATTTGCAAACCAAACCTAAGGACCATTCTGCAGTAAATTTAATTTTCTAAGTAATATTTTATAACCTAAATTAAAAAGCTTTTGGATTCCTGATTGATAAAAAGTATTCAAGTACATTACCCTCATCTTGCTGAGGTTTCTGTAGTCATAGTAGCTCTCATACTGTTCTGCAATTTTCCTGCATAAGATAATGCCATTTTCCCAACACTGCAAGCAAATAAAAGATGTTCAGTAATTCAAAGCAACTGTTTGACAATTTGTGATTTATTAGTGGTCTGTTCTATCTATACTAAGTCATACTTCTTGTAACTGAAAATATTTGAACAAACTGTCCACTAAACATACTGATAGCTTCTGGGTAATACCGATAAATTCTTTGAAGAATTAAAAATATATTTAGAGACTTATTTAATAAATTATTCTTTTTGGACTATGCACAAAATGTAAGTCACTGCAAGAGTGATGGACAACTCTTTTGACACTACATGAGATGGATTCAACACAGTATGATTTTTACATTTTAAAATTGTATTTTTAATACATCTTCCTTAAATTTTTTAGGTTGGAAAATACCTCATTGCACCATGTAATTTAAACTATATAATATAATTACAGAGTTGTTTGAAAAACATGATAATCAACATTCATTTTATTACATTTATTAAGCTTACACGGATTTTTTACAGTAGCTACATAAAATTGTAACGCATTGCTTGTTTGTCAGCAAGACAAATCAGAGCACCAAGTGTATATAAAATTTTAGACTACAGGATAACTACACTTGCTTAATTCAGAATAGGTATTTGCAATGATGACAATGAACTGTGATCCCCCCCAAAATTTCATTTTTAGTTTTTAAGAGATACAGCATGATATTGTAAGGTGTAAACACAGACTTTACAATCCTCACTTGGACACTACGTGAATTTCATTACCTTTATAAGGCTCATTTTCACCACATTTAAAATGGGGAGAAATTATACCACCTTTTATAAAGTGCTTTGACAGTTACAAAGCCAACTGCTACACAAGTGAAAATTATTCTCATATACAAGTGGGGGATTTTTAGGATACAACCACAGGATTAGAAGAAACCTACTGCATCACTAAGTAACTGCTTAATCAGACAAGGACAAACACTTCCCCTCAATATAAGAAAAAAGTGCAACCCTGGAACTAATATCCTAAAATGAATAAACTACCCTTCCCAGATCCTCTCAGTAAAATAGGACTATTTTACCTTTCCCCTATCAAAGTTTTGAATGATGGTCAGATGGAGACACTCCTTACGTTGCCACTCTGTCTGCATGGGGTAGTTGAGAAATTCCCTGAGCGGCCGATCCGACCACTCCAGCAGCTCATCATAGAGCAGGAGAGTGTAGGCAGCCTCTGCAAGGCAAATTACAGCATGCCACTTAGCAGCACCAAACAAAACAAGTGCACAGAGATGTGAATGCTTTTCTTGAAAGGCACCTTTAATAGGTAATTGATTTATTTTGAGTATTAGGCAGATGGTTATGGAGGCTTTGGACAGAATTACTATCTACAGCTATTATAAAAACAGCTTAATATTTTCACATGCTATTTAAAGTGGGGTCACTGAGACAGCTCTCCTGGAGTCTGAAAATACAAAGGAGACAGAAATTAAATAACCATTACCTGCTTAGCCCCAGTCTTCCCTACTGCTAAGGAGAAACTCTCAATGACTCTGCTGTCTGAATAAAGGAACAAGGACGGGAGGATGAGGAACAGAGGAAAGAAGACAAGACTGTGGACACAGTCCAAAAGCGATCAGGGCTGGGAGGAAAACAGGGAGGCAGATGAGTGCTTAATAGAATCTACTCCTTCCATTGAAAAATAAATCCTTGATAGCTGAGGCTTACCAGCTGGCCATAACAAGCAATTTAGAAATGCAATATTTTTCTCTTTTTAATTTTTAAAATTTTATTTAGTTTTTCATTTCACAGAAATCAAACCAGTTGTTGGTCTCTAGTCAGAGAGCTGTGTAGTAAACTTTACATCATGCTTGGTAGAAATTATCTGGGAATATAAAAATTATTATTACTTTTACTTTGATTTCAGGAATTCCTCAGAAACAGTACACTAAAATAATATTAAATTAATCTTTTTATTGGAAAGTCAAACTTTGTCAAATTTCAAAACAACAGAATTACTACTGGCTATGACAATTCAATTTGGCTAACTGAGCATATGTATTATTGATTTCTAACTTAGTATTCACAGTTTATGTTTCCACTCAAAGGACCACTTTGCATGACTGAGTCAGTACAAAGATGGGCCATGTTCTGGAGATGTACTGCACTGGAGAAATAAGTTCCCTACTGCACTTACTTTAGTGCAGGTTTTATAGGTTGTACATAAGGCAAAAAAATAACAACAGAGTACTAAAGTACTTTCTGTGGTAAGCTAAGTTTGCCCCAGACAACCATATCCTACTTCTGCCTCTGCCATATGAGTTCCCATAAGACAGGTGACTGAAGCCAGACTCTACAGTACTTTTTTTCTAGCAGAATTGTTCCTCTACACATCCAACTAAGAACCTGTGGATGTAAAAACATCACTGCAGCAGATGTTTGTGGGAGAGAGTGCCTTGAATCCCAGTGTTGCAAAATGCTAAGCGTGGTGCAAACTGATGCTCTGCTGTGATAAATCCAGGCAAGGGAGACCAGCTCAAGTTGAACAGACAACCTTAATTCTGGCATCACACAGCTCTCAGGCTGCTTGACTGCTAACCACCATAGTTTCAAGCTACATTTTTGTACTCAAGACATGAAGCACATCTGTATACCAATTTTTAAAATCCATGAAGTTGATAATAACAAATCCTTCAAAATCATAAGGAAGCAAAAGATAGCAGCACATAAGTACATGTTCAGGATATCTCACCTTGAACTTTCTTTTCTGAACTTGGCATCTAGGTCCTTGACTTTAACAAAATTTTGTCTGCCATAACAATGTTGTTTTTCTAAATTACAATAAATTTATATAGAAGGTTTCTAAAATAAGAATGACGATACAGGATTAAAAGTCTGAATGGTTCCTCTACCCAGCATCCTATGTCTGGCAGTGGACAATGTAACAAATAAAATAATGGTATCTCAGGGAGAGGTCTGTAACTATTGACTTGCACCAAAGCACTAAGGAGAGATAAATAGGGTTGACTCATGGTGTAGGAAATTCAATTTACACAGGAAATATTCAAAACATTAGACATTTCTAAGGTGGATAGGTAAAAAGACAGTCTCATTACAGTTCTCAGGTGACTGAGGGGACACAAGGAATCAGTGCATTTATGTGATTCAGCCTCAAGAGAGGTATATTAATAGCTGTAACTCAGTGCTGTGTAAGGAAAGATTTGAAGTAATGTTTTGATTGAAAATTACTCTTTTTTTAACAGAGGATTTTTAGAAACAGTCCAGTAAGTCATATTATGGAAAGGAGAGAAAAATCATTTCACCCCTAGGATGATACTATGCAGCTAGCAAACTAATGCTGCAACATGTAGGAATGCTGTCGAAGTATCAAACTTATTTTCCTAATCCCAAATTCTCTAGATTGGCTGATTTACAAAAGTCTGTATTGTCTCTGATAAGGCAAAGCAATGGACTACACAGATCTGTTTTCTAATAATGGGTGTGAGACAAGTCTTCTTTAAGGCTGTCACAGAAAAAAAAAACACCAGAAAATAATAATTCTAAAAAATTTTAAAAAATGATAAAAAAAAAGAGGTGAAATCTACCACAGCAAAGAATGCAAAAATCACACACATTGATAATAAACACAGAGGCAATACAGCAAATAGCTGGAAATGCATTTTTGAGCAAAATACTGTTTAAAATCAGAATGGATGGCAAAACAACTAAAAAAATTGGGTTGATATCACAGTTGGAGGTAAACCAGACACAGAATAGTATCCAATGCATAAAGGGAACTCAACACTGCTCAAAGAGTTACTAAGATCTATTATGTAAATGAACAGCTTGGCACAAAAGCCAGCTGTGACAAAGAGACCTCTTGATAATCAAAACAGTCTTGTGACTCACTATTGCCAGGTCACATGAGGAAATTAAAATCTCTCCTTAACATATCCTGCTGTTATTTTTTTTTTTTTCAGCTAAAAATGAGGGTATGAAACACAGCTGCCAGAAACCCTTCACCAAACAGATACCTCTAAATGAACTCATAAAAACTTCCTCTAAACTTTACTCCTTTTGGGTGGAAAATGACTGTATCACACATTTATTGCTATTGTGTAATAGAAGTCATTTACATTCAATGTGGCTCAGCAAATAATAGAGCCATGGAGCTGAAAAAAGCAGTATTTTAAGACATCAATTAGGCAAGAAAAATCAGCTGTTGCCTAGGTTGATATGTTCTGCATGAGGATACAGATTACAGGTTTGCAAAAGAGTGCAAACCACAGATCAGTCCTAAATCTTTTCCTAGTTTGTATTCAGTTACCTGTGAAGTTTTGTGCTTTCAGATGCAGATCATAGAGCTTATGAATATAGCGAATATACATCTCTTCCTTGTTCAGTTCAGTCTTGTAAAAGTTCTGAAATTAAATTGAATTTTGTAATAAAATGTAGTAGTTAATAAATTTATGATAAAGGTTACAAATAAAAGACTTCAAACATAATACTCTAGAAATACACACACAGATTTGATTTCTGAACATATAACTGCTATTTGTTGTTACATGGATAAAATATGGACCACAATATCATAATTCTTACTTCAAAACATTCTTTATCTATTTACAAGCCCTAAAGCAAAGCATGAAAAAGTTACAGGGAGAGAAGCACAGCCCTCTAGCATTGTTCACAAGTACTGCCACATTCACAACTGAAATGCAGCTGAAGTCCTCCTGCTAGACATACTCCATGTTCAGGACAATCTGCTTTGGTTCATACAAATTTATAGGCTAGAAGAGTCTAAGCACTGGTTCTCATCAGCAATTAGCAATTCCTGCTCTATTATTTAAAGCTCTATTTTGAACTCTAAGAAGTTTTTCTCCTAATGTACAGTATTCTTATTTTGTGCCACTGTTTCCTAAATCGAGTTATTATCAAGGAAAAAGGAGGGAGGAACATTATGAAAACATAAAAATAAAAACTTTATGCAGAAAATATTTTTTAAACTGATTTCAGAAAATTTAACATTCGTTGTCTCTCTGTTGTGCAAGAGTATTAAAAATTTCTTTGAAAATTATTAGGATATGAAATCCACCTTAGCCTGTATGAGTCATTGAAAATCCCATTAAAAAGTAATGTGGTGTTTGGGGATTTTTAAATATTTTAATTTTCTTTTTGTACAAATCTTGGATGATTTGCTAATAATAGATTAAAAACTCCTTAGGGATGAAAATAATCCAGGTGCTTTACAGAATTCAGATCATGCCAGATATTTGGACAGCAAGACAGCTGCTTTATGGCTTCATAGTAAATATCATCCCTATTTAGAGCACTATTTTCCTACTGAAGAAACCCTTTGTTCTCTTATGGATGACTGCTACTTAGAAGTGATACCAAATTGTTTCACTGACGTCAAAAATGCAGAATTACAAGTCAGCTTATTTTGGTTTTTTTTCCCTCTGGCTAAAAATACAGCTTTTCAAAAGATTCACCATGAAAATGGAAACTTTCCAAGGTTAACAGAAGTCAACAAACTTGTCAGAGGAAACTGGCCTAGAATCAAAATGCATCTTGTAAACAAAAATGACATCTTTTTCATACTATGGTTTAGCACTGTTGGTTTGTTGTGATGATTATAGTATGACAACAGGAGGCCTTGAGCAGCATTTCTGTCTCTTTTACTGGGGAGAGAATAGTCATCCTACAGTGTTCACAGGATATCCCATATTATATGCTGTAAGAACCAACTTGCATCAGTTATTTGGGAAGAAAAGAAACAAGAGAAATCATATAAGTTTTGTCAGGTTTGAGAGAGGAGGAAAAGCATGTTTGTTTCTACAAACTCAGAGACTAATTAAACTTGTAAAGTACTTTGGAGTATCCAGTTTATATAGTAGGAAGAGACTTAAAACTGAATAAAGCAGTTTTGGAGACCTCTCAGAACCCAGCTATGAAATGCCAACAAAGACTAACTCCCTACTGTATTGATCTCAGCCTGGAAAAAACAATCAGTGATCCTAAGTGGAGTATTATTCTGTCAAATTCCACTCAAATTGCAACAAGAAGCAAAGTATCTCCTATTCAAATGTGTATCTGTATAGTAGAAAATGCTCAACTGAAATGAAAAAGGGAAAGAAAAAGTATTATACAAACCAAAAGGCTAACAGTGCAGCCAATCTTTTTGCCATCCACTTCTCCCATTTTCATGCAGTCCCTAAAACAGAAAGCAATAAATGTCAGAAGGAATGCTGCTTATCCTCTTACAGTGAAGCACACCTCAGAAAAGAGATATATTTGACTTGGCAAGTGGACTGAAATGATGGCATTTGAGTGAACAGCTGACCCAAGTGGCTAAGGGATTTCATGCCTGCTTTTGCAATACATTGAATACCTCAGTAGTCAAGGAAGTCATATTTTCTTTCTGGCTCTGTCATTACTACGTGAACTGTTTTTATCACACAGAGAAAAATCGCCAGTATAACCATGCTGAAATAAAAGAATAACATCACCATCTAGTCACTAAAAGAAATGTAACTTAACTTTAAAACATTCTTGCATATGTGAGCTAAATAATTGCCCCAAATACTCCCATAACTAACAGCAAATGACTGTTTTGAAAGATTGGGAGCCCTAGAGGTTGTAATCCTGAAGAGAAATAGCGGTGCCATGCTTCTAGAAATTCAGAGTTCACTCTCTTTGTCGATGAAATAGCTTTCCTTTCAAACTATCAGTGATGATAGCAAGTGGAGTACTAGGTCTCACCATGTGTCCCTATGGAATCAGGGAGAAAACTTTACACTTAAGCTCTAGAAAGTACTACAGTTGGTGGCAATAAGGAGGACTAAGCTGAAATCTGATACCTCTACACAGGCTTACAATTGACTGGGAAAATCGCTTTTAGTCTGGCGCTCCTGAAAGAGAGGAAATGCCTCTCACTTCTCTCTCCTTTGATCATGTGGTACAGTCAGATGCGAGGTGTTCACCCAGAGATCATGTCTTTGTATACATACTTACTGTGCCAGCTGACACCACAACTAAGCATGATTGACATGGTGATAAGAATTTTACATATTGTGTAAAACAACTGTCAGGTGATTACACTGAGCTCTGTGTCTTCAGACAGATTTGAGTCACTAACCCACTGCCAAAAGTTACTACATTCCCTGACAGGAAACTCAAGGACACCACTGGATTTTTCACACTGTGGGGAGACTACTTGGTTGTTTTCATCCTGCCAGTTGCATTTTCCTGTTGACTAAGCAGCTTCTGTCAGAGATCCTGAGCACTTACAGCTGATGTATCCATGTATCCATGTGCATATGCAGTTTGAGCAAGATAACCGTATTTGTTTCCTAATATTTCAAAGATGACAACCCTGCCTCTAAATCGTGCTAATCACTCACCTGTAGTCCAGGAGCCTCTCCATGAGGCGAGTCACAGTGGCAATTAATGAAACGCCACTTTCCCTCCATGTTTCCCGCTCAATTTTCTTCAGCAGACTGAAAAAAAAGAAGCCAGAAAAATTTCACTGTTTATTTTTAACTGTTACTATGACAACCTCTCTGCTTTTACCAGTACCTTAATACCTTAGCAACATCTTCGATAGTCAGATTTTTTTTATACAAACACCCTCCCAAAAAGCACAATTTGCAAACAATGTCTTACCTAGGATAAGGACCAAAAAGTGGAATTCTAGTCCAGGAAGCATTGACAAAACAAATGATTTTTATATTAGCTGCATCAGATTAAAATATGTCAAATACCTAATTTTCAGAAAATATTAATATCCCCAAGACTTAACACAACTCTTCCATAAAATTTATATATTCAATTCATGCTGATACGTCAGAAAATATGGAATTTAAAGGTGTTCCTAGAAAAGAATATTCATCAGCTCAATACATCTTCTCAATTTTTTTAACAGATTTTTCCTTTTCTCATCTCCTCTCTAGTATTTCAGTATGCATGAAATTTAAGAATAGGGAAGGGATTTTAACAAGATGATTCCCCTTCTTCACTTAATATTTCTTTCTGAGAGCATACTATCATGCACATGTACAATTCCATTAGCTTAGTGTCAAAAGTGTCTTTTATTAAAAACTGTTGTGCTGAGTTCTTACACCAATGTAAATGCAGATTACACATTGAAGTGGAAAGATTTCAAAATAGTAATATAAGTGGAGCTGTCAGTAAAACTATACTTACTATAAATTTCTTTATTATTATTCTTAATATAATTCTGCTACGGGCCTCTGTTTTTCACTGTTTAAGTTCATCATATATTTATCATTTAGGCATGAATTTCCCACATTTTCTCTATATGAATGAGCAAGGAAATATTTATCTAGAGAGCCCTGTTACTTTCATGCTTTGGTGCAGAAGCTCAGGTGGATGACACATCCATGAAGATACTTCAGCAGTCTCCCCGAAAATGCACTCAGTTACGGTTTATTTAGAAGCCTCTGAAAATTCCCACATCCATATACTCAGAGCTTTTAGAGAGTTGTTAATATCATCTCTGAACCTTCTGTCTACAGTGGGCAAGCTGTCAGCTCCACTGACCTTCATCTACCCTGAGCATGCTCAGTCCCTGAAAACTCCTACGTCCAAATTTCAAACATATAGCAGCGCTCAGAACTCCTACATGCCAACTGCACTAGCTATACACTCCAGCTCTGCTCCTCACAGGCTCAGGGATGTCACAGAAGCAATTCTCCAAGCAAATTCAACTTAAATGAAGCTGTGCTCTGCTGGAAATACAGATCTTTATCCTGCACCCTTGTACGGATCTTAAACTCACTTCTTCTCTTAAGGAGACAGTCAGATGTCCTTCCCTCACAAGCAGAGACTGGCTCTCATTGCTGGCCAGCAGATGATGAGGCCATCCTTAACCAGAAAATGCTGAAGCACTAAGCCAGCACCTCTGTTTTCTACACAGAATACACAGGCTACCTAATTCACTTTTGAACCCCTTATGTTCCTTCTAATAGAAGTTTTTATGTCTTAATAAGAAATAAGAGTAGAGCCTGTCACATTATTAAACCTTGATTACTGCAGGGATTTTTCATTTTTACTTTGTTTTAACCCTACATCAAAAGGGAACATTTCAACCTAAATTCAACAAAATAATTACCTATAGTTCTTCTAGAAAAACAATAGAAATATGACTTCTCTTTCAAAACAGATGGTTATCTGTATTTGACTTATGCATTTTCTTTAAAATGGCATTGGCATGTTCATTATAAAGACACAATTTCTAATAATGAGTTGAGTAGACACATTCAAAGCACTTACTCAAACTGACATCAATGTGTTTGAAAAAAATTAAGACTTGTCTTCTGATGCATGCTTCCCTCTCCCCCCTGCTCCACTCTCTCATTTCCAACACAATGCACAGAACAAACATTCAGAATGAAAAAAATATTCAAAGATATTCTGGCTAAATCTAGGTAGATTTGAATCTCCATTCTTATAGATCCCAAAGCATCCCAAGAGATGCTTGGCTCTCTGGTTCAAAAAACACTAAGGAGGTTAAACAACAAAGGGAAACTATAAATATGTTTCTGCCTATCCATGCTACTACAGCCTAACACCTGAGCTCACCTGAACAATTATGGTTTGCTGTATTTTGTTTGGGGGGGGGAAAGGGGTGTGTGTTTAGTTATTTTTAATCTTGGGTACCCCAAGAGTAAGAGAATGGTGACCCAGAGGACCAGAGTTCTCCAGGGATGAACAGCAGGCTTAGAACAATGTTCAGGCTAGCTCAGCCATGTAGTAAATGGATTTTATATACCTAAACCAGAGAGTTATTCAGACTTTTAGCTCACAGGCAGCTAATCCCAAAGGTGCCTTCAAACATCTGGATGCTTGTTTTGGAGTACAAAGACCTCACTATAGCCAGAGGTTCCCTGAACGAGTCATAAAGGCTCTCAAAAGACTCACTCCAGACAGTCTAATGGACTGGGCAGTTCTGAATCCAGTTACGCATTTGGGGAAGAAATTAAGATGACTGAAGATAGCAGAGGAAAGGTAGCAGCCATCACGTTATAGAGAATAGATTTCTGGCTGGAGGAATCACCCAGAAAGTGGCAGAACTCAGTTACAAACGCCTGCTCAGCTGAATGTCAGCTACAATCTCTTCAAAGAGAAGCCTCATTGCCAGGCCCTCAGCAGAACTCATTAGTCCAGGTTTTGTGCTTCAATAATGTGGCCACCTAACTTCCAAATGTGAAATGGCTTGTCTTAGGCCCAACTGAAATACAGGTTCAGAAGTAATAAACTGGCAGCATCCATCAGATTCAGAAGAAAGAGCTACTTGAGTATATACCTTGGCTTCTGAGATTTTATTTTAACTACCAATGTTTAATAAAGTAAAATCATTCTTTTCCCTGTGCTAATTAACTCAGGAATTCAATTGCAGTATTACAGTGTAAATCTAGATCAGACCAGTTTTCATACCATAATTACAATGGATAGCAATTGCTATCATTTAGTTTCTCATGATAACAAAATGTTCACTACTTCATGCTTTGCAGCTCCTTCAAGTGATATGAGGAGCTAATCAGTGAATGGTCACATCCAAGTCCCTAGAAAGACATTGATTCAAAACAAACAGCAGTCATCTTCCCTCTACTTTCTCTTTTTATTTGATGTAGATAATTCCATTGTAGGCAGTAAATTCAAAGCACATAATATTTTAGTTATCTCCAGAGATGCTTATAATTTATCCTTGAAAATAGATGTTCAAAGGAAAGAAGCAGTGATTGTCTCGGAAAAAAAAGCAGTTAATGTGGGAGTTAAGAGATTTGAATTCGTTTTCCAATTCAGACAAAATAAACAGCATGACAAAACCTGAAAGTGTCACACCCACTGCAGTTCCCAGGTTGTATTCAAAGTAGGTGTGTGCATCCCCAGTGATATCTATCAAAAGTAACCACACCTAATCTTCAGAAAGATCAGGTAATATTGTAGCATTTGCTTTCATTAAAGACTAAAAAACCACTGCTTGCTGCAAAGCTGTATTACTATTTCAGTTTTTGGGTACCTGCTACATCTCTGCCACTTCAGCCTAAACAAGTCTGCTTCCTTGCACTGTGTAAAGACACTTTAATATTGCTTAGTTTAAATTACCCATGGAAGAAATAAAGAAACTGCAAAATCTCAAGCTAACCGACCCCGTCTCTTGCAGTCAATTCCCTAAACTGTCCATCTGATTTTCATAATTTTTCTTCACATACCCTAGAACAATATGTCATCCTCCATTTTAGATTAGTATCTATCTTCTACAGGCTCTCCTCTTGAGAATGCATAGAGTCAAATCAAAGTAAAGAAGCTAATCATAAATACTACCTTTTTCATTAGCTGGGAGTGAACTTGAGCAGTTACTCTGAAATTTACCAGAGTTTAGTTTTAACTTCTGTTATACCATGACAGAAACCACAAGCATACTGATGCTGTGAGACATTTTGCAATTTAAATTACCATGACTATGTAGTCGGCATTTAGACTTATAAAAGGCTCTCAGCATTTTTCACTGTATCATGCTTAACATTCCCCAGCTGAAATCTAACTCAAAACCATAAAAAATTAGGAACTGTATTTGATACCACAATGCTTTCTTATAGATTTTTAAGTTGTTTCAGTGATAGACACACTGCTGTATTTTGCATAGGCTTCATTTTACACTTAGAGCTTTTCCTTTAATTTTACTGTTAGAATACTTATTACCAAAATATTTAATACATCTTACCTTTTATGCTCTTTACTCAGATTATGAAAATGTCAAGAATAATTACAGGAAAGTTCTGCTTTAGTATACCATACTGCTCTTTGTTATTATTCATTCAGCTCCATACTATTCTGCCTAAACTCTCTACCCACTTTTGCTTCTAAAGATGATAAATATTTAGGAATTCTATTTTTTTAACTCAGTACAATTACAGATTATTAATTGTTTGCCATTTTCAGACACCAAGACCTGAATTTTGTTCTTTAACTGAAGACAAGAGAGCTAAAAATAATACTTAAAGAAGAAAGAATGATTAAGAAATCATATAAACAGGAAAAAAATCATGTATTTATTAGAACTGAAGAAAACACAGCAGCTTGGAATCCTGAAGAGGAACAGTACATGTCCTACTAAAATAAATGTATCAGGAATAAGTGAAATCTTTCACTTAGGTGGAATTGAGCTCTGAGGAACAACAGAGACAGAGTCCAGTTAGATATTTTGTACCTGTACTCTGTGACAATCATTTATTTCAGTCAGTGGAATAATTTATGCACAACTTTAGGACTTCAGCATTATCATTAGCTTTTCCAATTATATTTAAGTGACATGTCATTTATTAAAAAACACTAAAAGCTTAGACAGTAATTTATAAAAGAAAATTAAAAGAAATATCAGAATAAACACAATTGTTTACATCAAACAAGAAATCAACAAGTGACATTACTCAGAGGAGTACAAGTTTGTAGCAATATAAAATCACTTATTAAATGCTTTTTGTGGAATTGTAATGCCTTGTTTTCAAAATGCTCCATCTGAGCTCTACCTGCATTTCTTGCTTCTCTGATTTTAAAATCAGTAGGTAGAGAAAGAGAATGTTCTGTGATATAACAGATTTAGCCTTTCCCAATTATAGCTGTATGCAAGAAGTACTGCCAGACTTTACAGATGCTATACAACACCATGAAACGTTTTATCCTTCAGATTTTAAGAAAACAAAAAAGGAAAAAGAAGAAATGAGCATCACAACTGGTTTAAGCATTACTTCACTACAATAACATTAGCGTCTGATACAACCAACTGAACTCAAGGAATTATAAGATAAACGTATTACTCACATACTGTTGAAGAGTTCTCGGTATGTTTCATCACCTTTACCTTCTGACATTAGGCTGTCCAGTTTGTCAATCAGCTTTGCTTCCACCTGCAACATATAAGTGTGGTGTAAACAGCTTCTTTTTCCTTTAATGAGATTAGAGAAAACGGAGGGAAGATCTAGTTTTATGTAAGGGACTTTGCTAAATGCATATTTTAGAATTATTGGTCAGTCATGTGATAAGTCACTTCATCTCTTTGAAGCTGTTATCATTCCCGAGGTTTGTGGGGCTTTCTTTTTTTTTGGTGGTTTTTTTTTTTTTTTTTGAGGGAGGGAGCTAATTTAAATTGAGCAACGTGACTTTAAAACTACAGGCTGAGTAGCATTTGCTGCTGCTAAGGCAGCTATCTATTTATGGAGTCAGAGGAAAAGCACACAGCCCAAATAAATTGCCTGAATTCTCATTGCAAGGCTGTAAGCACAAGCTATTTTCTTAGACTTAAGTAAAAATATTATCTTTTCCAACCTGCACGCCCCATTCTTTATAATTTAATATTCATAAATGTCTGCACTGTTCAGAATACTTGGGAGCTCAGAGTCTCCCAACTCTCTTACCTGCCAGTGTATTTCATTAGAAAGCAAATTTGCTGGACTTACATATTAGCTATCAAAGAAACCTGGTGGTTAAGAAAATCTGGTGCCTAATGATTCCTGCAATGCATGTTTTTAAGTGCATTGATTATAAAAAAAAATATAGAGCTGATGCTGTATATTTACTGTATATTTATTTACACTGTGTATATTTCAAACCTTTTTACCAGTAATACATTAACAACCACAAACCTGGGGGAGAAACCAAGCTGCTGTCATTATTTTATTACAGAATAAATTATTACAATTTACACTTAAAACCAAGATGAAAAGACAGAGAAGCAGAACAAGTGAATTTTCTTCCTTCTCACTCCTTGTTAACATTTTGGTGGTAGTTTTTAACAATAACCTTATATATTGATAGTGAAAAGCTACCTACTTACATCACATGCACTACTCTGTTTTTAATAGTTTGGTTTGTGTTTTAGATGCAGCTCCCACCCTAAGCATTGTGATTGCCTGGGAGTAATTAAAATACTTCTACTTTCCTTCATTTTGAAGCAGCAGAAAGGAGGGCACTGAGAATGGTTTGAGGCAGTCTGAAAGAACTGAGTGGGAGCTGAGGGAGCAGATGGCACTCTTGGTCGTTCCTTCCTAGCCCATTAAGAAAGTGTTTGAGCAACAAGAATACTTGGATCTTTACTGAAGAACATCTGATCTTTCTCCATAGTAACCAGAAGGGAAGCTGGTTGAATCCCATCTAACCAGGGGTTTGTACCACTGTACAGCAGAGGTGAAAATCCACCATGACAACCTTGCTGTAAACAGCTCAAGGTTTGATCTTCACTTCAGCAGGCCATGGATTTTATCCCTCATCTTACACAACTAACATGATAGTGTTAACTGGAGAATCTTACTAGCCCTGCAAAGAGAGAAAGGGAAAACCCTTGTAATCCCTCTCCAACAGGCAGAGTTGTGAATACCTTCTCCACCCTGAACCATCAGTGGAACTCCAGGTTCAAGTCCACTAGGACTCTATGAAGTGCTTGATATTCAGTCCTGTTTTATAAACAGCATCACACAAAATACCTGTTTAAAGTTGCCACTTCGCCTTTGCTCCCAATCCATCATGTCATGGAAAATAGGAATCATTACATTCCTCAGGTCTGGCTGAGGGATCAAGGTCACTTCCAGGAAAGGGCCAATCAATGCTGGAATAAAGTGAAGCTTGTGTTCCCCTAAAATGAAAACGAACATAAACTTGAATGTGAATTGTGTGTCCTGTGAGTTACCAAGCAATCCAAATGCTACCTGAAGAAAGGAAAAATAGCATTATAAATGCCTATAGGTTTTTTTTAATCATATGTCCATCACAGCACAGGCTATTTCTTAAGCCCAAAAAGTGGAACTATATACAAGAATACAAGGCTAGCATAATTTATCACATTTTATTATGCAATACTGAGTTCAGAAGTTACAGTACGTTAGCTGTCTCCAAAGTTAATCTTCCAGCAAAAGAACAAAGACAGACAAAGCATTCTCTCTGCATTTCATTTATATTTCACAGGAATAATTTGGTTTCTAAGCTCTACATCCTTATGTTTACAAAATGGTTAACTGTCTGTTTTGTGCTATCAAAAAGAGGTAAGTACTTTGATTTTTACCTATCTTTAGTTTTGCAAGCATAGAAATGGAAATATGTGTTTCAACTGCAGGAAAACAAAAATATGACTCAACATTTCTCAAAACAACTTGCTTTAAAATCAGTGCTAAAAAATCTATTATCTCATCACATTCCACTCAAAATTGAGTACTTGTCAGAATAGCTAGAAATGGCAGAAATGGCATACAGTAAACACTGACCATTCAGTTTCGGTTTTCCACAAGTAAAACTTCTGATATCCTCAAAATTAAGGGATTATTAATCAGTTTGCATTGATTTCTGAAGATAGGAATTAATTTATGTCCAGCCTACCTCTGAATATTCCAGTGGGCATTCAAACCTGCTTGCTGCTCTGTTCAGTGTCTGAGTTGATGCAAAGGAAAACAAGAACTCCCTTTTCTGGAAACATCCTAGAATGCTTATCCATATGAAAGCAAGGTGACTGTACAAGGACCAAGGCTTACAATAACTCTTATTGCTACAAGAATTGTAAAATGCTGACTAGCATAGCATCAATTAAAATAAATATTCTAGCATTTAACTGGACACATTACCAGATGAGCTCCATGTTGTGTCCCACAAAACTCACCCCTACTGAAAGGCACCATTTGCCTGCACCCCAAGTTTCCATTCAGCAGAAAATAACATGAGTAGGGAGGTGATGCACACTAAGGTGTGTGTGCAGGAAGGAGACAGGAAGGAGATAGGACCTGGGAGTGGATCCTTTTTTGAAACACCCATAACGTGTCCACATAATTTAGAGGGATGTCTAAGTGAGTAAGCAATACTAAATATTGTAAATAAGTAAATATGCTACTTATCAGATGTTAACAAGATATTAATAAGAAAATATTTCTTATTTTGAACATGTCTTTCTAGTACAGGCTGAGTTGAAAGACCAGTTTTTTGCCACTACATCTCTTGTTGGTGAAAAGATTGATAGAATTGAAATGACAGTATCTCAGAAATCACTGATGATGGCTGCTGTATCTTTATTAAGCTCTCTGATGAAGTGAATATTGAATAACTGAAATATAAAGATGACAAATACAGTGTCCAAATCTACTCACTTTTAAATTTTTTTCCCAAACAACATTCAACTGCATTTCTCTGACACTCATAATTTCAAACAATTTGCACAATTATTGCTTAAAAAAAAAAAGTGTTCCTAAGTTTCTATTCAAGCACGTATTTTTTCCGTATTGTCCAATGTGTCGTTTATACATTAGTCACTGACTTGTTTATGCCTTTATATTTTAGTGCAACTAAGACTTCAGAGAAGACTTGATGCAAATCCAGGATCTCAGGAGAGCTTCAGAATTAAGACATACCTTGTCCTTAAACAATTTGACAACAGGACTAAAAATAAGAACATAAGTATATTTCAAGGCATAATAATTCTGCCCCAAAGGAATAGTACTTTCTTTCTTAATTTTCTCTGATGGTATTCTCTCAGTTCTCTCTGAAGAAATAGGGATAGGTCAGCTACAGTATCAAGGCTTAGAAAGCTGGGTTTAGCTATAAAGAAGGGAACTACAGATGGCAAGCTTTTTCCTAAACTTGAATCAAGACTTCATGTCTTGAATGTAATTACCAACAACTCCTCTATCACTGGGAAATAAATATAATAGGTGAAGAACTAATAATTGGCTTTTATTTTATGAGTTACTGATGATGTGTTTAATCACTTACCTAAATTTTGCCACATACTGAAGATTTCACATCCCATTGTAACCCGCATGTCACCATATCTGCAGTGTATGAAAAAATAAAGCAAGAAAGTGAAAGGTAATTTAAGAAGATCAAGTCCATACGCCATTCTGTGACATTATTAAGTGAAATACAGTCCTTTTTTAGTCCACAAAAAACAACTTTGAAATTTCTGGTTTATCCCAAGTATTTTTCTCTTTTGATTGTACCCAGCTAAAACAGGATTCCTAAATCCAGGTTTATTTGAAATATTGTCAAAATGCTACACATCAGTTCTAGTTAGGATACACTGTTATGTTTTTCTTTTGGTGAGTCCTTTTGCAATCTCCAATGTCTTGCATTTTGAGAAATTTTACATCTGTTACAGTTTTCTACAAGCTGATAGCAATACTTACTTTTCTAAAACCTTTTTCTTCTTGGAAGGTGTGAACATCTCCAGTTGCAGACATAACTGGTTTATAAAAATGACAGCAAGAAAAAAGTAGGAATCCCATATCTACAATAAGCATATGGCATGTGGTTATTTCATTTTCTCAGTACAAGTTATGACCATTCGATGCAAAATTTCGAATCACAGCCCTTGTTTCAGTCTCAACTAATAAATTACTCAAACTGCTATTGACTAAATTTCTTTGACTCAAAATATACTTTTCACCAAGCCCAAAATGTTCAGCAGAAATACATCTATTTACATATCCTACATTTCAAAATGTAAAAGTTTCAAAGTTATAGATCGGGTTTTTTCATCTCTCCAAATCAAAAAGCCTTATTTTTGGAAACTTTCTTTTGGGTATATTTAAATAGAAAACTACAAAATTATGCTTTCAAATTCAAAACCCAAAACATTCTGACACCTTAAAAGCTATCACATAACAGGACTAACATTCTCTGCCCACCACACTTTGCAATACTATTTGCAAGTCTCACTTGCTGCAGCCTTCACTGGACAAAACCAAAGCCAGGTTTTGTTAAGATATTGCAAATGAACAATATCTCATTGGTGTTTTGTGCTCATGCTTTATGAATTAGATGCCAAATATTCTACTTTAAAAGACTTAGGGATAAAATTAAAGATAAAGTGAAGTATTCATTATTATAACCCAATTATAGATGCTCCATGACAAGAAGTGTAGAGGGAGCCCTATTCCAGACCCAGTTCAGCAAGACAGCAATTAGATTGCTAATCAAGTTTAAGGAACATAGGGGCCTTGTCTACAGGCAACTCTTTTATCAGTTTTAGCCTCTGAACTTACATAAATTCATAAAGAAGAGAAAAAGAAAAAGAATATTCATTTAAGTAGATAAATCTGCACTCCTGCCTATTTAACAGTAGTCTGGATTTTCCGAGAATTATCGACAACCTTGCTGGAAGTCAACAAGAGCTCACTGTCTTCTCTAGGAAAGAGACTCTGCACTTTTCATGATGCAGCAGTTGGATTAACATCTCTTGGTTGGGCAGAATATTCATTCAGGTTTGTTTCCATGGAAATGTGTCTTTTCAGACACATTCCTAGATCTTCTCATCTGAATCCTAAAAGCATAATCTGTAATTCACAGTTTATCATAAATGCAATATCTCACTATATGAGGTACTCACTAACATTCACCATGAGGTGTCATAATTTTCTAATTTTAATTATGTAGCATGTTAATTGGTCTGAGAGAAATTACAAAAATATGAATCTGTATTTTATATAAATTTGCATTGATTAAAAAACTGAAATACTTTTTCTTTCTGTAATAACTTAAAAATAACAGCTAAATTATTTCATTAGTTTTTATGATCCAAAAAATTTGTATGCAGAAATCCTAAATAAGTAGTCTAACAAAGAAGCCCAAATAACAAAATGAAAAATAAGATGAAATTAAAAAAAACCTCACAGCACACATTTTCAAGATAGTCCTGTATTTAAGAAAAAACATATCTGAGCACTTGAAATTGCTAATTTAGTGCATACTTTAGCTATTTAGATGCTGGAGCTAAGTTTAATAACCATCAAAGGATGATGCAGCAGCTGTTGCATCTATCATTTACCCTACCTTGTAATCAAAGTTTTCGTTTAAGAAGTTTTTGCGAAGGGCATCCGAAAGGTACAAGACTGTAGTAATGATCACACTGGAGAGAAAAGAATGAAAAGGACAGGAGTTTTCATCGAGTGGAAACTCATATTTAATACTCAAAGCAGAACAATTTTCCAGTGAAGAAACAGACATAGCATGTCTGGTGAAATTAAATACTACATTTTCAACATATATATACCTGACTAATAGCACCTATTGACAGAAAAGATGCCTACTAAGATAATCATAAGGTGTGCTGTAAGAATGTGCTGTAAGAAAACAGACACTCTATATAGAAAAATATAATTGATCAAGACCTATCATAAACTTTGCTCTGCAAATAATTATGATACTGTATTTATTACACACTTTGTCTTAATAGAATTAATACACATAGTTGTACAATTTGTTTTCAGCTTTTTTGGTACTGAAAATATGTGCATATAGATTATAAATATAAAATATCTAGTAAATACCAATATTCAACATTTATACTCCATGGACAAAAAGTGGTTTTAATGACAACAGACAAATGCAAAACTGCATGAGCCCAAGATCCATTCACACTGGTTGTCACCAGAGGTCAATGATGGCTTTGTTTATTGTAGCAACCAACTGTGGTAATCTACAGAAATAAAACATTCTTTGAGATTATTTAAATACATCTAATTTTAGTGATTCAAATATTAAACTAACCTCTGCAGCACTCTAGTCTGCCAGTGTAATTAGTCAAACTAAAAATCCATATAAAACATTAAATTATTTTTGAAAACAGTCAGAAGTGAATATTTATGGACAGAAAAAAAAGATAAACACAGAATGATCTTTTTGCTGTTATGTATTTTACAACAATCAACTGTGTAAAGATCTTCTGGGAAAAAGGTTATATCTACACATTTCATTTAATTACCATCTGTCTATTATAAATACATTTAGTTCTTCTTTGAACATAGTTCTTGACCTGCATGTTGTTACAATGCTAGAATTTGTTTCCCTTTCTATATTTTGGACCTCATTTTTTCACTGTTTTTTGCAATGTGTTCAAGACAAAAAAACCCTGTTAAGTATAATAATAGGAATATTTATATTTCAAGGTAATACCATTTTTCATTTTTTACAGCATTGGAGAACTAAATGTTAGCCAACTCACCTAGGAGATAAACTATATTTTTCTTCTGGCACTTTTGACAGTTTTCACATTTATAAATTAAAAAATGGCTATGTATAATTTAACATATTAGTAGTTTAAAGGTTTGCTTCCATCCATCTACTTTTAAAATTACTGTCCCTGCCAAACTTAACCTTCTTGTTTGATGTGCCTGAACACCTGTAACAGCCATTTCTGAGACTGTTGCTAGAACAGTGCTTTGAGTCTCAAGTTTCATTTATTCCAATTTCATTGCTCAGGTGTCATTTTCATACATATTATTTTCTCAAGGATTACACTGTAACTTTTCTATCCAAGTAGTGTTATATGCTTAGCACTCATCAGTAAGTTAACCCCAGTTTTTCACCAATGCAGAGTTACAGCCTGTGTACAGCTCTTGCTGCTGCAGCACAGAACACAAAGTGAAACGTAAGTAAAATGCAGTATAAGCAAAGTTATTAATAAGGCATGGATAATAATGGAGCCCTGTCATTCTTGTTGTTGTGCATGATTTAATTTGAAGTCCATATGCTTCACAAAATGGAAATAGTCTGTGTATTTCAGGAAGACATTCTGATAGAAAAAGTCAGTTTATCAGAATTATTGCTATATAAAATTTCCAACTAAGTCCAAAGTAATAAACTCCTGAAAAACTGTACTCAAGAGAAAATTCCTCAAGATCTGTAACCATATTGCCAAGTTTACATTACATAGTTCTATTTATGTCGGAGACAATTCCTTTCTTGCTACATTCCTTCCATGGCAGGTGAAACTGAAGAGAAAGATCTGCTTCAATTCTTATAAGGTGAATAAAGCAGACATCTTAAATGCAATTTTTAGAATATTTTTTGAAGAATTTTCCTGAGATAACAGAATAATTGCAATGCAAGTATTTCTTCCAATAGGGAACTTAGCTCAGGTTTCATTTACTTGGTAAGCCAAAGATACAATATGGATCAGTTGATAAAATGCGGGTCTCTAACGTGAGAGGGTATGTTGTAGATAAAAAAACCTCAAAACACCAGATGGAACACACAAGGTTGAAGATATTGTTTTTGACCCACAAGCTGTTATTCTGAATCTACAACAATCTAAAATCAGGTAGAACAGAAAACAAGCTAGAGTTGGGGATGCTGATATATAAAAAAAGTAAAAATGCACAAAGCAGAGGCAGCAGCCAGAGGACAGCTGCCTGATCCGGTACAGCGCTCACATTCCAAGTTGATTCCCAGCCAGAGATTTCCAAACAACAACAACATTCATTTGAAATCCATCTGAGTATCAAACTATAAACTACTGAGTTTAGAGCAAAGACTTGCTTTTCTTCCTCTTACCACCTGCCACATATTTGTTCAGAATGCCTGTTTTACAGGAGAAAACCCTCTGCATTTAGCTACTAAGTCCTTCTGGACTTATACACAGGATGCTAACCCAATGTCTGGTAAGGCCATTGTTAATGGAATGGCTTTTCCATCAAATTTTCAGAGCAAACCTTTCTGCAATAAGCAGTTTGAAAAATTCAGAAGTTCAACTGTTTACTACCTGGGCTATGCTCTGACAACTTGGGTTTTGCCCGGGCAGCCAGTGGTAGAAAATGAAACCTTTTCTTTTCCATGCTGATATAGGACAAATATATAACATTAGCTTCTCATTCCATTCTTTGCTATTTCAGAGTGAAATAATCCCAAACACAGAGGTATTCAAGCAGAAAAAAGTCTTCTTTCATATTTCATGAAGAAATAAACTTTGAATCACGTGTATGTGTATGTATCTATTGTTATATGTTTATTTATACATGCATGCCTATATATATATGTTTTTTGTGAAGGACTAAATGCCAGGTTCAGTTGGTAGCAACATTTTGTATTACATAAAAGCAAAAATGTTGTTAGCAACACTATGTATTACATAAAAGCATGAATTTTTGTTCATTGTAGGAGTCTCAGACTCCCACACCATAGAGCTAACAGGATTCTTTAGAGCAGCCATAATGATGACATTAATGCTGATTTGATGTCTTCCTTTACCATGTGTTTCATTCGAGTTACAATAATAATAATAATAATAATAATAATAATAATAATAATAATAATAATAATAATAATAATAATAATGTATTTCAGCCATTACTGAATTTGATAACCAAAAGGATTCTCTGCTTAAAGTTCTTATGCCCAACTGTCAGTAGATACATTTGAAATTTCAGAGTAAACAACGTATTACAGATGAATTATTTTACTATAAATAATACTATTTGTACATCTATTTTGTATGCTTATAATATTCAAATTGCAGATTGGATGACCTAGCATCTCTACCATTAAGCAGAATGCTGAAAGGATATAGTTAATTACACAGAGATCTTGAAAATTAAAGCCTCTTGTATACCAAGAGCAACAGAAAATTAGTGCTTTGTTCAATAATACATAGGCATAGTATGTTATGAATATCAAAGATTTGCTCAGCAAGTAATTGAAACTCCTTTGCTCTCCAAGTCCCTCCTCAACTGTTAATAACATGACATACCTGAAGTTCAGCTGAGCTTGTTAACTGCTCTCAAAAGATGCCAGGCAATTAAACTACTAGACAAGGCATTCTTCTCCTAACCATAAGGTAACTGAAGACAGTGACCATTACACAGTGATTTCCAGTTGAAACTGTGAAGGTCCTCTCCAGAAACTTCAATTTTAGTCAGGCATATTTTGCTACAAAACTCAGTATTTCTCTCTGGCGCTAGGCAACTGATTCAGACATCTTCCTATATTATGTGGTGCTCCTCTGCAGTTACAAATAGAAGCTAGATACTACCTAGTTGATGTAGAAAGTCTACTCCTAGAATGAAAGAAATTAAAATTATATTTTCCATAGTATACATAAAGCCATATTTGTCACTCTTTCATCACTCAGTAACACCCATATTAAAAATATTAAATGACTGTAAGTAATTATTTTGCTTTCCTGCATGCATGCTGATTAGCTCACCACAGGTAATACCTGGTTATGAAGCCTTAAACAGAGTAATTTCTGTCTCATTGCTCAACTGTTAGAAGCTAACGATGTTTTTGCATGTTCTCCTTCCATTACAGAATACAATTCAAAAAATCCATTTCTCTGCTTTAGTGCTAAGCTTGCCTTTTTGAATGTTACTTTATTTCTCAAATTTTAGAAGACAATTGGCAGTTTATAATGCTAGCCATTAATACTTTCACACATTGGGCATCAGAACATTCAGAACTATAGATCATACATGTGTCATCGTGAAACATCTTAGTTTTCAGACAGTTACAGATTTGACTTCTCAAGCTCATAGTGTCCTCTGGTTTTGGTGGATTTTTAATATCCCAGACAGCATCCAAGTATCAGATGCTACATAATTACTGAAAACACTGCAACTAGAAAGAAAAAAAAAGAAACAACCTAGGAGCAAGAGGGCAGCGATATTTTGATATGTAAATATTGTGTATTGAAAGAATTATGGCATTTTAAGACTTAGAAGTATTTCAGGTAATTCTAGTTCTCCATACATAAGTAAGAGGAAAAAAAAGTAATTTCTCCCCCATGAAAAGCTTATTACTTGATTATATCCTTGCTAAGACTTATTTCTTCCCTAGGCTCAGACAGGATAAATCTCTCTTCCTGTAAGTACCAGACAGTTTGAATTTTTATATCACTCTAGGGACAGGGAGAGAAAACCAGTGCTGCTGTTGATGTGACTGCAGTGATGGGTGAAGCCCCCATGACACACACACTGCCTTCAGGTGAGCTACAGTCTCATGAGTGAAAGGCCAGACAGATCAGAAGGCAGCCATGGGACACAGGAAATACAGCACTTGGTTTATTCCTGGGAAGCAGAAATTTGAAAAGACACAGATTGTTATTGGAACAGTTAATTCTGCTCTTAAAAAGATGGGATAGACCTTCTAGCTTCTTTTCTAGACATGAATGGAGCAGGGAGTTCAAGAAGTTTTGCCTTCAATTCTGAAGTCTCAGATCCCTGGAAGTGCTCTGGCTGATGACGTGAAGCTCAGGAAGAAGAGCTCACTTCTCTGTGTGGGGCAGGCAGCGCCCTAATTTTGCATCCTGCCTCTAGGCTCTTTCCTTTGCACCTAAAGATTTTGGGCTGGAACAATTCTAGTACAGCTACTACTCTGTGCTTTTGAGTGCCTTGAGGAAGCTGAAGGAAGGCAGTCACTGCCATTGCAGTGAGAGACACAAGGTAAAGGAAGAAGCTCCCATTCAGGAATAGCTCTGGAAAAACTAGTTCTCTGCAGCTAAGGAGAGAACAGAAGCAGATTTTCCTTTCTGCTGCCTCAAAAAGGAACAGAATAGGAACACAGGAATAATGAGGCTTCAGCTTTCACCATGCATTTAAGTACACCTGGACAACCCCTCCGTTTCACAGCAGACTAGCCTGTCCTTCACATAGGAACAAATTCCTAGCCAAGCAATTACTGAAAGCTGAACTGGTGCTTTATGTGCTTTAATCACACTTGCTGGCAGAAGTGCTTAGGCAATTGTGTGTTATCAGGATCAGTTAGCTGGTCTCATGAGCTCCTCGTGGCCAATTCCCACCCACAGATATTGTCAGCTTCTGCTTTGCCTGACAGAACTGGGCATAGACTCACCTCCTAGATGGTCAGAAACATGACATGGATTAAAAAGGGGAGATGTGTGACAGTTACTAAACTGTTGGTGAAGAAAAGTGCTCCTTCTGCAGAACTTGGTATCATCTGAACATCACCAGCCATGTAACACATGCCAAGGTCGTTCCTAAACCTTAGTGCTGTACATGTCAGCTGTTGCAAAGCCATCTGCCAAGCCAGCTGTTACTGGAATATATAACAATTTCTTAGACTATTTATATTGTCTAAAAGTTCCTATTTTTTTTTCCTTCTTTCTTGTTCTTCACAGTTTATTTCTTAAGCATGATTACCAGATGCAGGCTGGTACCAGTCATACCTTATTTAATATCATATACAGAAACAAATTATCATATCCATTTTTTAATTGGTAACTTCTTTTTTCTGGAATTCAAACTTGGCAAGATTAGCAACAGTGAAGTAATAAAAATAACAAAAAATGTTCATTTTTTCAAGTCATGACAAAGTTTGAACAAATACTATTATGCTTGCATATCCACACACACACACAAGAAATACAGATCATGAACACAAGTGTTGTTAAATTTAATTGTACCAATAATACTGCTACTTATAGTATGTACAGCACCACAAATTTAAATCCTCCTTGAAGCCAGCAGGCACAATGCAGACTAAGACTGAATTTTAATCAGGCATTGCAATATGCATCATGAAACTTTAAGTCAGTCCTACATTGTGGATTCCTAGGTCTGCCCAACACAACACTCCTCCTCTGCTGACAGTGGTGTTTGTATAACTGTGCTGACTGTTCAGCTGGTTTACCTGATCTAAAGCTAAGACTGCAAAAAGGATAGGTGGTGATAGAGGTGAAATAAAACTTAATATATTGTTTCAGACCTCTTGTAATTCCTTCTTAGAAATGCTGGGAACCTGTTTCTTTAAAAACAAGGCCTGAGCAGAGAAAGAATGGTTGATGGGCAGGTTTCATCTGAAAATCTCACTAAGCAGTGCTCAGAGCCTTGTGTAACCTGTTGCCTGTGCTGTACCCCATTTCCTGATTAGTGATTTTTAATTTGTGATTTTTCTGACAAACACTAAATGAACAAACATGCAAAAGCATCATTAACAGTATTACAGTTGATAATTTTTTCTTGAGAGCAAACAGATCATTACCAACTCAGAATTTCAAGAAACAGACTTGAAAAGAAGTTCCTTAGAGACTTGTCATTTGTTACTTGGAAAACAAAGCTGTTGATGCTTTGCAGCTTTCTTCTGTAAAAGTGTTTCTGAGTTTCCAGTTATATGTGCTTACTAAAATTTGGAATAGGAAGAGGTACAGATTATATTTTAAAATTGTGGTATAAAAGAAGTCCAGAGATATGAAATCTTAAATTAAAAAAAGAAAAATTGCAGCCAGCATTATAAAAAAAAATACATTGAATTTTTATTACATACGTCATATAATCTTATTTTTATCATGATCTGTGCATACTACCCAGACTTTTTAAAAACATTCAAAATGCCTTACTTGTTTGCAACCAAACGCATCACTGTCCAGTCTTTTGGAAACATCTCTGGTCTTATTAGTATTCGAAATACTGTGAAAATCTGCAGCAGGAAATCCTTTGGAAAGAAAAAAAGGAGTCATATGTTTTTGCCGCTTTAAAAAGAACAGTGAGCTTTAAAAATATTTTAATCAGAGAGAAAAAAATCATAGAAATAGCAGAATTGCACTTTTTTCACCATAGATTCACTTCTGAATACTTTTTTTTCTTACTTCCCAAGAATTTTCAAATAGTGACTTAATCCTTTCTTCTTAAAATGACGAAAATAATATAATGTGCCATTTGATTGACAGCAATGCATAAAAGAAATGTCAAAGATGCATTTGGTTTCCACCCATACACTTCCACAAACGCGATGTCGAGAACAATTTGCAAATCAAAAAAGCACTTTACAAACACCAGAGAATTCAGAATATCTCCTTAATCATGCCAGGCTTTCATCACTTTTGAGATTATTCTAAAAGTGGCAGAGAGAGTAAGGACAATTTTGTCACTGAGTTGACAAAGACCAGTGACTCCAATAGAGAGAGATGCCCAGGCCTCATAAGTGGTAGTGCAGCTGGCAGGCTGTGTGCAGGTCACTTAACCATTCTGCCTCATTTGCTGCATCTAAAAAAACAGTCAGCACCTGTGAGCTACTTTGGATGTATAAAGCACTGCCTGAAAGCTTTTAGCATTATCATCTCTTATATCATTTAACTCACTAATAAATAACGAAACTATTCCTCTCAGCACATGGAGCTTTTTCAGTTTTTCTTTCCACAAATAAAACTAACAACAAGGGACCATCTTGATTATGTATAGTACTGCCAATATTCTTTTAGTATGAAAATTGAGTTTTTGTCAACACGAAGAGCATGAGGCAAGTGATGCAAACACATCTAACAGAATCAGTGCAGTACCTGACCTTGAAATGTTTGGTATTCACTCTGCCCACATCACTTGTAGACAGTTACCGCGAAACACAAATGAGATGAAGATACAAATAATTTTGAACAACAAAATATATTCTCAAGTGCATTTATCAAAGTGTAGATGACAGGCATTGCACAACAGATGTCTTTCATTAGAGAATCACTGTAAAGGGGGACGAACACAGGCGCTGGGTAAGGCAGATGAGATCCCCACACCCACCCACCAGAGAAGATTACATAAAAGAGACAACCTGTTTTCTGAGCAAGATGCCAAAAAATTATCTGTAATAAAGAGAATAAATGATACGCACTGCAGATAATGTACTGTTTGAATGCATGTGACCAGCTTTACAGATAAACAAGTACCTACCTCTACAAACAGCACATTTATTCCAGGCCATTTTTCTACAGCACTGCATCTTGTACTTAAGCATCTTTTTTTTTTGCAGAGGTTACCTCTCTCCACTGCAGTAATCCCACAGCTCTGTGCAATAATCCCAACAATATGGCAATGCCTTGAATGTCACTGCATATCATCTCACAATAACGTCCCAAGTTCTTCCACATTCTCTTTTTATCCTGTCTGTTGTCCAGACACAATACACGTTGCTGCCATTAGGGATCTAACCAGTGGACTGCTGGACTGAAGAGGCCAAACAGCTGTTATTGGGAAACCATAAAACCATGCAGTGCTTTGAAGATTTAAAACCCAAGGGCTATGTGACGTGTAAACTTAGCACTTTGAGACAGCTTGTTCAAAAGTCATTGAGAGTAACAGTCAGAAAGGAAGATCGTAAGTACTTCATTTCTTTGTTTAACTAGGCTAGAATCAGAATACAACTTTTATTCCAAGCAAACTTTAATATAAAACAAATGTAGACACTGGCATTAAATTTTGAATCATTAATACCAGGCTAATTATTTCTAATTTTCACTGAAAAAATAGAAAATTGTGTCATCAATGTAGTGATATTGGATGCAAAACATAGATTTAGTAACAGATTTTAACATTTAAAAAACATTTTTGCCGGCAGTATAAGTGAACTAACATTTGGTTGGTTGAGTACAGATAGAATTAATGTCTCATATGTCTTCTATCTTAAGAGACAAAAAGGAAGTAATTTTGTCCTTTTACATACTCTAAATACCATCTCTTAGCATTCCTACCTAGTGTACATAAGGTCTAGTACTATCTCTAAGATAATACTACATAGTACTATAAGGTTTAGTACTATTTCACACCATTAAAACAACTTCACACCTGAAGGATGGGATGCCATCCAGAGGGACCTGCTCAAGGAGCAAGCTGGTGGGAATGTCATGAGGTTCAACAAGCCCAAGTGCAAGGTGCTGCAGCTGGGTCAGGGCAAGCCCTGTATCAGCACAGGCTGGGGGATGAGCACATCCCAGAGCAGCCCTGCCAAGAAGGACTCAGGGTGCAGGAGAGGCTGGACATGAGCAGGCAAAGTGCCCTCCCAGCCCAGAAAGCCAATTGTGTCCTGGGCTGCATCCAGAGCAGCGTGGGCAGCCCGTCAAGGGAGGGGATTCTGCCCCACTGCTCCACTCTGGTGAGAGCCCACCTGCAGTGCTGCATCCAGCTCTGGGCCCCAAGGACAGAGACCTGTTGGAGTCCAAATGAGACTACCAAGATGGTTAGAGGAATGGAGGACCTTTCCTGTGAGGAAAGGCTGGAAGAATTGGGATTGTTCAGCCTGGAAAAGAGGAAGCTGCAGGGTGACCTATTGAAGCCCCTCCAGTATCTGAAGGGAGACTGCAAGAAAGATAGGGAGAGACTGTTCAAAAGGGAATGTAGTGACAGAACAAGGGGGAATGGTTTCCAACTGCAAGTGAGTAGGTTAAGATTAGATATTAGGGAAAAAGTCTTTACTGTGGGGATAGTGAGGCACTGGGACAGGTTGCCCACAGAAATTGTAGAAGCCCCACCCCTGGAAGTCCTCAAGGCCAGTGTGGATGGAGCTCTGAGCAATATGGCCTAGTGGAAAGTGCTCCTGCCTGATCTTTAAGCTTCCTTCCAACCCAAATCATTCTATGGTTCTATGATTAAACAATGTAATATCACAGTTTGGTTTTCCTCGAGCAGCAATATTTGCTCAATAGAATTTTCAAACTGTGATTAAGTGAGAAGCACTTCTGAAGGACTGCAAAGCACCTATTCATTTAACCAAAAACTGCCTCGGAATTTCTTTGCACATTTCTCAGTGCACATGTAAAATCCTCTGCAAAGCAGACTCTTCATTGGCTCTCTTGGGTACACCTACAAAGCATTTAATTTGAGTCAACAGTCCACTTTGAAGCTTATTGTATGATCCACTGCTTTGATTCACACTGCAGGGTTATCAGGCTACTTGTCATCAAGGTTTTGTAGAGCATCCAGATTGCCAAGTGCCAATAAGAAAGAGGATGGTTTCACACTGAGCTGTCACTTCCTGGGCAACTCATCCATCCCTTGGCCAGTTCCTTTCCCAGATCTTCTTTGCCTCACTGCTTTCTTCATCTACATCAGGAGCCACCTAAATGAGTGGCTTTAGAACTACCCCTCTGCCCCAAAACTCATCCTTTCAGAAGCCCCATATGTTAGTGGATGTCCCTGCAGAGCAGGGGAAGGATGGNAAGTCTTTACTGTGGGGATAGTGAGGCACTGGGACAGGTTGCCCACAGAAATTGTAGAAGCCCCACCCCTGGAAGTCCTCAAGGCCAGTGTGGATGGAGCTCTGAGCAATATGGCCTAGTGGAAAGTGCTCCTGCCTGATCTTTAAGCTTCCTTCCAACCCAAATCATTCTATGGTTCTATGATTAAACAATGTAATATCACAGTTTGGTTTTCCTCGAGCAGCAATATTTGCTCAATAGAATTTTCAAACTGTGATTAAGTGAGAAGCACTTCTGAAGGACTGCAAAGCACCTATTCATTTAACCAAAAACTGCCTCGGAATTTCTTTGCACATTTCTCAGTGCACATGTAAAATCCTCTGCAAAGCAGACTCTTCATTGGCTCTCTTGGGTACACCTACAAAGCATTTAATTTGAGTCAACAGTCCACTTTGAAGCTTATTGTATGATCCACTGCTTTGATTCACACTGCAGGGTTATCAGGCTACTTGTCATCAAGGTTTTGTAGAGCATCCAGATTGCCAAGTGCCAATAAGAAAGAGGATGGTTTCACACTGAGCTGTCACTTCCTGGGCAACTCATCCATCCCTTGGCCAGTTCCTTTCCCAGATCTTCTTTGCCTCACTGCTTTCTTCATCTACATCAGGAGCCACCTAAATGAGTGGCTTTAGAACTACCCCTCTGCCCCAAAACTCATCCTTTCAGAAGCCCCATATGTTAGTGGATGTCCCTGCAGAGCAGGGGAAGGATGGTGGCTAGAACTGAGCTTCTCCACCAGAGACACTCCCCATGCCTATGGACCTCACATGGCCTGTGTCCCAGGGGCCATTAGAGAACAGTGGAATAAACTCCACTTGGTATTAAGGTCTGGCACACACCTTATCCTGTTCAGGCTCCTAGAGCTGGAAGAGAGGCATAGCAGAACTAGTAAGATTTACACCCATCCCTATGAAATATTATCTTTTCCTTCATGAAATCTCTATTCTGTCACATTATGTAGGGTACATTGCCAATGAATAAAAACTAGGCCTTCTGGTAGGTGCTTACTTGTTTTGTCTTCTTTTAATATATTAATTAAAACCCCCACATATATTGATTAAAGTTACCTTGCTGTGGTCAAAGCTGCATTGTGCTAACATATACTGGTTTTTGCATTCACTTTCCCACTGATCTCCTTCTATTCATAACTTCCACTATTACCTTTTGTCATAAATTATACTTGAGCTTTTCCACAGCAGCAAATATCCACCTACAAGGGTGCCTCTGTTCTATAAATTACTGTAAAATACATTTACTGGAAGTAGAAAACATTTTGTGGTAAGCAAAAAGAGCATACCTTTAAAATAATACTGAAAGATTAAAAAGAAGTATTTAAAATTACTATCTTGTTAAAGTCAGGGTTTCAAGAAGTGAATGAAGCATAGTTCCTGGTTCTACCAGGCATGAAACCCCTGTCAATTCTTTTTTATACTTCATTTGCATGTTTTCAAATATAAAATGTTTTTCCTATCTTCTGCTTTGAGTGGAAAAAACCTCTCTTAAAAAACTGACAAAACAGTCACAATGTCAATTACTTAAGATAAATATATATACAAAAGAGAGGGATTATTTGCATAAGCAACTACTTGTTTAAGGCATCATTTAGATACATGTCATTCCTTCAAAGTCTCCATTTTTCTTTTCCTTGTTTAACAAGCTGGAAACAGCCTTTAGTAAGTTTGGTATAGACTGCTAAAAAAAAAAGAACTGCAAAACCTTTCCTTTTTTGCAAGTACCTTTATGAGTGAATTTTTGTTTGGAGAAGTGGCTTGGTGGGGATATTTTTATTAATTGTATCTCAAACGCTGTGCAAACATACATTCATGCAAGTACGGACATAGTCACCTTGAGAATTAGTCTGGAAGAAAGATGAAATGTCATGTGGTATCAGTGCCTCATCATTTAGTACAGATAGTTAATTATAACCAGAGGTAGCTAAAGCAAAAAAGCAGAGCACAAAGCAATTCACAGGTCTAGGTTACACTCAGAGAAGTCCCTTGTAAACCTCCTATGAGATCTGTAACTTGTAATGTGACCTCAGGAAGACCCAACTCACTTTGATACCATTGACTAGGGACAAAATGAGGAGTCAGAAATACAGCAAGCTGATGGTAGTTACCATTGAAGTTTAAACCCCAACTAGCCACTAGATTAACTAAGGCTACAATTTCAGATTCTAAAGCATCTCAGGGAAAAAAAAAGTCTTATCACCGATATTTATACCTTTGGAATTTTCATTTATCCATACTGATATCATATCCTAAGATATCTTAAAGCAAAAAAATTCCACACTTGGAAATCAAAGTAAAAAGGGAAGTGGCAAGTTAGTTTAGATAGCCTAGTCATACACAATCACCTCATGATTAACAGCAGTGTTGGTCTCACACACTACTTCTCATCTTTCCCTCTTGCTCTCAGTGGTATTTGATATTTCCAAATGAGGGGAAAAAACAGTATATTATTTAAGATTCAGAAGAGAAGGAATGCTGCATTAATGATGATCAGACTACTGCCACTGAATCACCGGTTGAGCTGATGCTGATTCGATGAGATCTGAATAGAAATAACAAACTCTGGACTTGAGTTCTTAAGACCTCTGTTGTGATGGCACCAGCTACAGCTGCTTTCCATATGTCTGCATAATAGTAGGGTATGTGCGTGGGGGGAATTTAAATGTGTCAAATCAAACACCATTCAAGCATTAATTCCAGAGATTTTTCATATTGTAGAAGGAAGAAAAGTCCAAATAAACTCAACACTCTATTTCAAAGATATATCAAACAGAAATAAAGCCTGAAACCTCCAGGAATACCTGTTCAGAACTCACACAAAAGGTAAAATATTTCCACTAAAAATGCCTAGGTTCCACAATATTTAATTAATATTGCCTAAGGATAGCAACTATGCTAGGTGAAAACAGAAGCTGTATTGGTCATATAGAAATTGTTTACCCTATACAACTCCTAGGTAGTGTTCTTGATTCATAAAAAATTCTTAGCAGCATTTTCTATCTGTCAAGCTCTGTATGACCACCTCACTTAAAGAAAAGGCACTCCCAAATGCTATGCTCTCTTCAGCTCTAAGCAGCTATCAGGAATTTTAGTAAATCTGAAATTGCACCATGACTAGACTCCCCTTTTCAGGGCAGTACTTGAGTTTATCAAATGATAATTAATAAGTAACACCTAAAATACATTATCACATTAGGACATGATTACTGGCTCAATAATGTACATAAATGACTACTGAAGATTTTTGGTGTGGATCAAATTTGGTACTAAATGACTTTCAAGGGTCCAGCAGAGTGGAAATCTTAGTGTATATGTTTATGCAAGAAATCTTAACTTCAAAAAAAAATTTTTAATCCCATCCCTCCTCCAAAAAGCAATTAATGTTGTATCTGCACAAGCCCAGTATTAATGAAACTGGTAGAAGTTGCTTTAAAGGAGCTCTGCAGCTACTCTTTTCTATGATCAAAATGAGCAGACAGACGTTTTAAGTCTGACACATCCTCCTGCCAATGGACATGGTGCAGAGCTAAGAAAAACGAAGAGTTAGTTGTTAATGCATTTCTCAAGCAGCATGTTTGCTACTGCCATACATAATATAATGAATGAAAAAATAAGCAAGTATAATAAGGCAAATATAAAATTCCCCAATTGCCTGACAGTAAGGATCAAACAAGAGCAGTGTAACCTTAGACTGACACCGTCTTTAAAACAGGTTTGGAGGCCAAGTTCATGGCTTTAAAGCAATTATATCGTTCTCTCCATCCATATTCTTTCTGCAGTAACAGCCTTGCCCCACTGTAAGAGTGGACCCAAGGTCCCAAGAAAAGCTGTGCAATAGTTAGCTAATCTGTAAACCACATTGCATTTAAATACTGAAGGGATTCATCAAAGCACAAGGATAGCTTCAAGAGAGATAAATCAGAAAGAGAAATAAAAAGGCCTAAGCAAGTGGAAACATAATCCTGCTACTCACCCTCAGATCTTCCTTTGTGTTGAAGCTATCAAGAAGCTGTTGATAATGTCTGTCAGTCATTTGTCGCAAGAGTGACAACAAACAGGAGACAAATTCCCCCTGTTCAGATAAGCCAAGAGGAGAAATATTATAATGTTTTCTGCACTTGAGCTTAAACTGTTATATTATAAGCACTTCAAAATAATTAACAAATGCAAGGCAAATTAATCTACAATTAGGCTTCAATTCTACATTTTGTAAAAATACATTGATTGCACTTTCTTCCCATTTAAGGAAATATTTTTCCCTAAATGGAGTTTACTTGCTTAGAAAAATCTATTTTAAATAGTTCCAGCAGGGCTAAACCAGAAAAATTTTAATTTGTGATTTGTTTTCCTTGTATCTGTTTTTAAACGAACTACTTAGATTGCTAAAATTACAACCTCTTTAGTCAACTCAGTTTTGCAACAAATACAAACAAACATATTTTGCAACAATTCTGGGAAGAATGCTATTGTTTTCCTTCAGGGGAGAAATGAATGGAGTTAGCTGGGAATTTTTCAACACATTCTGTCGTCTCAAAAAACCAAGATTTGTTCAAAAGTAAACTCTTTTGTAGGACTTAAAAAACTTTAAAAATGTTTTGATCAGAAATTTCTTTGGGCTTACAGAAGCATTTCTCATTGAAAGAGCAAAGAACTGTACTGGGTATCTGCAGTGAGCAGTGAGATATAGAAAGGAGGTTCTCCCATTCACCCTTTTGTGTCTGCTTGTTCACTTTTGGACTGAGAAGAAACACTGAATGGTGTATGTCAGGTCTGACTGCAGAATGGATGAGGACAGGAAAGAGTGAAAGGTCTGGTTTGCATCCCAATGCTTAGAAAGAACAATTCTGAAATCTTACAAGCTTGCTAAAAAATGGGAAATATATTTCTGGCCTGTACCAGGAATGGAGAATGAGACTGGGAGAACAGACAGGTGATAACAGTACTTTAAAATGGTGTATCATTAGTTTGCCAGGTCCAATTCTGGAAAGATTTCCCTCAATCTTTCATCAAAAGCAGAAAATAAGATTAAAAATAAGTATGTTTTCACAGGAATGGCTGTTCTGGATTTTACATTGGAAGGACTAATTCAGGTACATTTGATCACATGTAAGGTGATGGCTTTCACTGGCAACGTGGTGATAAAATAATGAGATTCTACACTGAAGTAATGATTCTAAACTTCTTACTTCCCTTGTTTTACAGCGAGCATAGCATTCATAGAAACATAAAATCACAATCTCAAAACAATATCCTAAGGCTACAAAATCTCTTAATAATCATGCTCTGGGCATAAACATAAAGGTTACAACTTCTGTCTTATAAATATCTGTATACTCAATTGCTAGCTTGAGTGACAAAATTCCTTTCCTGCCTAGGTATTTTAAGCAGTCCTTTTTAGTCACCTTTCTTCTAAGTTCCCACATTTGTTTCAGCTTCTATAGTAGTATATTAAAAATCACAGTCTATTATAGAGAGTTGTACTATTATAGTTGACAGACAGATTAGTGATATAAAAGTATCAACTTTAGCTAATTGTTAACTGACTTCTAAGTTTGAGCTTTTAATTTGAATGTAGGTAGCTATACAGGCTGGTTTTTAAAATAGCAATGCACATTCAGCTTCCTTTGTTGAACTCAACATAAAAATGTATGTTGTAGGATTTCTGCCAGTGATTAACTTTCAAATCATGCACAAAAGCAAATTCTACACACATAATAACTTTGATAAAAAACATTTAGGGTCCAATTCCAGGGTCAAAAGTCAAGCCCAGCAGTATACTAAAATCACCTAGGTAGATTCCTTAAGTAATTTTTTCTTCTTTATTTGAGGAGCACAATTATTAAAAACCATGGAGCTTTCAATTAAATTGCAGTTCATTTAGGTTCTGAGTGACTGAACTTTCAAGATCTGAAATCAATTAAAGTTCACTTTAATTGGACTGCTTTCTGCCAACTCTTTATATGCAAATGCATTTTTTTCTTAAGGAAGTCCAAAGATCTAATTCAGTGACAAACCAAAGCAGAAATTTCACTTTCACCATTGCATTAAATTGCATGTTTGTCAATGCAACATCTGCAACACTGACACCCTCAAGCCATGTCTTCTCCATGCTCAGTTCAAAGCATCGCACCCATCTTGCTGATTACCATTGAACAAGACTGCTCACTGAAAATTAAATGGCATCCAGGTATCAAAGCTGCTTGAAAGAAAGGGTGGAGTGACAGCAGCACAAAGCTCAGTGCTACCTGTTTTGATGCTGTTTCTTTGTGAAGAAAAACAGAGATACGTGGGCCTCGGAGATCACTCTCAGATGGGTTTGGGACTACTTCCACAAGGAAGACTATGTCTCATTCAAAATTATGACAGAATTTTATCAAGTGTGCCCCCATGGTACATCTCACAAAGAATTTTTTACCACACATGCAGTTTCAAATAGTGGTAACACACTGGAACAGACTCTACTGCTGTACTCACATTGAGTACTTTATCATACGTGCTCTACAAATAGTTCCAAGAATCTGGCTCCATGTGCTGCCAGAAGCCCATACTGCATGATATTTCTACATAAATGTATATAATTGCCTTATGCTGTGCTGTGAGTCACTTCCACATTAAGTATTCTTTGGGAGCCTGCAGTGACAATAACATGGCTTTTCTGATGCATAAAAGGAAATTTTGCAACTTGAAAGCATTTTCAGAGTCTAATTTTTTGATGGTGCAAAAGAATTAGGATGTCATGGTGTTTAATAAAAACTTAATCTGCAAGAAAGGGGATATCTCAAAAGAAACCAATAAGATCAGAGCTTTGCTACACTAACAGTCTAACACTATCACCCTTTCTTCAGCTTAGATTTCCTTGTGGTGGCCTCATCTGCCACACAGCATACATCTGTAACTATGTAATTTAAAGAAAAAAAGCCCTCAAACTCTTAGATGTATATTGTTGTTGAATCACAGTGATTAAAGCATGATTCTATCTAATTACAGAGCTTGGTCAGCTCCATAAAATACTCCATATACAGTTTGCTCTCTGTGGGTCTAAAATAAAAAAGAAAACAGGCAAAACCCCCCGAAAACACATTTTTTTCCCCACAGCTATTACATGCTTTTGAAGTGTTTGATCTCAGAGGAAATTCTGGTTTGAAAAGCAACCACCTATTCATTAACAAAAACCGTTACAGTGTAAACACTGAGCAATTAATTAATAAATTTATAATGAGATGGTAAATCACTCAGCATAGTATGCTTTCTGCAGAAAATGCTAACCCCTCACATCTTACTGGGGTCACATCCCTGGCTATATTAGAACCAATTTGCCCTTGAAAAGCAAAGTAAAAACCTTGCTGCAAACAAAGCAAAATAACACTTCATTTTATTTGATCAATGCTCATCACAGATAATGCCTGTATTTCAACCTTCTAATTTCCACGAGTTGTTATAGCAGGTTCACCAAAACATCACTTGCTAATCTTCTAAATCTATCCTGTATGCTCAGCTTCATGTGATAAAAACAAAGCTCAAATGCTTAGCCCAGAGAACAACAAAATGCCTCTCAAGTAATAAATTTAGATTAGTACAAGTTATCAGAGATTCTGCAGGCATCTTTAGAGTTGTTCCATCATGAAAAAATGTATGTATTTTAGGAACTGTTATTGATCGATACTCTTCTATTTTCAGGAATTCAAACTTAAAAAGAGTTTCAGAAAGCTATTAAATTGCAAACAAAAGGAACATGCTGAAATCATTATTAACCTGAAAGTCTCAAAAGAAATGTTATCTTTTGAACTTGTTTTTTTACTTTGTTTTGGGGGTTTTTTGGTCACAATCTATAAATAAACTTAATGAAAAAAGAAATTACTATTTCCACTAAAAATGAGTAGAATGCAGGAAAGGTTTTCATTGTCCACCTCATTCTTTTATACACAAACTCTAAGACTGTGGATGACAATACAAAGACAGCATATTCACGAATATATTCACAAATCTTGTAGTCCAGCCAGTGACAATTGTGAGCTCTTTCATTGCAAGAAACTTACAGTCACATCTTGAAACTGGAGGCGCAGAGCAGAGCCTGATGGCTGTGGTCGGCTGGTGATCTCTAGTATGGTCCTTAACAGAACATCTAGCAGACTGTTTACAATCACATCAATTTCTTCCAGGACTGATTTTTCCTTAAATAATAAATAAAACATTTAAGATTTTAAAATAGAAATATGACCACAAGCATAATTCCTTTTATGTAGTTTTAGAAACCATTTAGAGTTTCACTACGAATGCTACATTCAAGAAACAAGGACTATTCTCTAATTCAGATATTGTTTAATTCTATTCATTTTTTCCTAACAGTTTTCCATTAATTACATCACAGAGGACAGTTACAGGGATGACTTTGAATATGTAAGTGTTCATCAAATTAGCATAGCTCTATTTTCAACTGACGTTTAGAAGAAAGCAGTAAATAATATACAAAAGCTTTTCGAGCAAGATTTTTATAGGTAACACTCATATATCTTCTGGGGAAATTGCCAAGAAAGGCTTAAAATCCAAAAAGCAGAATCCTGGTTTACACTTTGAAACTATCCCCAGAAATAAGCAGATGGTGCTCAACCTTCAGGACCTGCTTCATCAGTAAGGACCAGCTACGTTGCTTCTCAGCAGCTGAGTAGCACAAACAAATTAGTCATTTATGTGAGCCTGCAACTGCTTGTACACAATATCACTACAAAGGAATCGAAGCGTTCACTGCCAAAAGAGACACTGAATACCTCAGTTACCAGCATGAAAACATTTGATAAACTCAAGTTGTAGTTACTTCTCCTTTTAATTCAGATGGAAATAGGTTTTCCCTGCTTCAAGACTGTTTTAAGTCTTCACTGCAGCAGAAACCCCCATCTTAATCTGAGCAATTTTATCTATTGTTTAACATGACACATCTTCACAGAAAGAAACACTTCATAATCAAATGCACACTACCAAGCTGAAACTCAGCTGACAAACAAATAGATCAGCTTTGCTGACATTGAGGTGTAGGAGTGATTTGGGTTTTTTGTCTTGTTTTAATTTTGTTTCCTAGACACCCTAAAGCATGTGATTTGTAACAAAATTCAAAATTCCTTTTTGGACCTAAGTTGAATCTCGTGTCAGGCCATGTTCTCTGCCACTTCATCTAGCATCACAGAACTGTTAACTTGGCTACTTATGAAAACAGACAGTGCACAGTATATTTAGGACCTGCATCCACCATGAGGATCCTTCTCTTTACTACTACAAACTACTTTTAGAACGAGCAACATCCTTAATTTTTAAAGCTGCCTTACAGCAAATTCACTTGTTCCCTCAGTCTCTAAATTATCTTGATTACAGTGGAAGGACTGAAATTCCCTACTGACGTACCAAAAACATGTCAAAGTCACCAAGTTGTTAATAGTCTCAATTACTCAAAAATTACTAAAACCAGTAAAAACAGTAAAAATAGTAGCTGCATATCCTGAACATTCAGGAGAGTTTTATGTAGAGCTCCACTTGTAATTGTATACATCTCTGGCTTGGTGACTCCAAATGGAAGACCTCCTGAAATTCAGACCAGAGATGTAAGCCTACCTTTCAGTCTAAAACTCTGCTTTAGTATCTATAACTTTATCTTATTTTATACTTATCCAGGAGCATCTGGAAAACATGTTGTTACAGTGCCAAAGGTGCAAGCCACATCCATATCAAATCACTGATGGAGCAACTTTAATGCTGAAAGTGGTTAAGAAATGAAGAAGCACATAGCGAGTTCTCACTTATGCAATACAAGGTAATGTATGCTGGCCTTGACATGCATGTACTGCACTAATTACAGGCAATGCTTGGTTTTAATTGTCTTATATCCTGTGGTCTGTCAGAACCTCTCATCACCTTCTCATTTGCAATACATCTGTCTATGCAAGCTCTCATATGCAGCTTTCACACATTAATTCACAAAGATCAGAAATTGGCCACAAAGTTTATCAACTAACAAACAATCCTCCTTGCAATACTCATATTGATCTCTTTACCTCTATCAGCCCTGCATCCCCTAAGAATATACAGCCCACAATGGAAAATGCCCCTAAAAGAAAGTAGACATTTCTTTCTTCCAACACAACACTCGGAATGTAAAAGCTTGTCAGAACATTATAGGATACAATTAAAATACTCATGCATGGAAAGAAAAGGGTCACGAAAAAATCAAAATGACATGTTTATGCAGATTCATTACACAGAGAACTCTTTAAAATGCTCTTGGGCAAGGTCTAGCTTGTGTCATTAAATGTCATTGAGCCACATAAAGAAGTTCAAGTGGATGTGACATGGTGTTTACTCACAGAGCTGTTCTTCTTGGTGAGGCAAAATATGTTGCTAAGGATACGGGCACACATTATAAGGTCCTTCTGCTCTTGTAAATGCATGTGGAGATGATGTAAAACTACTGGAAGAAGAATGCATCGAGAATCTAGAAAAAATGAAAAATTTCATGAACAGGAGCTTCTCATAGAGTAATTATATTTCAATACCTATATAAAACGTGTTTTCAGTCCAAAACTAATTCTGATAAGAAGAAGCTTTTGCTTGCTTTAACCAACATTTTTGATAAGAAGCAGCTTTTACTTCAAAATCATAAGCAAATGTTTGAAGGCTAAACAATATGCCGAAAGTCACTGTGTTCTATCATGGATGGAGAAAAACACCATGTGTGGAATATACTACATATAAAAGAAATTTTAAGTATTTATTGAACTGTCATCCAAAACAAATTAAAAAAAGTAGAATAGTAATACTTGTGTTCAAAACAATGAGAAATTATGCTCTAGTGTTCCTGCCACATGACAGGATCCATTTATACGCCAAGGTTACGACAGACTTCATCTGGAACTTATGTTACTCTACAAAGGACTTCTGCTTTACAGCCCAGCAGCACTATTTTCAGATTTCTTTCAGAATTTTCAGTTCTCCAGGTTCCTCACTCCTACTAAGTATGAGCAACTTATACTATTGGTTTCCACATAAAATAATTTGCCTTTCCACTATTTCATTTTCTAAATACAGCTTCTTGGTGGTATTTTCAGTCCTGAATTCACTGAAAATTATGCAAGAACCTCATTAACATGCTACTTATTTCTACTTCTTTTTATTACAATTAAAGACAGTATTAAATGGGAAGAATTCTAACACTTACACTTTTGATAACAGTTTAACACCTATTCACAACCTGATAAATGGAAAGGATATTATGTGTTTTCATTTTGCTGTTGTTTTAAAATATTTTCCACAATTAAGAAATTATATTCCCATAGAAATGTACTTGAGTAACTTCCTCTATTAGAATTTTAATGATTAGAAGCTGCATTATAGAAATATATTCATCTATTCACTTCCTTTGTTCATTAAAGCAATTATACCCTAAAAAAATTGATTTCTCTAGCTGGAAAATTAGTCTTCCAAAATAGTTTTGCCAACCAAGTATTGTTTGTGGATTACACTTTCTATAAACACTTTTTTCTCCCTTAATTATTTCCTCTATTTTTTCCAAGAGGCAGAAGAAGATATATTTATTCTGAGATTTTATTTGTTTAAAGTTTATTTTGCTCACTGAAACACAGCACTAATCTTATTAGGCTTTACTATTCCCTTGTTTTCATTGTCTAGTCACCTGTATAACAAGCTGATTTGTACACACTATTTAAGTATATTCTTATTTTTGAAATAAAAGCTTGCCTGCTCTTTTAAAATGGGTGTTTCATGCTTATTATCTATTCAGGTGTACCTCTGTATCTTCCTACTAAAGAAAATAATAAACAAAGGCTGTAAGGCAGTAGGCAAATGACCATCAATCAGTCGAATACCGGTGGTATAGAAACTCAACACTGGACAATAAATAGCCTCTCTCCAGTGACTGCTTATTTCTGCAAGTGCCTCAGTAGGTTTTCATCAGGACTGGCCTGAGAGCTCTTATCTGCCTGTAGCACCACAAATGGAGAGAAGTTTCTCAATGAAACCAAGGCAGCAGCATCTTTATCTCTACTTCACAACCAGAAGCTTAGCCAAGTGTTGTCCCAGGTATTCTGAGATGTCAAGTGTGCACAGCTGCCACTGACCCATCCACTGCAAGACTTCTAGGGCCAAAAGGAAAACAGGCAGGGAAATGGTGAATGTGGAGACCTGTGGCTTAAAAAGTACCACCTTCTGATCACCACTGCTAAATCTGCTTATTGATTCCTGCTGGATGAAAAAACAGAGCTAATGCCTTCAGCTAAAGCAATAAACCAGGACTTTTCTATTTGTATAAAAAGTACTTAACCCCTAGATTACAGAGGGTGGCTCCTTTCCCCTGCTTTCTCTTAGGCCTTACACATATTGAGCTCTTGACTATCTGGCAATCCATCACCAAGAGACAAGATGATGGGTTCACTGTGTAAACCAGCCTGTGATTCTGTGCTTGGATACTTTCCCTGCAAGCAGGTGATATAGAAAGTTCAAACCAATCACTACTCAATTCCACAACTGTCACAGAGCAACAATAGTAGCTCTTTCACTCATTTCATGTATGATCATTATTGTTTGAACCACAGGCCCTCTCTTGCAGCTACAACTCAAATCCCTCAGTCCAGAAGATGAGAAGAAAGCAGGAGCAGCCCTGTGCCAAGGTGTTTCTTCTTGATTAAATCTAGATAGCTTCCTGAGAAGCACACACAGCATTTGGCACTTAACCTGAGGTGCCATCTACTCTGTGCACTGCTTACACTTAAGTGCAACATCACAAACTCCATTTTGAAGACAAAAAATCCACATGTAGCAACACCTGACTTGAAAATAGCCAACTTACACATGATATGGCCTGAGGCATCTCAGGCAAAACTGAGCATCCTCATTCAACTGTTTCAAGTCCATTTTTGCGAAAGCTTCATAAAATGATCAGAAACTCTGTTTTACCAGACCAAATGGTGTAGAAAAAGCATCTTACAATGACTTGCAACTATACATGGGAGGCAATAGTGTCAGTTATTGAAACAACCACTATGTATAACACAGCTTTAGATATATTCCTTACAAGCCCAGAATCTGAATACCCCTCTGTCTTGTTCTGTTTAGGTGGAGAGTTGTAGTGGTATTACAGAAGAAGAGAGCTGGCTCATTCACCTCTGATGCAAACCAAGGACTAGGTGAAAAAGTTTAGAGAACATTTGTCTCAGGTTACTCTTTTTCTTTCTAATTGTCAGCTGCAATGTCAGCCACTGAATATAGAAAAATTAATGAGCGCAAGGAATGGTGTAATAATCAGAATTCTGAGCCATCAGTCACTGTCCTAATTTTCCTTCCATGCAGGAAGTCAAATTAGCTGACTGTTTAAAATGCTAATATTTGCCCTTTACAAATATTATACAGAAAGACAAGAGAAAAATCATGACACACAGCTTTTCAAGTATGTGCTTGGCATAATTAGAAAGAGGGCAATCTTAGACTCTGGGCAATCCTTGTGACTTTCCTATGCAACATTTACATTTAATACACAGCACATCTTTCCTCCTTGATTTCCATATAGTGGTAAAGCACCTGCAGAGACATACTTTCTTTAGTCTAGTACTTTCAGAAAGATGATATTCATTTCAATTACTATATCTGAACAGCTGGTCAAAGCTTCAGCCTGCTTGAAAAATCGAACCTTTTAAACAAATAAACAGCATTCTCCTTGAACAGTAAGTAACAAGGAAGGGGCTCTTGGTTTTGGTAGTTTTACTTTGACATATTCAATTTATGCCCTCTTGTCTGGATGAAACACTGGACTTAAGGATGGCAGGAGAAGAAAATGCTTAAGCCAAAAAACCAGCTATCACTGCAATTCCAAAACCAAATATATATGCCCATTTTCTGGCTCCATGGACATGTCACTGTCCTCAGAACAGTTAGTAGGGAACCTAACTCAAAACTTGTAGACAGGAACTGTTTTCAGGTGAAAGAAAAAATTGCCTGTAAGGCAGAAGGAAAACAGGAATAGCTCACAAAGTCCTCCTGTGGCCTAAAAATCAGCACTGATCAAAAGCATAATATGCAGAGACTGAATTTTCGTACGCAATATACATCTACCTGTACGTCCACAGGTGTGTATAGAAGCACATACACACAAACAATGCCAAAGAATAGTACATTTCTGTGGAAGGCAAATTAAGAAATACTAATTAATCTGAAAAAGATCATGGAGTTCTTGAAAATAGTACTATGGATCCAGAAGTAAACCCTTTATGTTTTGAAAAGATTGACTCTTTTTTCAAATCTGTGTTAATACGTAAAGTTTAACGCATTTTAAGTATTCTGAAGTCAGGATTTGTATCAACACTTTCAATAATGATAGGCTTTTTGCATTTTTACAGCAATCAATTAGCTTGTAGTAATTACTGAGATATCTTACAAGTGTCATTAATGAGAAGATTTCAGTCTTTTGAAAAGCAGTGCAATAAGAGGGAAATCATAATACCTAGCTTCTAGAATTAAGCCTCCTTATCAGTTAATGGTATCATTTCCTGAACTTGCTCATTACTTTTTTCATTCCCATATGAAGTCTGACATGTAACAATACATTTTACACAAGGTGGTTCAAAGATATTAAATTATTCTTACTGATTGTGTCAGGTATTTGTCTCTGAATGACTACTGAAACAAAGTTTTCTAAAATTACCTTCTGTAATATGCAGAACGCAATTCTTAGATGAATTCATTCACTCAATCTCAGAATGAAAATAAAAAGATAGCTATCATGTTTCTAATCCATTAACTGTGGGATTCAGTGTAATTAAGAAAAACAATAAAACAAAGAAAAGGAATAAGCTATATATAAAATAATCACATTAAAATTAACATATGAAACCCAGATGTTCCACTTATGCACCTCACATTTTCACAGCTATTGAATTTGCAAGCTCAAAGCAGTGCCCTTAGATTAAAAAAAGGTTGGTGTTCTGTCAATTCCTGTTTAACCATATCAAGAAGGACATGGTCCAAGATGTGTTTCTCCATTATTTGCCCTAAACTCTTCCCAGCAAAACAGATTTAACTCTTTCTCAAAGGAAGCTATATTAATATTTAATGCAAAAAAGAAAGCAAACAATCATGCTAGACTACTGATGTATGGGAAATAACAAAGTTAGACATTCTTCTGGTTACAGGCATATGTAGATCATCAGTTTGGACATTCTACAAGTATCAAGAGGGATGAGTCCAAAGACCAAAATACCCAGGAGGCTGGAAGAAAGGCCAAGAGGAAAAAATACTGATGAACCTTATTGGCAAGAAAATTTTCATCTGTTTCTTTTTAGACAGCCAATGAAGTGTACAACAAAGATGCAGAGGTAAATACAGAAAAATAAATGTGAAGTAAGACCTTAACACCCAGTAACTTCTCACAAGAGCTGGACATAACTGCTATTGCCACTCTTTAACAACCCTGTAGCTGTTACTTATAGAATGAGCTGAAGTTTAAAATTGTTGAAATTGAAACAGGTTCAAAGAAAACTATACCAAAACCAAACTATACCAGATCCATTTCAAACATCTTATCTACACATCAGTAAATACAATATATAACTTGCATTCTCTAGAGAGGCAGGCAGAGATCAGACACAACAAATACATCTGAAATGGTACTGAATATTTGTTCATGGCCACCTTAAATCAACCCCTGCATGCCTGTTTTTTCTGTTTTCAACAGAGTCAAATTTATCTCTGAATTTAGTGAAAGTCTAGCTTTAGTGTCAGCTGATTTCTGCAGCTGTGGGAGCTAATGTGTTAGTTGTTCAGGCCCTTGCAGCAAAAAATGTGTAAAACTCACATGCTAAACTTGTTTTGAAGTTAGCTCCAGATAACAGAAAATGCTATCTAAGAAGTACTCTCCTCATTTTCAGATGTTTGAATAAAGAGTTATTTCCTATGTTCCTTTTACTTCCAGTGTGTGAGCTAGCACTGTGGTTTGCAGCATTCATTATCTTCATCTGGGAGACAGAAATCAATTCTTTTCACAGCAGCAAGCCTCAGCTTCCCATTATGATGTACAGTTTACTCTACACATTAACATAATATAGTGCAGTATTTATTTTTCCCAAGAGGATTTTAATAGGACATCCTTCTAGGCATGGACAGAGGGAAAATCTACTTATATTTTTGTATTTTAAAGAGATGAAACATTGATGGCAAAGAGACAAGATGCTGATCTCCACAAGACCCTTCAACTCAATGATTATGCAATTCTACTGTACACATGTTTGTCTAAGCTTCCTATCATGGACATTGGGAGCTTATATTACTGCCTGATGTTTTTCACATTTGTTTCCTCATGATCTAAAAAATTTGTATTTTATATGTGTGCAACCCACACTCCTTGTAAATTTTAATGCTTTCATTGCTTTTAAAGCCAAATTAATTTCAATAAAAAACTGATTTTTTTACAAAAGAAAGCAAATGTAAAAAATTTGTCATACAATCAAAAGTAGATTTACAGTTCCAAGAAAGTCCCCAAGAGTCCCTTACATGGCATCAAGTAACTCTAATTAGGCTCATATATTTGGATCACCTGGTTAGGCTGACCTGAGATAATGGGAGGAAAATGGCAAAGATGCTACCTGGTCCCTAAGCAGTCTGGAAAATGACAAACATAAGTGAGAGCATCCTTAATATTGCTCCATGTCATCATCTAGCTGGACATCGAAGGTCTGATCAATTGGCTGTAGGGAGAGCTAACTGATCCTTCTGGAGGGGACGTTGAGGGGCTCCCAAGGGAAAGGGTAAGCTGTTTGCACAGCCAGAGTGAAGCTAATTAGCCAGGATGCAGTATTTCTTACCTATTTCTTTCAGCTCATATTTGTAAAGTAGAACCACTGAAAGCTTTTTAAAAAAATATGCTCAAAGAACTGTTCCTCTTTTCTGCAGTATCCTAAAGTATTTATTCATATCCTGGTGGTTTTTGCAGAGCTTTTGTCATTGCAATGTGTTTACCTTGAGTGCCTTAGATGCTAAAAGTTACTCTTCCTACTAAACTCCATCAACTAACACCCAGGTAGCTCCCAGGGCTATTGTGAGTAAATAAACACTTATTACAATTCTTTAAATATCTTTCTTCTATTTTAATTATTTTATTTCAAAATTACTTCATCTCAAATTTAATACTTGCTTACTTCTATGAGTTTCACTTAGAATAGAAACCAGGAATGCTGGGCTCACCACCATTCAGCACCTTTTTCATCTGCACAGCAAATAACTCTGCTGTTGTATAGTTTATGCACCAGGTATCACTCACGTTTGTGTAGCATTTTAATGCTACATAAAAAACGGAGGATCCAAAGTGCTGAACTAGCAAGAGTAACACAAACAAGAGTTAATGGATAAGTGAGAGTCTGTTTGCTGAAGTGCCCCCAAGGAAGAAGAAAAAAGGAGAAAAATAATTTTTGCAAAGTTATTTTTTGTAATTACTTAAAAAATATAAGGCAAACTTCTTTAACCAACATACTGCCAGTAGATCAAAAAAACCCTATATTTTTAAGTGTCTTTGGCTCTGAAAAACAAACCACTAAATTAAAAAAACTGTCTTCTTGTAAGTGAGCAGCTTAATACAGAGCAGTGCTTCACGAATTGCTCCTTAGGAACACTACTCCCTTCAGCACCTGCTGGCCCATGTACAAAGCTCACAGTTTGAGCTGCTCATCTGCAGGCAGACCCGAGTAACCTTACCTGGATTAGTGTAGAGGTGACTCTCTACAGTTTTCCCAATACTTTGCAGTTTAACAGCTTGAAGGGACTCATCCCCATGCATGACTGTTGGCAAGCTGCCCAAAGCATCGTGAACCAAATTTGCCACTTCTCTCACATCAAAGAGCTTCAGAAGTTCCGAGTACACCGATGGGAACGAGCTGAGAAACACAGCCTAGAGGAACAGGGCAAAAATGGACAATCAAAATAGTTTTGACCATTATAGAATTTAAATAACTATAGAAATTAAAGTAAGTCTAAAGAAATGCCAGGCTTCAAGGGTAGGTAGTAGCTTTAAAAACAGTCTTATTTTCAGAATGAAGAGCCTTGCATTCCTTAATGGACTTACACTTATGACTGTTTCCTTTAAGTAATATCCTTAAGTATGATTGTTAATTTCTCCCACAAAAAAGTGGAAGTTAAACTTAGAACGAAAATATTTGTTCTTTAAATACACCTATGTCCCTGCAAGGGAAAATTTTTAAAAGGATGGCAGAATCTAGATGATATGGTACAAAAAATATTTCTGTGGAGTTGTTCTCGTTTGCTTTAAGGTAAGTAATGTAACTGCCTCTCTATCTTCCATTTCTCAAATACTTAACATTTTTATTGTGGAGTGAGGCAGCACTGGTAGTCTTCGTTCTCTTCAACAATCTCAAAAAAAGGTTATAAAGTCATTGATGAATATGAAAACAAAACATTGTAAAAGTAAGGAGAACAATGCCAGAGAAAAGAAGCTAAAACTGACATTCTCTTCTTCTCTAAATCCTGCTGATTGTGAAAAGCTATTCACACACTCACACTGGTGGCAGAACAGGTTAATGTGAGTTAAAAATACTGAAAAAGAATTTTAAATGTGGTGGTTTGTATTATTTTGTTGTCTTTTGACTCCAGCTCCCTACATGATATGAGATGGAAGAACTACTCTCAACTCTGTTCTCTCTGATTTGCCATTTTCTGGGAAGAACAGTTTTCTAAAGTGATTTAGAAAATATTAATTCTTAACAGGATCTTAACCACCTTTGGTTACAGAAACATGGGAAGAGCATGGTATATTTATGAGCACTTAATGTAGAGAGCTGTCTCCTGTATGTTTTGCCACTGCCCTTTAGCACTAGTCCATTTTTATAGTCTCAAATGAAATAAAGATATCAGCTGAGTATTAAACCATATGGTTCATCAAGACTTTAACATTTTTTTCAAAGCATGAAAAATCTGATAGTAGTCTTTTGTATGGCTCAAATTCTTCAGTGTCAGTGTGGTTAAATTAAGCAGTAAAAAGCCCAAAACAGAGAAATTGCTTTATTTGTATCCTGCAATGTAATTATTATAATTCAAAATAAAATATCAGATTTAGGAGTATCTATTCCAAGCATATTTAGAAGGTGCTGGTATAAAAATTTCACACTGTAGGATGGAAAACTGAAAATGCCACTTTGCTCTAACAAAAATACATTTTTTTTCTGAACAGGCATTCTTTATACTGGATGTGGAAAATGCCAATAAGCAAGAAAACCTACCTGTAGTTGGGATAAAGCACTGCTTCCTTTGCTTTCTTGAGACAGGAAGAAGCGTACGGACATAAGGAGCTCTTGAATACAGCAGCGAAATTCCTCCTCATTTTGTCCACCAGTAGCAATAGAGAATAATCTTCGAGACTGAACTATGTATTTAAAGATATACTCCTGTGCCTATAAATGCCAAAATCAGAGATAATTCACAAAAATTAACATGCTCATATCTAAATGGAACACATCTAATGACTGTATCATTCAAATAAAAAAAAGCGTCTGAAAAAATAGCCCATTACTTAATTTTGGCAAATCTCTCTATTGAAATACTAACAACATTTTAATAAAAAAAAACTAATCAAAACAAACAAGCAAAAACTCAACACCACTCTCTCCCTTCCTCCTCCACCCCTCCCCACCCAAAACAAAAAAAGAGCTTAAATTAAGTTGCAAAACTGTTGGAATGTAAATTCAAAATACAGCCCTACCTTACTAGCAAGAGACCAAAGTTCACAGCAGTATAGAAAAATACAGAAGTGTACCACACTGATATTTTATTTCCAAATTGTAGGTCATGTTCCAGATGGGATTATTGCATTGTATAAATCAGCTTGATGGCACATGGTGCTCATCTGATGGTACAAACCAAGGGAACAAGAACAACCACAACCACCATAATCAGTAGAATTCCGTGGTGTCAGGACTGAACCATTAGGTCAGCATGCATGTCTGCCATTTAGATTCATACAATGGCTGTGAATATCCCCAGTGTAATCTATATTTGATTCCTTTGCCTCATTCAGTAAGGAACATACAGCTCCAGAGACTAATGGCAGTGAGCCTCAATGGTCAACTTAGTGACAAAAGAGAAAAATGAATAAACTGACTGCACTGAAAGTCTGTAGCTCCCTAGAATTAGTACTACTGTTCCATCATTTATATATACTCTGCTTCATTCCCTAAGTTAAACCTGGGGGTACTGTATGAACACATCATTAAAATATGTACTTGTCTTCAACAATTTTTATTACCTTTAGTACTTCCTGTATGTGATCATGAAGCTCCACCTCAGTGACTCGATCAATATGCCACTTCAGTACTTTTATAAGATCTCTATAACAGCACATCAGAAAGTATTATAACACAGAAGTGGGAGAAGGGTTAACTTTACATACAAAATGCAAACCAATAGCTGTCATATGAGAAACACTGGCAAAATAAAAAATATATAACTAGATTTCACTGATCAGCACAGACTCAATAGTACATTTAGTTTTAAGTCTGCTGAAGAGCACCTAGGAGATCTCTGATAAATAGCCAATAATACCAGCATTAAATATGCAGTAGAATGATTTTAACAGGGATAGACTGTTTCCTTAACCTAATGACTGATTCTCTTAGTTTAGTAATAACTGTCAGTATTAAATCAGATAGAAAAAGTACAGACTTTACCTGTATGCAAGTGCTCCTGCAAAATGACTTTCAATGTAAGTGTCCATTACTGGCTTAAAATGGTGAAACTTGCTGTCCTGCAGCAAATTTATTATGTGAACCTAAATGTGAGAGAAGAAGAAAAAAAACCCCAACACTTTTTGTTTTGTTTTACTTAGTTTTTAGCTAGTGTTAAGCATCATCACAAAATGAAACTTACCAAGCAATCAAAAACTTTTGATCCATATTTTTGAGAATTTTCATCTAAAATCCCAAATAAAGTGTCTAGTGTATCTTGAAGAAACTGATGGGAGAGAATAGGATGTTATTAAAAAGATATTTCTGTGACATGGAAATATCTTATTTCTCTCATATAATTTAAAAGTATAAAAAGGTATATACCTTCACTATTTCTGAACCATCAATTTCTTTTAATTTTGAGAGGCAACCTGCAATTTTGTCTGGGTGGGTTCTCCACTTCAGAAGGTCAAGCATATCTCCTGCAAAAACAAATTGGAACATTAAAGTTGGAAGCAAAGCAGCATTTAGTATTTTAAATTTTACTATTATAGTCCACTCAGCAAAATTTAGCGTCATTAAACCAAAAGAAAACACCTCTAGATTTGCTATAACACATTTTCATTTCACTCCATAATTGCTCCACCAACACAAACATAAGAACATGGTACTGGGTCACTAAAATCACTCTCCTGTGGCAACTCTATCATGCAAATCTCGTTTGGATTAAGAATGCGTTATCTTAAGAAAAGCAATTATTTTGCCCTCTCTCATCCCACTGAAGGATGCCTCCCAGAGACACTCTCTGAAAGCTAGAAACAGTCTTCTAGTCGCTAGCTTGAATGTATTTGAAACACTCACGTTCCTACATCTTTTTAGAGAACAAACATGATGCCTCGAAGATCCTGCTTTATTAACAAGCAAAACAATCTTCTGGAAAATGAACTATACTGAGCTTAAAGATACCTGAGTGTATCCAAACTTCCTCCAGTTTTAATGCCTTCTCTTTCAAAATGATAACTACATTACAGATAAGATTCCATCATTTTCTACATCATTCGCAAGCTCAAATGTCTGTTGCAAAACACCTGACATCTATGTTCTAGAATTAGTATGAGGCTTCTCCTGTTTAGTAATATTCAGCTCCCTGGGTACAGCAGAATCCCCAGGAATCTCCATTAGTGTATCCTGCCTTTTCTACTATTAGATTCAATCTAATTTCTATTCTTTCTTATTCCTTATTTAAATGAAATTTACAATGTTTTGCTGTATCATATTTTGATTTTGTCCCTCTCAACTGATGAGGCCTTTCAACAACATAATAGCAGAAAATTGTCTCAGGCTTTAGTAAAGTTACTCTCATCTTCATACCTTTCCAGTCCTTTAAAACAGAGATTTCTTCAGCTCTAATAGTGTTTTCCATCTGCTCAGGAAGGAAATTCCTTCCAATATAGTGCAAGCTTCCACTTCCATTTTAACTTTTATTTGCCTGTTAGAGAATTCTTATTTCTAATCTATATGTTTTCCCATGTAGTATATTATTGAACTGCTGCATTTCCTCTTGATAATAAATTTTTAAAAAATTGAAAAGAAAGATTAATAAGTTTATTCTGGCATGATTTGTCTTTGATAAAGTCATCGTACAGCACATCTGAATTAGTTACACGTTGATTTTTTCATCCATGATTTCTTGTAAACAGTTGCATAAAATTCATCATGGAGGGATGGCCCAGTTAACATATCTGCCCTTCCACCTGCCTTAAATCTAAGTTCTACATTTAATAGTCTTTGGACATATGTTACCGCTTTACAGATGTACTAAAAAAACCCACCTTGCTTTAAGATTGAGAATTTCTTGTTCCATACCACTCAATATTCTAAAATAGTTTTGCAAACTTGGCTTGGTTTTTCAGCAGTTTTTCCTTGCTGAACTCGGACACATCTGCAGTGCTCCTTTCAAGTTGTATTCAGTAAAAGCTACACACATTTTTGACTGTTGAATTCAATAAATCCCAATGCATTTTATATTCAAGTTTACTACTGCCATGCTTCACTGACCAGCTTTTCAGAAATTCTCAGTGCCTAGTGGTTTGAGGCAGAAAACCTTAATCACCATCCAACCCTTCCATCATTTTAAGCTGAACTACAGTCTAGCTGTTCACTGCCCAGCATTGTGTTAGAAGGAGCCAGTGCTTCTGAAGTGTTCTCAGTAGTTATTAAACTAAGAAGTTAATAGCAAGTTTTTCTCTTGGTTCAGCATCTTTTTGGCTGCTTTCTACCACAGACTGTTTTCACACTCAAGTAATACTTGAACAACACCCATCTTTGGGTCATCTCTTTCCTGGTTTGCTCCAGGGAAGTTCCTCTATCCCACAAAAAATGAAGTAATAATTTTTGCTTTATTAAAATTAAATAAATCTCCACCTATATTCAAATTTTGCCATAGGTGTTAAATGGCAAACAACCAACATAAAATTCCACAAATATTCTGCTGCCTTAATTGCTTTTGATGGACACAAATTGTTTTGATGCATTTATGTGTTACATTTTTGTTTCGCTTCAAGCTGCGCTGGCATGGAAAAAAGAGATCCTTGAGTTGCACTGAGTGTAGTCACACATGCATCAGAGACACATCCCAAAGACTGAGGACAAATGGTCTTATTATTCTTTCTGACAGAATTTTTTAAGAAACAAGATTTACAAATCCAGTGAACTACATTTGTCTTTTGGATAATTAAATGTACTTTTACACTTTAAGCCTCAGCTCAAGTTGATGAGGAGCTGGACTAGCTGAAGCTGTCAGTTTGGAGCAGGAAAAACACTTCTTTACAGGTTTGCTGGAGGAATTTGGTAGAAAATAGTTGACAGTCAATATTAAGGATTTGTTGGGGGATTTAAAAAGAAAAGGAAAGCAAATGTAAGACACTCACTTCAAAGGACTTATTTCAAGGGAAGTGCTAAGGAGGAAAGACATTCTAAGATAATATTAGTGAATAGCCCAAGCATAAATGACATGAATAGAAAATCTGACATGGAAATCACAAGGGGAACGGATAGCAGTGTGTCATGTAGTAAGAGACATGAGAATATAAATTTGTCCCCAGAAATAGGCCCACTAGGAAATCATAGTTTTGGAAAAGGGAAAAAGTCACTGCTGATGATTAATTTTGCTGAAGAATAAAAATATTTCCAGTGCATTATCTTCAAAATAATCAAGGCCTGTATATGTAAAAAAGACTACTCCTGACCTATTATCCCCACCAAATAAAACACATCCCTTCTCAAACTATGTAATTTAAAACCTAAGAGCTAGGTTTAATAGAAGGTTTAGAATCATGTGTTTAAGGAAGTGGTTTGGGATGATTTTCCATCTCTCTCATGTAAGTCCTGAGACATCAGAAATTGGCTTGTTGTGGCACTACTACACTTCAGAAGGAAAAGACTGGATTCCAGAACTGGCAGTCAACATGTCTCTTCCAACAGGCTGCTTCTGTGGTCACCAACATTTCCTCCAAACTGGGGTTACTCAGAAAGCTGCCCACTGCTACTTTTGTTTTATTGATTCACTGGTTTGTTTTTTATAAATGCTAGAAGGATTACACCTCTGCCATGCTGTATGGCACACTGCTCTGCTGCTGCACAGGGACGTGCTGTTCAGTGCTGAGAAACGAGAGGATGCCAACAGCTAAAATATTCAGACTTAGAGGAAGGATCCTGACTCTCTTGCAGCCAGAGATCCCTCCTACATGTCAAAAACTAAGACTGTTTTGATAATTACTCAGTAGAAAAATACTGTGTTCTCTCTCACTCTTTTGGGATTTTATAGAGCAATGAAAAATAACTAACCATCTAAGAATATAATAGATAATAGCTAGTATACTTTTTGCTAATATGAACTGATTAACTACTCAGGATCAAAAGGAAAAGTGAGGGAAAAACTAAGTAGTAGAAAGATTAGATAAGGACGTGTTCTTAGCCCTAACCCTTAACCCTAACCNAATGTCTCTAAAAACTGTTTGGAAATAATCCTAATAACCCCTCCAAAGTACCCAGGATAAGGAAGTTATGGATCCCAACAACTAGGAGTCAGCCTCCGTCCCCCAGTCCCCATAATTTTAATATGCATGAGAGCTGATGGCATGTGGGAATAATCAATGAGAGAATGACAGCTGAGTAAAATTTCCCAGCAAGCGAGTAAAGCTGCAGCCTAATTCAGTCACACCCTTTAACAGTCTGGGTCTGGGGTCCTTCCCCACCCCATAGCCAGACAACAGAGTAATTTTCAATTAATTTTCAGACTAGATATTGTTGTTTGTAAACAACAGGTGAATCTCCAAGATGTTCAGAAAAATCTCCAAACTTAAAAACAAATTAAAAAATAACCAGCAATTTTCAAAAATACCAATACAAATGTTTACTAAAAAAATTAAACACACAGATCTTTTTAATCCTGTATTTTTTAATACATAAGCTACATTCTCTCAGGGATAACTGGAGTAATGCTCACATGACCAAATATCCACATGCTTTGCTCTATGTTCATTTTCTGAGCATGCAATAGATTTTGGCAAATTTTTGTTTAAAAGAATGGGGATTTGGAAACTCACCAAGATGAACTTCCCAAAGAAGATCCTTGGAGAAAATATGAGCCTGTCTATTGAAAATATTTCCACCCTCTGAAGTACTGCTGAAATAATTGTTAACTCTTTCAGAGCTGAAAAGGGGATCAATATTATTCAGATATTCTACACCCTCTTACTCAGAATATGGTTAAAAAAAATAAAAAGAAGGAAATTTTATGCCCTATGTCACACATCTATTTATATTAAGTACAAAAATAACTCCTGTACTGTAAACAAAAATTAGTATTAGAACCCCAGACAATAGGGCAACTATTTATCAGTGAGACACTTAATTTCAGCACTTTTATGCATGTGTAAGTACCAGTAGATTCATGTAATTTCCTAAATCAAGGCCTTTAACTGAAGCAAATTTAGTCTCTGATTCCCTATTAGCTACCTTTGGGAAAATCTTTCATTGGGTAACTTTCATTACTAAGGTAATTGCTATGGCAATACAAAATGGGTGTGCACAAGGAAACAAGCCACTTACTGTTTGCACACAGTTCTATTTTGCACACTTGCTATTAAAGGGTGAAAATTAAGAGCACTATTTCAATTTAAAAAGCTGCTCTAGTTTGTGTTAAACATCTGTAATAAATTTGCAAGCACTCAACAATTTTATCATCATACACAGAAGATGGGTAAAGCCACAGATATTCACACAGAAGAGAGATCAAACTAATAAAATAAAATTGTGGTTCTATCAAAGAATGGTCAGAAACACATTACCAAGCAAATACACAATATTTAGAAATTTTTGGAAAATTGTTCCGCAGACTTTTGTTTTAGTTACAGGTAGTTCAGTTATGGCAGGTAAACAAGAACCTCGAGAATTTTATACATAACACTGGGTAAGAACTTTACACAGAGCACTGGTAGAGAGTGTAAATACATGTATTTAAATCTGCTGCTCCTTATAGCCAGCTATAAGACTGTTTTAAGTAGTAGTAAATGTTTGTTTGTTTGAAGAGAAACAAAAAAGCAATATATGCCTAATTAGAAAAAACCTGCTACAGCCTAAAGCTGAAAATAAATATTTCATAAAAACCCTACAACAAACAGATTAAGAGGTTGTATAAAGCAGCTGGGTTTTGATAGTTGATTCCAGAAGTGCTGCATTTGATTCCAATATCATGGTCATCTAAAAAGCATTCTTGAACTACTTAAAAACAGTGGTTTATCATGATGCATTGTTTCCATCTGGGCATAAAAAAACTATGAAGAAAACCAGTTCATAAAATAGATAGAACATAAGCTATTTTAGAGTACATCCATGCTTGCTTGGCATGGAAAAGACTAGCTATCACACTCATTTCAACTCATCATGTTCTCAATAATCAACATATCCTACCATTTTGTGTGAGTTTAGTGGAGCAGAGAAAGGATGTAATCCAGAAGGACTCTTTAGTGGTTTTTACTGCTTGGCTGTTGTTTCCTAGGGATATTCCCTTTGAAAAGGGGAGTTTGAGGTAGCGACCAGAATCCTGAAGGTTTGCATTTTCTTCACACTGTGAAAACAAACCAGTTAAAATAACTGTACTGTGCAAAACAATTGACCAAACCTCTAAATCATATGAATCATTGTTTGTCTGTCAGAAATTGAAGAATTTCCACTGTGCCTGTTGTAACTTTGGTTTTAGAACATAGCATCATATATTGACATTGAAATCTAACAAATTTGCACAGGTTACATTAAATGAATAGCTACAAATTTTCATGTTGAAATCTAAACTTTATCTGGGAGCATATAAAATCCTCTCAACAAAGTGACAACTCTTATACATGGAAAGAGAATTCCACAAAATTAAAATAACTTACCTTTGTGAAATTCATTATAACACAATGACTTTTAATATTAAGACTTAGGAAAACCAGTGCACTGGAACACAAACCTAGATTCAATTGCAGTTTATATCATGAAGGTGAATACTAAACAATCTTCAATTTTAATATTATATTTTAATATTATATTTTAATACTGACAAGATTATCACTCGTTTGTTAATCAGTGCAGACTTTCTCAACTTAGTATCTCTGGACATTTAAAGTAAGTTCCAGAGGAATCATTACAGCTAATGACTTCTCAATTAAATTACCTTGTGTACAATTAGTTCATGGGTGCCATCTGGTAGAGTTCTCCCATTTTCCTGCATCAGGGGCACGAAAGAAAAGCCAAACAACTTCTTCTCACCCTTTTCTTTTGCTGTAATGCATATATAAATAGCAGCACTTAAAGATAATAGAATACATTTTAGACAAAATAAACATATATAATGCAACATAAGAAAGTATATTGGAGCTGCAGCTAGTTAGATGAAGATTATCTTGAATTGCTGCTCCAACTTGCACATGGTTTCCTGTAATGTTCTTTTTTATCTCATTTTAAATCAGAAGGGAGTATTCAGAAATAATTTAGTATATATTCACAACAAATAATGTAAGCCACCAAATATGCAATGTTAGCAACATACAGAAGCTTATCCTCCTCTATGAAACCTGTCTCTCATACCTTGGAATGCAGAATGTGGAACCAGTCAGCAATTTTTATCTATCATCTCTAAATTAACCTCTAAAATGTTTCAGAAATTCTAGAATTTTGTAAGTAAAAAAAAGCATTACAGAGGAAGTTCATGCAGCTGTCTTCTTCCTGAGGCACCACAGAAACTCGTGTGCTGACTCCAGCTGTTACGGGGGGACTGGCCGAAGCCATGAGCACCACTTACTGGAGCAGTGCCGGAATTCACAGCGGATGTGAGCTCCTCTGAACTTATCCACAGGAATAGGAAGTTTCAGCAGCTCAGCCCATCTGGGGCCGTTGTTATGATAAAGCACAAAAGAATGGTACTCGCTGGCTGGTGGCTCTCCAGAGCCAAATGAGATAAAATCCTAATGAAAAAATACGATAAAGGATAAATTAGTTCATTGGTAAAATGTCATCAAGGACTGCTCCTCCAAGGAAGACTATTTAATGTTTACATTCATATCATAAATGCTAAATGTGGTACAATGTTCACTATCTTATAACTCTCAAAAAGAGTAGCACTTTTTTTGGTATTTGCACTTAGCAAATTAGAAATGGCAAGAATCACTCACGTAATTTAGAATGGAAGTGTTTAACAGGGTGTACTGGGTGATCAGGGAGGCTTAAGCAACACACGTGTTGTGGATTCCCATGACACAACACGGTCTAGCCAATGTTATGCCTCAGCAACAAAGAATGGAACTGAGACCAGAACAGCCCAGGCTCAAGATCTTCAGTCATCTGAAATAATCCTGTAATCCTGGCACTATCAGTGGTATGTCCAGCATAGAAAATAAATGTGGATTCTGTGATCAGAAAGAAGCAAAGTGTTGGCTGCCTTTACAAACACCCATGATGGACTCCCCATAGCAAGGCAGACAAATGGATTTGTCTAAGTGCTGATTTGGGGATAGCTATTAATTCTCTGTGGGAAAGGTAAGGTGTAGTTTTTGCAATTATAATCTCAATATCTTTTTCTGTTTAATATATACTCACACACTTACGTGTGTATATATATATAAATGCATCTCTATTGCATGCACAATTTCGCTTCAGATACACAAACACACAATTTGAACCAGGCTATTTGTGTAGCTTTTCTTCATTGTGTTACCCCACAGCCCATGAAATCATGCAGAACATATGGAAATACTACTTTGAAATTTAAAATGAAACAAAACAAAAACCATATAAAAATATGTGAGGGAAAGTTTGAATGTAAGCAGAAATCTTTTTGGTACAGAAAAATTTTGAGAAACAGTCATCTATTAATAATTAAAATTTAAACCAGTGACTGTTTGGAATTTGTCACATACAAAAAAATTTGAAGAGAAGAAGGAACATTAATTTATTCTTTTTACTGATTCACAGTGATGACTTTCGCAGCAAGGATCCCTGATTAATAAAATCAGACACAAAATTCAAATTTATCAAGACAAGTTGCTGTGTGTAACATAAAAAATTGCCTATTTCTAAGAAGAAGTCTTAGGAAATAAAAAATTCTCCCAAAATTGATCTTGCTTCAATATTTTCCAATGTCTTAATGCAATCATTAGTTACTTGGTTGGCAATTTTATATGTTTATCCCACTCATGTAAGTCATCACAGAAATAAAACAAACATATATAAAGATTTTAGATAGACATTTTATAAAGGTTTTAAAGCAAAGTGGAAACATTTTGAACACCTAAAGACAGCAAAAGATAAACATCATGTCCTTTCCAAAGTATTTTTGTACTCTTCAATTAACGTCACAAAAGAAGACTTGCATACAAAAAAGTGTATCAAAATTAACTGTATCAAGGAAAATCATAAAACAAAGATACCTTTAAAATTTGACCACTGCTGTCCACCACATGCATTGTCACTTCCACATTTCTGGCCACACTTTTTCCTCCTTTCTCAAATTCTCCTCTTTCTACAGTGATATATAAATCATTCCTCATTTCACCTATCAAAAAAAACCCAAAGAAATGAAACAATGTGTCCAAAAGTCAGTCCAACTTGCTTACTTTTACTTTTAGTACTTAAGTAGATTTTCATTTTATCTTACAAAGGATAGTGCCACATCCCCAATTTATCAGTACTTTTGAATTTTAAACAATAAGGGTTTTCATAAACCAAGAAAACCAAAAAATCTTCATCCCTCTCAACACCCAAAGATTATCTGCCATACTAAACGAGTTCTAGGGTTGAGTAAAAACTTATCTGTTAGACCTGTTTGGTCTATACACTGGCCCCTCTACTTATACTGAAGATAGTGTCTAGCTCCTCCTCATTTAATTCTTTAATGTAATATTAATGTACTTTCTTTCACGTATAACCATTACAGTTCTCTGTTTAACTGATTACAACTTTTTGCTACTTAATCTCAAAAGGAAGTGTATCTTTTGCAAAATGAAAAACCAAGAGGCTGGCGTTCCTTCCATTAGAAGAGCAGTCTTCCCAGATTGTGAGCATTCAAATTTGTAATCTAAAAAAACTCAATATATTTTACATAAATAGGGAGTTCCAAAGCTTATGAGGGAAAAGTTTGCTTAGTTAGCTTATTTTTCGCTTGTTGGAAAGGCTTCTGAGAAATCAGAGTCTCCATGAGGACATTCAAACTACAAATCCAATACAGACACTACCAAAGCACCACATGGTATTTAGAAGTACTGCTAGCATATTTAAATTGAAACTCTTTGCACATTCATGCATATCATGCTAAGTAGTCTGTCACAACATAAACAGATCATATGGACAGGATCAATGGTAATTTTATTTCAGTTTCAGTTGACACAAACTGCGAAGTTTGACGAAAAGAGGAAAGAGTGGTTGCAGCAGGGACAGGACGGGGAAAAGCAGCACTGGTAGTGACTGAAGTGCCGTAGCAGGGAAGCCCCTGTTGTGTTTGAAGGTGCTGAATCTGTTTCTAAAGACTGAAAACTAATCTAGCTCTTGACAAACATTACCAGAACTACTTTGAAGCAACTGGGCTTTCCTTGTGAGAGGCAGAACAATGAAGGATGAACAGCATCATAATTAGGAACATTTTCTGAAGTTCATATTTCTGGGCTTCGTTGAAAAAGTAATTGAGAATATATGTTTTCATTTAAAGTTTAGCAAAAAGGGAATATAATCTTCTAATAAGGCAGATTTTCACTCAGCACTGCAGAAATAAAGTGTGATAATTTAGTATATTTATAGGTGTGCCACTTAGAAGGTAACCATGGGATGTGCACTTGTATTGTTGGCAAAATTCATTATAATATAAGTAACATAAATAATTAATGCATCTTCAATTTCTAGCTTCATTTTAATTTGCAAGACGAATTTGACTTGCTTGAACTTTCTGCAGTACTCTCATGTTTCACATTCCTTGCATTTTACAGCATGCAACTCTCCAGTGATCTTAAGTAATAGAAACAATGATCTTGCTATAGTAATCTAATATTTTTATAATATTATTACAACACTGGATGCAAAATAATGAAATAATTTATCCAAAGTACAATCTAAATTATAAAAACGTAAAAGAAGAAACTGCCATATTACAAATCCCTCAAGACTCATGCCCACAAACAAGGGGGGAAATCTCTTGTATTACCTTATTATCAGTTACCTGCTGAAATAATCATAGGCAGAGGCTAGAATACAGCTAGACAGAATCAACAGAACAAATACCAGATGGTATTCCCTCAAGATTGTGTGAAGTCAAGGATGAAAGAGCTGAATTACTAGTAAGTGTGCACAACCACCAGATCAGTCTCTGGTTCCTGGTGGGAAAAAGGTTTAAATTAAGCAAAAGGTGATGGTTATTGAGGTGATGGACAGCAAGACTTGTAAGGAAAAAAACCAAACACAAAACCAATCTCAAACCAAAACCCAAACAGAAACCCAAAGCTTTTCAAGGGATGTTATGAATATAAGTAACGTAGAAGGATGAAAGGAAAGGATGGAGAAAGTGTGGAAAAAAGATCAGCTACAGGATATGAAACAGGCAATCATAAGGACTCAGGAAATCCCTTGAGTTGAAAATAGCTGGAGGCTGGGAGAGCATCAGGAGGTAATTACCATACATGCATATATGCATATTCAGCTTTTACTCTTCCTTAGGTTCTCCTTACAACACTCAGCTAGATGGACCCTTGGTCTGCATCTGTAAAGCTGTTCTTATTGCTCATTCACATAACAAAATTAAAACTTAAAAACTCATTCAGACTACAGTTAAAATGACTAGATTATGATTATTTCTACGTTGCAGTATCATTTCATTATAAAAATTTTATAAGTTAGTATAGTATGGTTACCAAAGAGCTTGCAGCATGTTGGGTCCTTACTTAGCATATGCATATTCTAGGCTTGGTTCTAGTTAGTGCTGCCTGTTGGTCCTTTTCAAGTATTTGACATTAAGAAAAAATGACAACACATAGTATTCAGAAAAACAAGCTTTGTTATATATATGATTTGAGCAAACACCTTGTAGGTGCAGCAATATCTCTTTAAAAATTAACTTGAGTCCTACAGGCATCTGTGCTATGCTATTTTCATTTATCAGCCCAGATTTATTTCAATTTTCCATGGGGTCTTCACAGAATCATAACCAAATAAGCATTTCCACCACAAATTTAATGACTTACCCCTGGTGTAACTCAGTGAAAACTGTAAGTTTTCATTTTTAAGTAGAGTAAACTGTATGGGATTTAAATGCAAATCAAAATGACTGTGGAATGGATGCCCTATTACTGGAAGTGTTCAAAGTCAGGTTGAAAGTGGCTTTAAGCAACCTGACCTAGTGAAAGACTTTCCTACCCATGTGTGTGGGCAGAGATAATAATCTTTAAACATCCCTTCCAAATCACATCGGCCTATAATTCTGTGCAAAAAAATAGGAGAGCATTTTTAAAAGAAGTAATTGGGGCTCCACAGAGGTGAAAAAGGCACTTTAAAATTGTGGTTCAATGCATTTTAATTTTTTTTTAAATCCATACCTGTTGTGTTTCACCTTTTTAATTGCCAGAAGAAATCAGATCACAGTGAAAAAAGACAGAGGTGTAGGATGTACTTTCTCAAATACTGACCTGCTGTTGTGCTAACAGAGCCTTGGCAGAGTTTGTAATCAGTGTCATGAAAGCATAGTTCAGGTGAATATTGCCCTGATCTCTCTCCACTCTGGAGGCTCTGCTCTGTTTTCAATGTCTTGAAGAAACTCAAGACATGTTGGTCATGTTATTGAAAGAAAATGGCTTTTTTTTTCTATTATCATGCATGGCAAATTAAATCTAAGAGGAGACTAAGCCTCTTATGCTATATGAGGAACAGCCATGTTTTATATGGAAACGAATAGAAAAGCAGAAGGGAGATGATTGAAATAAAAAAAAAGTAAACTCTGGGCTATACATAGTATACATAGTACATAGTCTGTACCAGGTGGATAAAACATCAGCCTCCTTTCCTCAAAGTATGTGGTATATCTGGCATTTTATAATATCTACAGAAATGTAGGGTTCAATGTAAACTTGCCTCCTGTCTGGAGGCACGCAGGTATTTCACTATTGATTTAAAATACATTCATTACTTGCAATCAAAGTGTAAGAAAACCAAGTATATTGAACTCACACAGCTTACCTATGAGTCCTGAGATGTTAAGAACTTAACACTATGTTCCTGACAAATCTTTAGCACAGTATTTGAATAAACATATTAAGAGTATAAGCTCATAAAATAAAAAAATCGACAGGTTTATAAATATCAAGCAGAAAGCCTTATCAGAAAACAGCTGCTAGTAAAAAAAGAAAATGGATTTGACAAGTAAATGTCACTCTGGAAAGAAAATTAGAATCAAAACCTAGAAAAAATATATTTGGATACCAAATTTTTACAATATTTCACTATTGATATGTTGTTCTGGAGATATCCTAATCACTTTTACTTTCTCATTGTAAAAATGCCATTTTTCAATCTTCCTTAACAAAAAATCTCACTCCAAAAATTGAGATTGTCTGTTTAAACTAAGTTAGGGTATTCTTTTGTGGCCTCACTTCCCTTAAAAAAAATTTCCAAATCCTCTATAAAGCATTCAAACCTCAGCAAATTGCTGAATCTATCTATATGCCTTTACCTGATCTTTTTTATTTATGGCAACTATAATTACACATTTGATTATAGGAATATGTATAATTTTTTCTCTGAGATCTTTGCCCTCACCAGTACACTAGACTGATCAAATCAACTTCTTTTCACTAAGAGGATCAATTACAACCGTAAGTAGCACCGAAAGGCCAAGTCCTGGTGAATATCAGAGTTCTGAGGTAAACTTTGGTGAGTACAGATGGTATCTTCAGCTAAACTATCTGTATGACTCAAATAAATCTTATAGGTGTTTGTGTACTGAGACTTTTTACAGTGTTACACTTTACCAAATGTGAGGAATTGACACAGAAATAGGAAGGGCACATTTCAAATAGCACAGAACATCAGATTTTAATTACTGGTTGAAAACATACCAAGAGAATTAAATCTCTATCAGACAGGAGGCTTTAAAGATGATAAAAAAAGCAACACACTTGTTCCAGCCTATTTCTGTGTTGAGAAATACAGTGTCCCCTTCTCCAAGCTTGTTTCAGTGAAAACATCCAATGGCTGTTTTCAGTATGAAGTTTAGCACAGGAATAAGCAACTGAAAACAGTATCAAAAATTGTGCTCAACTTTTGAGGTGACAGACCTACCTCTACCTATAATGAAATTGAGTGGTATGAAAGACCTAGAACACTTGAAAGTATTTGTTTCAAAAGAAAGGGCAGCTCATTTTTCCCTGTTCTGATGGAGCATTTCCATTCCCTGGCCCCTGCTATGACAGGTCACTTTCAGCTTTCTGAATTTAGGGCATCCAGACTTTGAAATGAACATGTAGAGAGCAATATCCAGTTAGTAACATTCTTAGCCAGAGTCAAATCCCACTGTAAATCAGCATTGTCTAGGACTGTAAGTTTTCTGGGTAAGAAATGACTATCAAATGGTGAACCACAGATGCTTAAAATCATTAAACATGTTCTGTGAAGCTAAACATCTAGGTCTCCTCAGAAGTCAAAGATACTTTTAAACATGTAACTTATGAGCTGAGTCAACAGAAGCTGGAGAAAAGCAAATTAAAGAAGTCATGTGTTGCATTTCTGTGTTATCTGAACGACTGCACTGCCTAAAAAGCTGCTTATCTTGGTAAAGCTCCTTTCTAGACACTATTGCAAGAAAAAAAAATGAGGTTAACATGTTACAACCAGCATAGGTAAGACAGAGGATTATTGTACATTGGATGTGAGATGGTAAAAAACAAAGAAGAAATAAAGAAGTTAGTGTTGGTTCCTATGAGAATGGGAAGCAGTAAATTGTTTCTTGGAAAAAACATAACTGTGAGGATCAAAGACTGTATCTAGGGAAGCTGTTTGTTCTTACTTCTGACAATCATGCAATTGAATGTGTTGAAAAGGGGTATATTCTGTCCTAATTACAGAAGTGACCCAAAGCTTTGGGACTTCTTAGCACCCTATGATATCACCTATACAGCTAATCAAAAGTAGGCTGACAAATTCCTGCAAGAACTTCTAATATTAAGTAAGGGGTAAAGCCACATGGAAACTGACATTCCACAGAATTTAAACCAACAACATCGAGCTGCAGTGGTGTGAATACAAGCATAACTTCTTGATGTAGCACAAGCTTTCAGTGCATATTCTGCATGGACAGACACTCTGGTATGTGAATTTAATTGTAAGTGAAAGGTGTTGAATTGCAATATCTGGGTTGCTAAATCAAAATGTGTACAGCACATTGGCAGTACCTGCTTCTTCAGATGGTCCTGCCAATGCATTGCAGCTTCTGCAAAAATATCTTGAAAGCATTTTCTATGGGAGAGGAAATACTCCAAACTCTTCTTGCCCCTGCTGTAGGTGCTAACCAGGTACATTATAGCTCAAGAATTCCGCTCTATGAAGAAGCAAAATCTTCATGACTTCAATCCAACAATGAATTGCACAAGGGCAGAATGGGAGCAGGGGACAGAGACCTGATCAGTATCAATTACATGCAAAAGTCTAATATTAGGAACAGGAGGAAAGGCCAATTAAAGTCAAAAACAGCCACAAGAAAACTGCTGGAGGACACAGTTAATGGGGTCAGCCTTCTTCAACCTGCCAACTATAAACTATAAATATTAAATAAGCAGTAAAGAGAAAAGAGCCAGGACTAATTTCCAGGCTGGAAATGACAATGTGTGCTCAGGGGTCAAATTATGTCCACTGCAGTTTCATTATGGGATGGCTCTGCAGGCTCCCTTTCCTTCATAGGTTGGAGGCTCCATCATGACTACCAAGGACCCTGTACAAGCTCTGGTCCCCTGCTGCTCCCAAGTTGGACCTACGTGTAAACTGCCCAGCTCAGAGAGGCTAAACTGCTCCCACTGAACCTCAGGTGACAGGAACAACACAGGTAATCAATAGTAAGGAAGTGGTCAGGTCAGTACAAGTGTCAGGAGAACATTTGCATGAATGTATCATTTGTACTGCTATTTTTATAGAAACATTTGCACCTAACCTAAGCATCAAAGCAATGATCTTTCGTCACAAAATTGTTTTTAAACTTACACTGACAAAGCTGTGAGTTGCGAATGCAACGCACATATTATAACAAGACTTTTCTCATATTTCAAACATATTTAAAACTGCAGAATCTCTTGCAGCATATTAATATGAAACAAGGTTTCAAGCAGAAGATAGCTGTCAAAGATCAAAGGTAGTGTCTTTGTTAGAAACAAGAGTTTAGTTTGCCAGTTATCCTCAAAAAGCTTTCTAGTGAAATAAATTTCAGTTTTGATTGTTTAGTAGTGTAACAAAACACAGCATGACTGTGTTTGAACAAGCATCTCTGATAGTTACTGCTGTCCTGACAACAGTCACTAATTTTAAAATAAGTATTCAGAACTCACTAGGAGCTTTTGTTTAAAAGTGCTTTTTTCAAAGCACTTTCAGAACTGTAGGTACTTTAGAGTCATGAATTGCAAAAGAGCAAAAAACATCATTGTGTTAAGAGTACCTTCATTTACATCTCTGTAAAATACAAGCTAATGAGATTTTTTATACTTTAAACATAACTTCAGCAGGTCTTTAAAAAAATTCAGTTGTAGGAATTGAAAATCTCTGGATGTAGCACAGACAAAATGGTATTAACCCAGAATGTAAATCTCGTGGATGAAAATCATTTTAGAAAAGAGAATACTTTGTAGAATGGGAAAAGAACTGTGCAGCAACTGCCAGTGGGAGGATCTTTAAAAAAAAAAAAAAAACCAAACCAAAAGACAGTAACAAAAAAACCCTCCACAACAACAACAAAAAAAAAAAGCGCAGAATGTATTTTTAACTTGAGGAGAGGGCTAAGGAACCTTAGTACAGCTTTCCTCCTATCCTTCAAGTCAATCCATGCTATGTCTTTTAGCACCTAGGATGTTCTGTGACATCCGTGCCAATATATGTATTTGGAGTTGGGTCTCAGGAGAAGGGAGTCCTGGAATACTACAATATCTAATTCTTGCTAATCCCTTTCTGTCAGTTGAACTTTGATGATTTCATAGCCCAACTTCCATGCAATGAGCTGGGACACCTTCAACCAGAGCAAGTCAGAGCCCTGTCCAATCTATCCTTAACTGTTGCCAGGGATGGAACAGCTACACTCTCTCTGGGCAACCTGTGCTTCAACCTGTGTTTCTGCCCATCTTAAAAGAATTGGTGCAATGTTCCTTTTTCACAGTCACTGGGTACTCCATGTGACTGCCATGACTTTTCAAATATGGAGAGTGGCTTGGCAACTACAAATTCTTTCAGGACCCTGGGATGTATCTTTGCCAGGTCACATAGACTTCAGTATGTTCAGATTCCTCAGGTGGTTACTGTTTTCCTGCAGTGGGAGGAACTTTGCTCCCTTCAGTCCCTGCCTTGAGTCCACGAATTTGAGAGGCTGGGAAGAGGGACTTACAGTGAAGACTGAGGCAAAAAGATTCTTGAGTACCTCAGCCTTGTCTTCTCATCTGTTGAGACCAGTTTACCAGTCATAATCATCACGAGCAGTATGCTCTCCTCTGTTCTCTTCTATTCTCCTCTCTTCTCTTTTTCCTTTTTGAAATACCTACAGAAGTTCTTATTTTTCTTTGCATTTCCTTGCTGATTTCAGCTCCAGCTTTGCCTTGGCCTTACTGACCCCATTGCTAAAAAACTGGGCAACATCCCAGTACTTTTCCTAGGATACCTGTTCTTTCACTGCTACTGCATTTCCCTGTTGTCCTTTAGTTTGACCAGCATATCTTCACTCAACTATTCTGTTCTCTTGCTTTCCCTTCCTGATTTCTTACACATTTTATTTTAAAACCAAAATTAATTAAAAAAAATTCAAGTTAAGCAATCTAGGATCATTTGTGAAAACTGTAATACAGAAGGATATTATCTGAGAGAAGGGCATTCTTAAGGACAGCAGCTCAGGAAGACACACAGGCATGCTGCATTTCACAAAGAATTTCATCACTGTAGGAAATGAAATCCCGTTACTGAAACAATTTCCTTTTTGTTTTGCATTTTAGAAGATACTGGAAGACTGACTAGCTGCTTATCAGGGAATATATTCAGCACTTTTAAAAAGGGGGGCAAATCTCATTGACATGCTTGAAGTTGCCAGTGAACGTGTTTGAGTTTTAAAGACTGACAACCACCAGTTAGCTGTCTGTTCAGTGCTTTTTCCCCACAGAGCACACCTTCACTTCTCCATTATTGAGGAAAAGAACAATCAAGCAAATTTTGCACACATTCACAGTATTTATGACTAATATACACACATGACTCAAGAATGACAAAATGTTTTACTTGGTGCTTAAATACATACATACAAAGAAAAACTCTGAGGCTGGGACCTTCTGGGTGATACTTGACAAAAAAATTATTTGGGGCATGTTGTTTGTCTGTATTTAAGTATATTACAGGAGATGGGCAGAAAAATTTAATGCAATTTCTACTATTTATATACTGGCAGATATATATATATAATGACTGGTATTCTTGTTTATATATGGGGAACATTAAAACAACTCTGCATATGTTAGGATTTTGGGAGCACTGGTCTCTTTGGTAACACTACTGCCTTTTTACTATTGGATTAAGTAGACTTGGACATTTAAATCAGAAATGAAGAAACTGATTTTTTTAGTACTTTCCTCAGTTACTTTACTTTCGTTTATTAATTCAACATTATCTGCATTTTCAGCTTTACTGCAGAAACACTCAACAAGCCCTAAGAAACACTTACCAGAAAATATCTGATTAAGCAAATGAAATGCCCTTTACAAGGAATTCTCAAACTGTAATACTTTAAGATTTCAAATGTATTGTACATCTACCACATAATACCCAACTGTTCTGTGACCTTTTTTCTCTTCCTTTTAACAATGAGATGTACAAGTTGTTTTGAAAAAGTGAGGAATAAAAGACTTGCAAACTTTTTTTAACAGAAAACTTTGACCTGTTGACTTTGTCTAGCTTCAAAATAAAGAAAACATTTCCAGCAGAATTTTGAAAGACTGTTTATTTTTACAGAGCTAAAGCATTCACTTGTCAGTGTGCTGGTGTTCCTTACCTGGTTTATCGAAGAAAAACTTCCAAGCCGTAACTATCCTTGTATACACTTCCCATGCATCACTGCTACTTATTCTATACTCAGGAGAAAGCCAGCTTATTCTTCAAATACTATAAACTGCAGAAGACCCTTTTTTCCCCATTCTTCACTTCCAGAGATTTTAAATCAAGGGAAGTCCAGTTAAATTCTGGCTTGTCTTCCCTTTCCATAGTTTTCTTCTATTTTTTCTGTCAGTTTCTAATGAAACAAGAAAATAAGACAGAGGAGATGGAAAGGAGAGGAAAAGCAATACACAAGTTCCTTGCACTTGTCTAACCAAATATGTCGTATACTTCTTTTCTCTAGTGACTTGTAGAAATGTTAATTCCTTCAACAGATAGGATTAAAGTTTCTAAAAAGTATTAAAATAGGATTTGAAAAGCAGAAGATATTCCCCCTAGAGTAATACAGTTTTGTGAAAGGTCAAAATGCAGGCTGTGCACCATATTGCTTAAACATATTTTGTGTAACTAATATATCCAGTGGCAGAAGTTAAATTTAAACTGTTTGTACTTCATATAGTATAAAGAAGTTCAGAAAAATTCACTCCAGTGCTCAAGGGAGAAAAATGTTTAAGTGTGTAAGACACAGATTTCTTCTCCCAGAAACAACATCTCTTTACTAACTCCAAGCTCACTGGCAGATACAGACACTTACAGTGTAAGAAGACAACATACTCCATAGCTTTTTTTACATATTTTTTCTCCAGAATCTTTTTCCATGCTTTGAAAGAATGAATGCCTCTAGTCAAAAACCACATAACTGAAAATGAATGTTATCACAAAGATAGCATTTCAGGAGACCATTTGTATAAAAAGATAAAGATTCTGTTTCTAGTTTTATTTTAAAAAGCTTCTGAAAATAGTAAGAAAGGTTGGTAAGTGTGTACTTGCACATGAAAAGACCTTTTAATAATACAGATGAAGGCATGATTAGTATATTCAGTAGCTTTGAAGGACAAGATCTGATGAGATTTAACTGGACAGCAAAAGGACATCTAATGGAGTTAAAAGGCAACAAATATAAAGCAATGCAGATGTGATGGTAAAAAAAATCACTTATTTGTCCTAAATTAAGCATATGAAAGCTTAATGTAGGAAACTTAAAAGTGCAGCAATATCCCCAATCACCTTGCCCTGTCTGCTAAATGAGCAGGAATTGTAAAAAAGAACAAGACAATGCTGAGAAACAAAATGCAACTTTTATCTTGGACAAAGAAGTTTGAAAGAATGAAAATTCATGTATAGTCTTTAGCAATGCTATTTTTCAAAATATATCACAGAATTAGAGAAGGACCAAAAAATTCCAGGTTAAGTATTACAAGCCAAGACTTTTCCAGTCAGGACTGACTAGCTCAGCTCTAGATATCAGGACAGATACTACATTAAGCTTATGTACAAGGTAAGCAGTGGTCAGTGTAGAACCATAGAGGAAGTTTTTAGGTAGAATTCCAGGAAGTAAGGCTTGGACCTCCCTGAACTGCTTAGCGAAAAAAACATTCTACAGGAAGACAATGAGATTACTTTATGTGCCAGTGTCTCACACTGAATGGATTTTGTCTTTGAATGTACCCAGTAGTTAAGACAACAACTACCAGTAATAGACTTAGCATTGTTAAGAACATTATAGCTTAAATGAAGTAAAGCAGATGCAGTCCTGATCTGAAAAGCACAACAAAGGAAGACATGCATCTATGCATATGCTTGCCACACAAAAGTTTAGTCTGTTTACATCTGAGAGGCAGAATGGGCATCTAGTGAAGCCAGTTAAGTCCTCATTTAGACAAACAGCTGTGCTAGGGTTTATTCCAATTCTAAAAACTCCAGACAACAGACACTTAGCCTTATTTACGGAATTAGAGATCTTCCACAATGGTGCTAAAGAACATGTAAATGCATGTGTGCTATAACACATGTGCATGAGCAGCACTGAAGGTATGCACTGATACAGGTGCTCCAAGTCAAATTTGGAAGGAGATTCCATAATAGTGAACTACATAAAATAGCAAAAAAGCTGGTAAAAGTATGCATAGAAAAAGGGCTTTCACATTTCATTACTTATTATGTATGTAAATTTAACTCAGAGTGCTCCTCAAAATATAATACATTTGTAAATATCAAATGCTAAGTTTTATATGCTAAGTAATGATGTGGCAATTAGGAAATGGTGAACACAGAAACTCAGTGTGCAAGTGCAGATGTCCTTCAATGTTGCACAAAGCTTCCTGGGAATATTGGCTGCCTATCTGCAGACAATCACACTAGAATGCTGGAATGGAATTTACCAGTGCTTGCATGAGTCTGCCCTGAAATCCTGGTCAAACCTAGAAAATGCATATTGATTATATTCACAAGTTGACACTTTCACTGCCTGTTCTTCTTTCGTTGACTAGAATAAAGTGAGTTACGTATTTCACAACCTTTTTGAATCATAGCCATCTACCCACGACTTTTTTTTCCCCAGTCATCTACTTCATTTTCTAAAACACTTGGAGTTCTTCATTAAGAAATTCCAAGGATCCTGGACAGTGTATTGTGTGGCTTCTGCCTGTCAAGCTGCACTGGCACAAAAAGCATTACTCTACAAAAACATGCATTATTATTGTCAGTTCTGGTTTGGCACGTATGCTGATCCCAGTTACTTTTCACAGCAAAACCTCCACAGAGAAAAGGATTGATATGACAAAAAAAGAAGGTCAAAGAGAGTTTAAATCCACCAGAATATGAGAGAGACTTAAAATATGGCATTTATAAGAGATGCTGCAGTTTAGCAGCATGAAGTATTTCTATATTGAATAATTCAAGAGAGTCTTGTTCACAACATTAACCTAAAGTGCTAATTAGCCACAGCAACACCCTTTCAACAAAAATATAAAATAAGATCTAATTAATTGCCATTTCTGGTGGCAAAAGATAAAGTTCTCTAATTTATCTGTGAAAAAAACCCCCAAACCACTAGATGAGAAACAAAATGAAAGGGGAGCTTTAAAATAAAAAAGCATTTCAAAGGCTAGGTTGTTGAGGGCCGTTCAGGGCCTAGGGCATACTGCTCTGGTTAGTCCCTGAAACTCATCAATGCAAGACTGAGATGATTATTTCTCTTTAGGAGAAATCCATTCTATGCCAGTAAACACAGAATTTGTACATTATTTAAACTGATGCATGCATGCAATTGGACTGAGAAAGCAGTACACCAGAACCCATATATTATTTTTTAAACTAAAACAGTGACAAAGTGAACCTGCATAATTCTTTGAAACTGAGTCAAGAAACTCCTCCAGCAGCTGATTACACTGCACTCTGCTATAACATGGTTTTTGCAGTTTAGTACATCACATTATTTCTCAACTGAAAATTAGGGGATAAGAAAGAGATCTATTTCTAGAACTTAGCAAATTTGATAACACAGAGCAGCAGGTCACTAAATCATAGATAACTGGAGAAATGATCCCTAATGGGAGTTACAGTGTGCTCAGTAAGACTGCTTCCATGTTAACTGCCATAATACCTACAACATCCATTTGATTCAAATTTCAAATCCAACAGTAAGAAAACAAATAAAGCCTAGCTAATAAGCCATGAAAATTCAATTTAACTGCTTCCATTAGGCATATATATATCTAAACTAACTTCAAATTAAATGGTACCTGACTTATGCATTTTATTATTTTAAAAGCTGTAGTCATACCTGCAAAGTATTTTCATTGTAGTGCTGAAACTGTTTTATGAACTTATGTTATATGCATGTTTTAAGTGACCAGTAGTGCTGATCAAGGATGCAGAAGGACAGATGTTTAATTGGCAGTAAGCACACAAGAGTGAATTCTCAGTTGACAAGTTTCAGGCAGAAGTTCAAGAGAAATACAAGCCCACAGCTAAAGCTGAGCCTCATTACTGAGTTTCAAATGCCTATTTAAGACCTCTTCGATTAGTGAAATATGAAAGTTTATTTATTCTTGCCTCAGAATCTTATTTTACTTCTGATTTAGGTTCACAGGAATGCAAAGACAGATCTTTATATGAAGAAAATAGTCTCTATTAAAAATCTGAAAGTCATGAGGATGACTTACTAAGATGTGAGCTCCTCCCTGCAACATTTCTCAGCAACATAACACCATAATCATGCCAAACTGATCTGCTTGAAAGTATGCTTTTCCTTTAAAGAGACATTTGCTTCCTAATTTCCAGCAACCCATTGAACTTTTAAAAAGTTTTATTTCAGGGATGAAGCTATAAATTGTTCTATGATCTTCTTGCTATATTTGCTTCTTCATATTCATACTAACATAATCTTTCCACCTTCCTTAGCATTGATTTAAGTTATTTGCATATTTTGTCATATAATATAAGCAAAATGAAGTCTCTACATCTATATTATTATCCATTTCCAGTTATTTCCATATTGGAGACACACATATCATGAAAACAGAAGCTGTAGAGTACCAGTGAAATTCTGTGAGTCTTTATTTAGGAAGCTACCAGTTTCTATGAACAAAATGTTCTGCTGGTTATCTTTTTCCCTGCATAGAGCTCAGAAGTCTTGCATTCAGCCATCTTCACCTCTATAAAGTGAGGTTCCATCTCTCAAAAAAGGCTGCTATAGCCATATGCCCTTTTGACACTGGCATAGTAACTACACAATATAATGTAATGGGGCCACTGGGACACAGTTTTCTTCTATCCTTATGACAAAATGCTAACATAAGTCTCGGGAAATGTTTAAGAAGTTTCAGAATACAGTATTTATTTGAAAACTGGCTGAAAATCAGGTGATTTCTCATAAGTTCTTTCTTTTACTGCTTATTGAGATATTTTTCTCTTTAACTTACCAGGCATTATAATATTGGAAAAACCTAGTTTCCTTGTTATGGATACTCCATGGGTAAATCTGGATGTATACTCCCTCCTAATCTGTTCTATATCTCCATGAAGCAACTGAAGAGAAACTGCCAGACCTGAAAATGAAGAGAAAAACAATGAAAAATAAGACAAACAGTTCACTGTTATCAGTACTTCTTAAAAATTTTATATATTTGCAAGTATATATGCATTCCTGAGAACAGAAAATTCAGAGTAAGTTTAGTAATAGCAAGCCAATCCACTGCAATTTTTAAGCATATTTGCAAAGGGTATCAACATCCAAATCAATAAAGACTTGAAAACAACTACCCATGAAAAACATTAGCAAATTATTACTGATGTGTAATTGAACCACGATGACATGTATGAGAATTATCTCAGTTGGGATGTTTTTATTTAATGTTATTTTATTTAATGTTTTAAATAAAAAGAGAACTAGAAAGAGGTCAGTTTGGAGAAATTTCAATCAGCAGTATTTGCTACCATTTCAATTTTTTACTTCTTTCAAAACAATCCTGACTTCATTGATACGCAAGAAAATGGTCCCAAGCTATGGGTGAAACACAGAAGTCTCATCACAGTGGATCACTTAAACTGATATAAAGTTATACAATTTATTCATCCAAAATCTGAAGAAAAATATTCTACTAAACTAAGATAGCATAATCAGTATTCTTAGGAACAGTAATTTCATAATTATTCGAATTACAATCTTTTTTCAACATTCATCAGATTTAATCAATCATACTCTTTCTTATGTTTGCTAGAAGACCTGCAAAATGCAAGGGTGGCCATATAATAATTTTCCAATCTTTATTCCTCTAAAACCAAGGGAGCAAAACTTCTACTATATCTGTGATACACAAATAAATTGCAAAGAGCATACTTCATTACAGTTGAGATTAACAGTAGGAAAAGGCATGCCTTTTGGTTATTTCAAATACAATCACTGAGGCAAGTGTCAGAATGATAAGCTTGTAAAGATTAATCTTGCCTGACCTTCAACATTACCACACTGTATCACGTGTCAACATACAGATCAAGGAGAAGATAAAAGCAAACTCTTTGTATACAGTCAACAACTGGAGATAAACAGACAACTCAGAAGAAGAGTCACAGCAAACTTGAGATTAAGCTGAAGCAAATAACATGTACAACACAGACTGAACAACAAGGTCATCAGTCCTTTCAGCTTTGAAAGAAATTTCCCCTACAACCATGTTACTGTTTAGCTGAATAAATTTACTTGAAGTCTGGCAGTTCCTAAAATCAGGGCTTAAAAATCTGTACTCTGTACTGCCAGTCCAGGCTACTGTAGATCAGATATCTAATTACCATGACAACTTGTATATTTTTCCTCTTACCTACACTTACTTTTTCTTATTTTGGCAACTCCAGAGAATGTGATACACTGACCAAACATTCCTTGTCATGAAAAACAGCTTGCCTACACATCTCCAACTGGGTACATAAACAAATCTTACAAGGAAAAGCATTCAGTGAAGTCTATTCTATTTTAAGGACTTTATTTAATGACATGGACATTAATTATTTTTGTGGAGGAATTTTTTCTATGGTTATATAGTGAACAACCTCTAGGAAGTAGTGACAATTATTATTGGAGTAGGTCAGAAACACACTGTGGCTAGCTGGTGGTATGGAAGCTTGGTACAAAGTCACACAGGCAAAATTCAGGCTCTGTTAGAGCAGGTGAAAGGTTTTTCATTGCTGCATGGGAAGAGCTAGGCTGGGTATAGCTCCCTTATAAATATGGATATTTAGCCCACCCCCAATCTTGCTGCTTTTATATTTTAAGAAATTATTATACATACACATGTATAATCATGCCCTCATATGCCCCTATTGCACTGTTTCCTTGGAAACCTAAAAAACCCATTTGCTATTGTTCCAGATCACTTCAACCACAACAGCATTAATCAGATATTGTACACCTCCTGGTGTAGAGTGAAGTTATTGTGTTTTCTATACAAAGGTTGAAGACCTCAAATCCAATTTTCTTTCAGTACAAATTTCACAGATTTCCTTGAAGAATTTTATTTAACTCTAAAATCAGATGTCAAAAAACCTCATCAATGGCTAAACAGTTTTAACTTGAGAAAAAAGCTATCTGTCAAGAATTTGAAGTACTTGCTCATGCAAAGCAAGAAAGATATAGAGCTCTGTATTTCATGGCATTCATTGTTAGGAAATGAAGAGTCATCTTTATTCACCCAAAAGCATCAAGAAATCTCTCAGTGAACACACTCGAAACACAGATTAGTCATTTTACCTATAGTTTAAATACATCTTTGGAATATAAATGGCAAGCATTCCCCACCTTTTCAGAAAATGAAGAACACAAGATTACAGATAGCAAAGTTACTTAAAAATGTTATATGTTGTAAAGAGGCCAGTAAATAGGAGTGAAAGTCAACCAGAATGGAAACAAAGCAAGGATGCACAGGGAAGGAAATCTGAAGTACCTCCAAAGAATCGAGTCTTCAAGTTAAGAGTTTTACCACTGAGGACCCAGCTGCCAAACAAAAGGGAATTGACAAGAAGGGAAGTAGAACTGACAAATCTGGTAAAAATGCTAAAGCTGAGAGTGCATGGACTTAACAAAATCAATAAAAAGAATACAGTTCCCAGGTAAGCATTCAAATTGCTCTACCAAAAAGCTCCACTAATTTTACAAGGCACTCAGGTTACCCTTCATTAAGGACCTAAAATCATAAGAGGCATACTGTTACTGAGGTATGATACTCATGTTACAGAACAGGTTGCCCGAATTCCCAATGATATGTTACATTTAGGATGTTCAGATGGGCAAAAGGAACATACTTTATATGAAAGGGTTTCCCCTAGAACTGGTTTCATTCTGCTCTCAATATCACACTATTTGATGACCAATAACTGGCCACTGGTGAGCTGTTCACAGTCTGGGGCCTCTAGTATCATCCTATGCCAGTACTTTCAAGGTGTCAGTTATGGTCACATGTCTTTACTCTTCTGTGTTCCATTTTAGTCTTTTTAGTCTATTTCAGGGTTACAGATAATTAACTCTACACTGAATAACAATTGTTATAGCTATTTGTTAAATACAAAGCATATATACCAAGGTGGGTTACATAAACTAAGCAAGAGCTATAATAAGGCAGATAAAATTTATTATTTTGTCATTAGACATATGCTTTTACAAGTCAGAACAAATATCCAGGCAGGCTAAGACAAATCCAGCCAGCCAAAGCCAGATAGGTAATAAGGACCTTGTTATCAGCTAAACACAAAGCCTGTGCCCAGTTGCAAGCCACAGCAATCCCATATTCATGGTTTTATAAAGATGCAATACACTTGCTAAAGAACGTAGACACCCATCATGACTGAGGAAACATGCAAGTGTAATAAAAATCACAGGGAAGAAGTACTTAAAAAGATGGAATAATTCACATTTTACAAGGGCCTACAGTTTGTATGCTTATTATAAATTGAGCTACTGGAATATCAATAAGCATTAACTAACACAATTTAAAACATATTGACACATCACATTCAGATTTTTAGAAGGGTGCAGATTCAGCTGAAGAGAGACCTCCGAAGGCACATTGCAAAACAAAGTAGGGTGAAGAAGAACTCACAAGCTGAAACACATCACCCTTAAACTGAAAGAGATGAAATTTAGACCAAATGTTAGGAAGAAATTTCTTACAGTGACAGTGGTGAGTCATTGAAAAAAGATGCCTAGAGAAATTGTGGATGTCCCATTCCTGGACGTGTTCTAGGCCAGGTTAAACTGGGCTCTGGGCAACCTGATCTAGTGGGTTGCATCCCTGCCAACAGCAGGGGGAACTGCACACAGCAAAATTATTAGCTTTAGAAAAAAATTATGGAGCATTTTGTGATGGGACAGCCGTTCACAGACAAAGCCAAAGAGAGATGTGCAACATGCCACCATACATTGCATCTGACTGTGGTTGATAGGACCACTGAACCATCAAGGATGGCTCCACACCTAGAAGCCATCAAAAATTTCATAAGTGTACATTTTCCATTTCTAGAACATTAGGAGCTAAAAGATAACAACAAAAATTATTATCCAGTCTCTGAAGGACTGGCACATTTTCTTTAATAAGGTATGTAGTCTAGCTTTGTCTCCTCAGAAAAAATTTCAATTGCCTTCCCAGTGGTAATTAAAACCTCTTGTGTTAGCTATTATTCTTTATTTACCCCAGTTTTGAAACCACTACTACAATACTCTGTAAAGAACTGCAAATAGATATGCTTTTATTTCTTTTGCAAGCACATGAAATTTTTACTATTAACGTGTACTAAATTTCAACACAACACAGATTATTTTTATCATTCAGATGAAAGAGAATGCAGAAAATTGACAAGCTGCTGAATAAGCATCCCAGATTTTTGTTAGATTTGTCATTTTACCTTCAAACAGCTTTTGTACTGCATTATTGATTTCTGCACTTAGTTATGACAAAAGGCATCTGTTCATTATGCTTATAGACCCTTTATTTGCATTTGAGTTTCAGGGGGGAGGGGAAAGAATTTACATTCAGCTTGTATCTACTGGCAGCAAAGAATCCTAGATCATATTAAGAAGAAAATGTCTAGCAGCTGCTCAGGAAACTGATAGAAGGAAAAAAAACAAACCTCAGAATGTTATTCAGCACTGTTTGTATTTTAAGAAAGGTAATAAAATAAGGCATCTGTCCAAATAAAGCTGCCTAAAGGTGTTAAAAGCATTCTGAAGTCCTATAGGTATTCTCATTTCCAGTAGTGTTTTAAGTGCAAAGGTAAAACCAGTAGATTTGCACAATGCTATTGGCAAACAAATGATTTATTGATTTAATGTGATCTGAAACAAACAGATAAATCTTGGCCACAGAAAACTCTATGTAGAAAATCCCACAAATTAAAGTCTGGGAATGGAGAGATAAAAAAGTAGAGGTAGATTCAGTCCTTGATGGTGTTTTTGAAGATTTCATTCTGATTAATTTGAATTATCAAAGGAAACTCCAAACTCCTTTCCTCAGCTTTAAATTCTGGGGTTTAGCTCAGTAAAAAAAGAATGCATGACTGCCACTGAAACATTTTGACAGCTTTCTTGGAGCTCTTGTACACAAGACTTTTGTCAGAAATGCCCTCAAGTGTATAAAGTAGGGATGTTTTTCTTCTTCAAATGGAACAGAAACACTTAAATGCAAATGACATTTAACTGTCATAGGAAAACTTGCTTGGAATTTCTTTACAGGGTAGATGGTAGAACCTCAATTATTTCTTGCCAGACTCACCACAGGATGAAGGATAAAGGATCAAAGGTTACTATTAGAAGCATCTAGTCTAGCTACCATACAAAGAAAATAAAGATTTCAGAAATAGTGTCTCCAGTTCTTGCCTTAGCAAGCCCACTGCTGCTCTTTTCCATTGACAATTCACAGGGCATGTTAGCACCCATTTGCACCCTACAATGTTATATTGCAAAGGTGAACCATCTTGCACAAAACATTTTAAATTACATTTTTACAAACTGGATGGCTAGCTAGAATATTATGGAGTGTGCAAAATACACAATCCTGCAATTCTAAGTGGTTTATATTGCTTCTAGTGCAAATAACAGACAAAAGATTCCAAGGAATCACTTGTTATTTTCTTCTTCATGAAAACAGAATTGTATTAGAAATTTAGCTACTTCCATTCAAATTGTGTCTTATTTCAAAAGAAACATGTTTAACATGTACCTGAACAATATGTTAAAAACCAAATTCCCACCAACATAAGAATCTAGGTTACAAGTGTAAAGATCTTGTAAATATATTCTTTAAAGAAGCTAAAATCATGCATATATGTTCTATAATTCATTATTTGAAATAGTGCTAAGACTTTTTATTCTTTTAGTCGATAAAAAGAAGGAAGCCAACACTTCTATGCAACAAGTAGAATACATTTTTGGAAAAGGCTTATAAAAATATAACCCAGCTCCAAGATAGAAATATGAACCAGCTATTGTTATTATGTAGCCTTAGCTAGGAATTTCTGAGTTTAAATTGGGTGCCACTTGAATTACATACAGCAGTAGTGTGTCCAGCAGGACCAGAGCAGTGATTGTTCCCCCGTCCTCAGCATTGGTAAGGCCACACCTCAAATCCAGAGTTAAGTTTGGGGCTCTTCACTACAGGAAGGAAATTGAAGCGCTGGAGCAAGTCCAGAGAAGGGCAACAGAGCTGGTGAAGGGTCTGGAGCACAGTTTTAATGAGAAGTAGCTAAGGGAGCTGGGGTTGTTTAATCTGGAGAAAAGGAAGCTGAGGGGAGACCTTACCTCTCTTTACAATTACCAGAAAGGAGGTTGGCAGGGAGGTGGGGGTCCATTTCTACTTTCAAGTTGCAAGTAATAAGAGGAAACTGCCTCCACGTGTATCAGGAGAGGCTTAGATTGGATATTAGGAAAAAAATTGTTCATGGAAAGGGTTTTCAAGCATTGGAAAAGGCTGCCCATAGAAGCGCTTGAGTCACTATCCCTGGAGATATATAAAAGACCCACTTGGCAGCACTGGGTGGACTCCATGATCTTAGAGGTCTTTTCCAACCTAAACAATTCTATGACTGTATAACTGCAGTACTGACTTGAACAACAAATCATAGTTTCTACTGAATATAAGATCTCCCTGGCAGTATCATAATGGCACATTTTTCATTCTTCTCTAAAAACAAATCTTTTAGCAACACTGAAGAGAACAACATGAATTTAACTGTATTACACCCTTATCTCTTCAGGGCCAAATGATCTTGGAATGACACTTTATGTGCAAAATTCTTTATATGTGTAATCTTTTGGCTTTAGCATCTTTTTGAGAACAAAAAAGAATGTCTTAATTCATTGTATACTTAGTGAAGCACATAAGAGCAGTATTCCTATTTTAAGTGTATTTCAAACAGCAACTTTCAGTGACAACTAACTCTTAAACACATCAAACTGGAATACACATAATCTCCTTGTCACAAAACAAAGATTAATAATGACAGATTTAAAAATTGTCCTAGAACTAGAGTAACTAAGCAAATGCACTTGCTGTTTAAATGTTAGTGATGTGAAGATGAAAAATACATTTCAAAGCAATGCTGACACCTAAGAACCCTATTAATAAAATATAAACATCAGAAAACTTTTCTGTTGTTAATTATATGCCCAGGAGTTACCTAAAAGTTAGGTACTTCGTTCTACCTTCTCTGTCAAGTTCATGTTACTGCTCCTGCTATCATTCCTCCTCATGGTTTCCCAGTCATTGTTCCAGTCAATTCTCCACTGTAAGCCTATGCTTTCTTTTTGGCTACAACTCATAGTTGTTTCTAGCAGGAAATGCACATTTAGTTTTCCATCTGACATTTCTTGTGCTGATTCATGGGAAAAAGCTCTCCTTGCAACAACTCTGAGTGTGGTAATGCTGTGAACTGCTGGGGTAGTGTCACGCAAACACAGTCACGTTACTTCTGGTATCTAGAAAATACTTTAAGCTACCACAGCTCTATTCTTAGGAATATTGTAAACTTATACTGAGCTACCAATTCCCCACTGCCTTTGATCTCTTGTAGCTTTTCATTTCACAGGTGTGAAAAATTGATGCTCCTTGATTAAGAGGCCTCTCCAGTTTCTCCCCTGCAAGGTAAATAATGACTCTAACGGGCTTCCTCCTGCAAATCAAGGAATTTGTAAGCCAAAGCTTACTTTTTGTGAAATAGGAAATCAAACAGACAAAGTATACATGTCTTTAAACTTCTCAGTGTTTGACAGTAACCATGGAGAAACAATATCATCAGAGTGCCAAGGGACTGCTGAATGCAGGTAAATAGGCAGGAGAAGGCCCTAGAGCACATATCACTTTCTTTAATCAACTGTCTCCATTGCCATACTTGTCTCAGAACTTGCATCTTGTCAGATGAGTTCATGCACTGGGCTGGTCTACCTCATATCCACCTCTACCTTATATGACCACTGAGCCAGACTGAGAGTTAGCGGCAAGTGACAGGTACACTGTGGAAAAAAAGTCCCACATATGAGGTAAAAACAGTTCCCTAAACCAAAGGATGTTCTATGAAACTTCCTTTTGTTTGAATGAATTAAAATTATTTGCCTTTGAATAAGCAACTTCACTGAACTTCAAAAAAGTTAGATCTCACTTTGAGGTTGGCTCCTCTTTCCACTGGTGTTGGACCACATAACTTCCTGAAGACCCTTCCAGCCTGACTTACTGTATGATCTGATGGATGACTTTCCTCCTCAAGATGACAGATTGTCTTCCTTAATGATGGTATTGTTAGCAAACATCTGTCAACACACAGACTTCAAGTCCTCCACGCCTCAATAAGGGCATTCTAGTTTCAAGCACTCAGATCAATTAATGTATAATTAACAATGTTTCCAGTGGAGTTGCAAAGTAAGTTTGGCATTGTTATCACAGAATACACCACACTGCATTCAGTAAAAATTCAATTAGTTTACATCATTCTTATCTAGTTCATTAGAACATTCCAAGATAATGGCACAGGGAAAGACTTTCCCACTACATTAATTATTTTCATGGACTCCACACAAGAGTTCAAGCTATAGAACAGCTAGATATGTTCATAATTTCTTACATCAGTAATTTAATCTCTATAGGACATTAAAGGATTTTTACCTCCTTTGCTGTCACAACTGCAAAGCATATGCATCCTTTTTTCAGCTCCCAAGAATTACTGCATCAGGCACATGCAGCTTTTCAAGACTTGTTATAAGGAAATCCTAATCGGCATTTACAGAAAAGCTTACACTTGAGACTATTAGGAGCCTAAAGGAAGAAGCAGAGTAAAACAGAATATCTTGCATCCCTTTAAGTAAGTTATGCAATCTTTCTTTTCATAGGAATGTGAAGAAAAAGAAATTTGTAGTGCATTTCATGGATATTTAAATATGATTTTTATCAGGTAACTCACTGGAGAGAATATTCACATATACTATGAGATCCAGGCTTAAATCACTCCTCGGTAGGATTTGGTAAGAGGACATGAATACAGATCACACTTAAGAAAATTATGTGCTACTCAGAAGGTTTTAGAGCCACTTCAACTTTCCCCATGGTATCAGGAATATTTTCAGAATATATACAGTTGAATAGTTGCTGCAGGGAAGTCGGAGAAGCCAAGCAATTAGCATGTTCATCTGGGACATGCAAGACTGACTGAAAATCCTTTTCCAAAACAGATCTCTGGTTCTACAGATACAAAAATAGAAATGTGCTATTTTCCTCATAAAATTTATGCAATTAAGTGTAATGTCTATGCAGGAATATTAGTTTTTCCACTGCTTTTTGCATTTTAAAACAAAGTAACCAGCTTCTAATTCTAAGAAAAAAATATTATACAAAAAATAGATTTTACAGCCAGCTCTGCTACAGATATTACAGAAATCTGGTTTGTGTAATAATGACATTCCAAAAATACCATAAACTCAATGTAAGAAATAACAATGCTACTAAATGCAGCAAAGGTTGTACAATTTGGCCTTTGCAATAATGGTTTGATCTGCTACACCAGGCAACCAGGTGTTTTCCAGTAACATGATACCTCACACCAGCTGCAAAGACCAGGGGTGAATGGGAATTGCATCCATTACCTGCTACTCCACTCTCTATTAGATTGGAAATTCATACAGAAAACACATTCCAGTTCCCACTTCAGCAAAGGATAATTTAGTATCCATGAGAGTGTGTCCTTCCTTCCATTCCTGCACCACTGAGAAGAGGAAAGGGGATGAACATCTGTCCCCTGCTCCTTTTTGGGCTTTATAAACAAGGGACAGTCATTTGCCTTTATTTGATCCTTTTTAGACACAAGCTGAGAATAAGAAGCAAGAGGATTCTGTACTTAAGAACTGTCATGAGTTGAAGCAGAAAAAGTAGGTTTTTGGCAGTGGGTGGTTGACTGGCAAATACAAACCCTATAGTCTCTCACTATGCATTTTACATGCAAGACACTCAAAGTCCGTTTTGAGCTCCTTTTTAGATTGCCCCAAAAACTGGAAGATTTTTTTTTTCCCTCTGAAGAATATTATGAACTATCTGATAAACTATTTTAGCAGGAGGACATAACAATGTGTGGAAACTAAAGACTATGTAAAATCTCCTGACTTGAAAGAAACTGTACAGGAATATGAAGAGGGAACAAGCTTAGAGAACAGACAATAGTCTGAAGCCTCTTTGCTGTTGATTTTACAGTGCTTCCTTTCTAAACCTTTTCTAAGTATTCAAGGTGATTTGAAAAGGGCAAGTGTGATATAAACCAAAAAATCTAGTTCTCCTACATGTGGCTCATACCTACAACAGTTTCTAAGGGAGAGAAAAGACCTCTCTCTCCTGTAATGCAAGGTGTTATCCTTTTTTGACAACAACAAGGTGGCAGCCAAAGCTAATGAGCCTTCAGAACAAGCCACTCAACACTATCACAGAAAAAGACAGCAAATGAAAAATAAAAAGTAGTGTAACAACAATATTTTCCATGAGGTGTCAGCAGAAGTATCTGAACATATTGCTAAAACCTTTCAAGTGCTTTTTCAGGCTGCTAAGGAGTCACAGGAGAATGAATTTCATGCGTGTGATACAAATATCCTTCCATAGTTTATCTTTCAGCTGCTTGGTACTCAAAGTGGCATTAGTGCTCACTTCCTCTTTCCCTCTCCAACCTTCATATCCACTACTGGAATTCTGTGCTGCTCTTCCCTCTTTGCCCTCCTTACCCTGATATTCCCTTTCAAAATGTAACTGATATTCCATTTGCTACCTTTAGTTTCCAGCCGCCTGCAACCTGAAAAAAAGTTCATGTGCCACATCTTTCATGTTCAATATTCACATAATTAAGTGTATTCAAATTTATCCAACGTCTCCTAAGAACTGCATATTTAACTAAGAGACTCTTTTTAACTAAGAACTCTTTTTTTCATGAGAGAAAAATAGGATTAGCAATGTATCACAGAGTAAGCACACATTGGATGGACAGTCAGAACAACCAAGAATAAGATTTTTCTTGATGAATATAATTAACATATTTTAGAAGCCAAACATTAAACTTACTCAGTAATGTACCCTTCTATTTTCCGTACATGACTTTTATATTTATTGTCCAATAAGATCCATTATATTCTAAACCTTTAATATATGTATATATGTGGCTAGATTTTATACGAGAAAATAACAGATTTAGAAATGGTTAAATATATAATTTCAGTCTTGATAAATAACATGAGCTTTTATCTGCTTCTTGGTTATCCATGAAAGATTGTTAAACATACATTTTCAAGATAAACATTATGCTTGAAATCAAATTAAAGAAGCCTGCAATGTACAATATAGTTAGTTAAAGAAGCATGAAGTCCTGAAAGGTATTACAAACACAATATACTGGAACCTCAAAAATGAGATTTTTCTATAGTCATATTTCAAGTAATTGACATTTCACAGGGAAAACCAACATTTGAATACAAGGATAATAGACTCATGAGCCTCCATTTCAGGTTTCATTTCAAGTTTGACCTCCCCTTTGAATGACAGAATTCAGAAAAAGTTAGCAAGTTGATATTAAAAAAAGAAAACAAAAATGCAAATTTGACATCTCCTGAGTCAAACCACCATCTCATAATAACAAAGGTCAGTTGTGTCCCATTTCTTAAGTCTCACACACACATTTATTTCAGACAGTTCCAGTAACATACAGACTGTGGAGGACTATTGGTAAGTTCTTAAATTATAACTGCATCTTGCTCAGCTGGAATGCAAAGCTACCAGTAGGAATGCAGACTGCACATTCATTTTTCTGTGAAGTGCAATAGATAATTGTTCTGGTTTTGGCCATGAGGGGGCACGGTCTGGCGGTGTGTGGGCGTGTCTAGGTTTCTATTCTATACTAACTAAATCAACCATGGTTGGAAGTAAGGAACTCTGGCACCCAGGAAGGAGCCCTGTGGCTTCGGGTCAAGAGAGAGCCTGGAGGGAGGGGAAACTCATCCACCATTGTTGATTGTTGCCCAGGGCCCTTGGTGAGCATTTGCATGTGAATTAGCCTCTTTTGTACACTTCTGTTAGTAATATGCTGTTTCTGTTTCTTTTTCTTATCTCCTTGCTCTTTTCAGTGAATTGTTTTTATGTCACCTCAGGATCTCTGCCTTTTGTATATCTCACCAGAGGGGACAGGAGAGTGGCTCCTCGTTTTCTTTTTCCTGTGAGTACTAAACCAGGGAATACCATTCCTAAAACACCAGTAGTGTCAATGGCAAATTTTATATTCCTGAGGAAAATGTGAAGCAGAAATGTCAAGCAATATGGATCAATAATTTGATCAGGTCCAGAATCAAACAAAATTCCAACAAACTGCAGCTCCTCAGCACAACCCAAAAGTTTATATTACATAGTTCCTTGAAGAAAATTTAGTGACTTTTTATTTTTAAAGGTGCACATGAACAGCAGTATTACATTTTCACCTGACTGTTTTTCCCTATGTGCAGAAATGTTTCTTTCATAGATTCTTTCATAGTTTCTTTCATCATCTTTCTAAAATAGAGCTACTTCATTTGCAAACTAAGAAACCCATAAGAATGCAAACAGAAAAGTGGCAAATTACTCACCTGCATTGGAGCCTGTCAAGTTGTAACGTGCATTCAGCTTTTTAATGATATTTTCATGGATCTGATACCAGTCACTCTCTGTGTTGCACCTAGAAAAATTATAACTTCCTTAATTCTGAAATGGGAACACAAGCTTGTCAGACCAACTTCACAACATATCCCTAAATAAATCCTCTTTAGCTCATGAAACAAATAACACTATAGGAGCTAACAAAGCCCCATGAAACTGCCTGTCTCAATGGAAAGAATGTCCTTACCATTTGAGAAAGGCACCATGAAATACCTGCTTTGTGTGGCAAAAGATAAGAGAAAGATAGGAACAATCACACTGAGGAACTCAGCCATGACCAAGGTTATTTCTGTATAGATCTATCCTTCAGGCCTAACCCACACAGAAATCTATCTTGTGACACTCCAAAGAAGACACCAGACTCAGAACTGATCTTAGTAAATAGAAAAATCTGTGCTATATACTTCAAAATTACTTAAAAAGGTTGTTATCTTCAGAAGGTAGTCAATGAAAGAATAAATTGCATTTCAGTATTCATTTAGAAAATAGCTGGGTTTCCATAAGGAAAATCTGTGTTCTAATGATCACTTTTCAAAGTTTAGACTTGAGCTAGCCTTAGCATTAAATCTGATTTTTGGTGATAATTCTTCTTCCATTGTTTTTGTTATTTTAAAATGAACAAGCAAACTTTTTAAAAACCCAAAATATAATAGGTAGACAAACCTAACAGTTTGTTAACCAAGAGTGAGCATTTATCTGACTTTAATGTTCTAGGGGGCTAAATAAGAGCCAGCCCACCTGTCCACCTATTACACTAAGCTGCTTTTCTGCAGTACTGATTCCAGCAGTTCTAATGCAACACAGATGGATACAGAGGAAAGAAATCCATGCCTTCACGATTTGAGTGCTACCCCTGGGAGGAGCAGAACTTTCTCATACAGGTGACAATGTGTCCCAGTATCTGTAGTTAGACTAGACCACTCCACAAAACAGTTCTTATTATCATGTCCAAGATCAGCAGGAAATTACATGCATTGAATTGCTATTAGAAAATTGAACTTTCTTCCAATTGCTATCAGCCAAAATCCCCCATCTAATCAAGCATTCATTTTTAAATCTACTTTTGATTTTTCATTCTCCAGTGCTAACTGCCTTTTATATTCTTGTTATTCCCATTATATAGTTGCTTCATTTCACAAAAAGATACTCTGCCTGCTTTTTTTGCTGTAGTTACAAAGTACTTCCACTAGATGCCTTGGCAGCACAAGGCACTTAAATAAGTCCTAAAAGCACTTTATGTTGCCATAATAAGAGAGTTCCAGAATAATGTGAAAAATGCCAAAACATATACAAATTCTTAAAAGGGTGTAGTCTTTAATATTATCCCACTTTATAAACACACCTGTAGAACTTTAAAAAAAAGCCAAAACCCCAGCTACTGTGTATTTTTGGAACAGAAAGGAGCTAAAGCTATTTACTCACACTGCAATTAACACCAGTGATTCTGATGCAAAATGACTCTAAGGTACTTCCAAAAATTAAGAAAAAAACGTTTCTTACATGTAGACTTTTAAGACGAGGTCATCCTTTGAGTCTCCTGCCAGCAAATCTGCAATACTGAGCACTGCACAGCCAAAGGGCCGTCTATATTGCACATTGCAGGCATTTTTCTTTTCTCCAGCTCCCATTCGCCCTGCCAAACGAAACACATATCGGATGCACAATCCATGGAACTGCAGCTCTCCAAACCACAGAAGGGAGGCAGCAATCAAACCAGGTCAGACAATGCCAAGTATACTCTCATTGGGAACCTGGTCCATCTTTAGGCTACATTCAGATGACAAATGGTACAGCAAGTCCACTAAGTCTGTGGTGATCTTGAGAGGTCTCAGACCAAAGGTTCTGCTCCTCCTCTCATAACCCCACTCAACAAACACTACTTTGTAATATCCAGTCACAGAAACATCATGATACTATCAAATTAAATTTAGAGTTCAGACATGACAGAGTGTTCAACATTCACTGTCTGGTAAGAATTATTTTACTGTGGCTGTTGCTACCCATCATTTATGTGAGAGGTGTTTGAGCAATTACAACTTAGTAATCAAATGCTGCTGTCTTACAGGCAACTGGAAAGCAAGGGGATAATTGACCAGTTGCAGAAAAATAAAGAAGAAGAGATGAAATATGGGGAGAAAAGATGACAAAGGCCCAAAGAACAATTTATGGTAAGGAAAGAAAGAAGGCAGTCAAGGGAAGAGGTTTGAAACAAAATATTTTTCTAGCCTTTTCTATTTGACTTAAATACAATTCATCAATCTTCTCACTGTGTTCCTGGCATTTGAAACTGCCCTCTTTCTAGCCATTTTATTCAATTGTGCACTAGCAGTTATGTATCTTTCCCAGCAATTCTTAAGTTCTGACAAAAAAAACCCTATGGCTGCAGTTGCTGCAGGGCAATGTCTCCTCCAAATATCCCTATGCATCACAGCAGCTTGAAGAGTAATTGTTCATTTTCACACCATAAAGCAGATAAATGTTATTTTAGCTTTTTAATATTTCAGTGGTTCACGTATAAACTTGGCTGTGAATATATTTGAAAATTATACAACTGGAAAAATCCTACTCTTTAATATTCTTTAAAACATTTATTCTTCTAACTGTACTTACATCAGAATTTACCATATCTTTTCTGAAACCTTGCCAATAAAAAAAAAACACTGTATTTTGATGAAGTATCAAGCCAGCATAAAAATGCAAGGAAAATTATTTCTCAAAGCTGTAAAATAAAGTTTACTTTGCAACAAATTGTTTCTGAACTCAGCACAAGTTACATCAACTATACTTCAAACCAAAATATCTTTCAAAAATAGGAAGCAAAGTTATATTTAGTACTGCACTGATGCAACTAGAGGCAGTTTACAAAGAAAACAATACATTTAAGAGGTCAGAAGCAGACCCAAAGATTATTGTTTCACATCAGTACAGCCCAGAGGACTTCTTAAAATAAATACCTAACACAAATGTCCACTTTTCTTATCCTCCACTTTTTTTCTAGAGGACTTGATATCTGTCTATAGCATCAGGGATTAAAATTTTTATTAAATATTGTTCATTTTTTTCACCTCTCCCCATTTTTAAAGGAGTCAGGGAGAAGATAAAATTCATCTGAATGATTTCAGATATACATCAGATATTATACACAAATTAGGTATATGAAATATCCAGATGAGCTTTTCTATGTTCAAAGGATGCTTGAAATTACACTTTAGAACAAGAATGGACTCCCCAATGACCACTCCATCATCTTAACAGTTCATCTTTGATACTTTCATTTTGTTTTGTGACAGTAACAAAGTATACTGCATCTAACTCAGTTAGCAGTATACTCGATAAATAACATAAAATAATGCTGAGAAATCCAAAGCAATTTTTCCAACAAAAACAGGCATTTTCTTTTCCAAAAGTTTGTTCAAAAATATAGCTATTATAACAAAAGCTAGCCCCAAGCAGTTTTCTTTTATTTATTGTCTATGTCTAACAAATAGAAGATTATACCTACCTATTCGGATAATGTGCACAGTGATATAGATGTCCTTCCTGAGTTCACTGCTACCCAAATCCTGCACAAGATCAGAACCTCATTATTTATGACTCCTGATTAAAATGCAACATTTAAAGAGATTTGTACTCACTGCTTTCACGGCCAGTGAAAGTGATAAATGAACAGTGAGTTCATTTATACAGCATTAACAAATCCCTTCAACACTTTAAATTGGCAGTCATGCACTCAGAATGAGTGTCCTAAAATATCCTGGTTAGTTTGCTGCAATGTAGCAAAAACCAGTGGGAGGGCACAAGAGACTTGCTGTGTGCCTTGACAGTAGTGATGCATTTGTGCAATTCCAAATATTCTGGCAGTACAGAGAGTGCTGCACAAACAATTGTTCTGGTGTAAGAAGTACAAGGAGGAAACATGCCCGGTCCTTGCTGCAGAGAGAACGACTGCTACATGTGTCTACATGGAAGCTCAATGAGTGTCCACTTAGTGCCATAAAACATTCCAGTTGGGAGTTCACCCATACCCTTCAGCCCCTCAAACCAGCCTTTTGAGTTCATACCAGTGTACAAGCTATGAGTCAACCACAGAATAACAATTTAATCCAACCTCTATTCTCAACATCCAGCAAAACAAAAAAGATTGAGACTAGGAAGAACTCACCACAAAGAGAGAACAGTGTCTTTCAGGCTTTTCTGGACATTTTGGCAAACCGTTTCTATTCAGTCTTAAAAAAAATCTTTCACTGTAAGAAAACAAAAATAACAGATATGTTGAACAACACTACAGCAAAAGTAGATCTCGTTTTGATCTTATTTCCAGATGCATCTTTCCTCAAGATGAAAACAAATGAAATAATTTCTTTCTGAAAGTCTCAGATGTATCAATGAAAAAAAAGGAAGACACTAGTGAAGGGTGGTGATTAACTTCATCACCTAAGAAAATTACTAAAAACTCAATACAAAATAGAAGACTGATTGTCATTTGGAAGAATGATATTGTACATCCTAGTATACAGAGAAACACAAGCAATAAAATCCATTTATCCTAGAACTAAAATTAGATGTGTAGTAAGTTGGTATTGATTCTTGCTAAACAAATGTCAACATCACCATGCTTGTATTCAACCAATATTCTGTTTCATATGTAGGATGATGATTGTAGGAGACATTTTTCTTACATAACTCCATTAAAACCTCTCTCTACAGTACACTGATTTTAGCAGTTTTGTAAGAGTCTTGAAAGTTCCAGCAGGGCAAATTTCATTTCTGAAATCCTGTTGTGCAATCTACTGTGAGGTGTTAAATGCTGCAGCTGATGTAAGTATTAATACTGCCAGTAGGGAGATGCAGAGAATTCTTATTTCCAAATAGAAGAGGGCACAAGATCCCACTGGAATGGAAATTATTTTTTGAAATATTTCCATTAGATAGTAGGATTTATGGATAAACTCTAGGCAAACCTGGCAATTCATGCATGGCAATATAAAGAAAAAGCCAGCCTTCCATGCTTTGGATAATTTTCTCTAAAACACAGCCTCACAAGAAACGCAACAATCATATTTCTGTAGTTAGAGATGTGGAAGATGGGAAGTGTAAGTAAGTGTTATATATATTTCTCTTCACCCTCTCGCCCCCAGCCCCAGCTGGCCAGACACATGAGTCTGGATGTCCTGTAATGCTCAAATCAGAAATAAAAGTTCCTAAGTACAACTAGGTTTTTTTCTCAGCTGTATCCACATCTTCTGCTTATTCCAGAAGATAAACATGGTTTACCACTGCTCTCTGTCAAGCATAGCTTTTCAAAATGCAGCTGGAAAATCACTAGGAATATGTTGGAGAAGATCCATCTCAATAGAGACTAATTAAATCTTTATTGCACCAGCATTTGCCTTGTAGAAAATGTGCATCGATCATTCACAGAATCAGTCATTCACATTGAGAGAGACCTCAAAGGGCCTCTGTGTCCAAACTCCTGCTCAAAGCAGGGTCAGCTATAAGGTCAGATCAGCTTGCTCAGAGCTTTAGCCAGTTGGGTCATGAAAACCTTCAGCTATGGACACCACAAAGGCTCTCTGAAAAACCCATTCCAGTGCCTGACTGTCCTCAACTTTTTCTTTACATCCAGAAGCACATTCTCTTGTTTCAGTCTGTATCCCCTGTCTCTCACTGCCCCACTATGCACCATTGATGTTATTGATCTTGTAGATAAATAGGGACAAACTTTTACTGGGACTGTTGCCATACAACAAGGGATCACGATTATTAACTAAAAGAGGCTTGATTCAGACTAGAAATAAGAAAGAATTTTTCTACAATGGCAGTGGTAAAACACTGGAACAGGTTTTCCAATGAGGTAATAGATGCCCCACCATGGAAATACTCAGTCAGATTAGACAGGGCTCTGACCAGCAAGACTCCAAGACTCTATGATCTTGGAGGACTTTTCCAACCTTAATGATTCTGTGATGAGGTCCCAGCTCATTGCAGGGAGGCTGAACTAGATGACCTTTAAAAGTCCCTTTTGACCCAAAACATTCTACACATTTGTGATTATTCTGTGATTTAGTTCCCCTCAAAACTGCTTCTTCTCCAATCTGAACAAGCCCCACTGCCTCAACCCAACCTCCCAGAGCAGGAGCTTCTGTCCATAAACAACATGAGGCCTTCTGCTGAACTCACTTCAGCTCATTACTATTGGTCTTGTACTGAAGGACCCAAAACTGGTAGGGTCTGACCAATGCTGAGCAGGGGATGATCACTTCCATAAGCAACTGGCTACATTCTTGTTGACACAACCCAGCATGCTGTAACACTCAAGAGCACATTTCTTAAGAGCTGTTTCTGGAGAACATTTTATGTTTTTGTGTGCCAGCTATCCAGGATGAACCAGTAAATATTTAAGACTTTCTTACTGTGATTCTTTGAAAACTTATGGGCAATCTTCAGCTGTACAGCTTTTTTATTAGACACCATAAAAGGCAGAACCTAAGAAACAGTAGAGTGGAGCTCACACATCTAAGTACATGAAAATGTAATTTCCTCAGCAAAATGCTGTTTTTCTCATTCACCTTTTATGGTACAGCAAACTTCTGCAGCTTAGGTCTCCAAAAGAAAATTAAAATTAAGTTTTAAAGACTGTTTATGTAAGTATATTTTTACACAGAAACAAGTTGGTATTTTGCTGTTGATTTGCATCTGGTTTCAAAATAATTATGCCCTTTCATTTAGAACTTAGCTAATTAGAAATATTGGAAAATATAATAAAAAAAGAATGCAGAGCTTTGTTTATAGGTCTCACACAAAGTTACTCTACATTGAATTATTAATTCAATGAATTAATTGAATTATTAATATGCTACAAGAATTATTAATTATATTGCCAAAGCAGCTAAAGTTTTAGGACCCCATTATGTGTGGTACCATGTCAAACTGGATATAAATGAAAAAGTCTCTGTTCCAGCAGTAACAGACCTGCTGTGCACTTGGTACATGCCGATAAAAATTTGGTCAGTAAAGGTGATTCTGAATTTCACCTCTTTATCTTCAGTCTGTATAACAATTTGAAAGTAATACATACATATGTACCACATTTCACTATATTTTTGTCTTTTAAAAAAATGCTAGACTTGTCAGTTCAAAGAAAAATACCATTCATAAGCTATCTTCATAGCTAACAATTAACTGTTAACAGTTAACCTGTTAACAGTTTACCTGTTAACTGGGAGATATATTTAATTGGGGGTGCATTCTGTATTTAAATTTACATTCCACACAAAAAAAGGCACATATTTCGAGAGATTCCTTTTCACTATCCACTATAATATAAAATTTTCAAGCTCTGCTTATACTCACAGATCATGAGACTATGATTCACAACACAACTAGAAGTCACAGACTTTTGTGATGCCATAAAGAAATATACTGATTGCAACAGATATGTAATGGTTATGCAGATCTACTTTCCTCATTTGCATTTGAGATTTTGTTTCACTGAAGCAGAGGACCCAGTGGCAATGAAAAAAGCAAACCGAAAACAACAACAACAACAACAACAACAACAACAACAACAACAGCTTAATCCTTGCTTGGTGCTTTTTGATACCTTTTTTTTCAGTACAAACATATGACAGTACCAGTTACAGCTTAGGTTAAAAAATTATTATCTATGGTTATCTTTGAACATTTCCAGGGAGCAAATGCAAGCAGTTAGACTTGTAAGATTACAAGACAAAAATGGCACTGTTATATCTATGTACATAGAGCATAGACATTTATATACCATTTCAAAGGATATTTGTAGAGACAAACAGGTTGGAAAAAGTGCTAAGGAAAGTAAACAGCCTTTATAAAACAAAATAAAGACCGACTTCCTGAGATACGAAAGCTTGGCTTCAAACAGCAAAAAAAAAATCTCAGAGGGTTATATCTAGAGCTAGTATCTTACTGCACAGATGTTTTCTCAGCAGTCAGCTACACATACATAGATACAGCAAGTACACACAGCAGTACCCCAAACCAGAAATACCTCTTCTTTGTATTAAGACGATTTGATTTTAGTTTGGACTACAATAATTCTTTTATGCGCACCAATCTCGCCACTTAAACATGTCATACACATTGAAACTCAGCAGTTTTCCCACTGAAAATAAGGAAATAACTAGTGCTGGAGAGCTTAATTTAAGAAGGTCAACAAGGGATTTTTGTACTGTAACTTCTCATGTATTAGCAGAGTAACAATGTGTTCCAAATCTGCAGGGCTTAACAGATGCATTTTAAAGAAACACAGCTGAAAACTGTTCTATTTTCATATGTGACCCCTATTTCCTTCGTATTAGCAGGAAAATATTACCAGTCACATGGTACCAGTCTAGACAGATTGCTTGCTCTATGATTTATAAACACACTATCAAAAAAAAAAAATCCAGCCAGATTTATACCACATGGCATATTCTTGTGGCAAAACTATGACATCAAATAGTCATAGCTGTCAGCACAGCTCCACTTTGAGATGTCTTTATAAATGCTCTCTACTTGAAAATAGGTTACAGTGATTTCCAAAGTAAACAATGAGGGGCAATAAGAGAATTCTGCCACATAATTCACTACCTCAAGTTTATTACATTCCAGAACACCGTTAATGGATGTTCAGTAGGAACTTGAATCTGAATTGACTTCATTTACAGCTGAAGGCTCGGTGGTTTTGCAAAACCCAGATCAGACACATAATGTAACCCTTATACTTAGTGGTGAAATAATGCTGCATGACATATCAAAAGTTACTGAAAAATCATAAAGACTTAAAGTGTATCCTTAATCAGAGAATAACTGAACGATAAATGCGCCAACATGACATAGCAGTACCAGCTGATCCACAGTAAGTCAGCCCCTGTACTTCATTTGTTACGTACTTAAAAAACCATTCCCAAATTTGTAACTAAAATACAAGGCAAAGGGGGGACAGTAAAGGAAGAATGATTACTATAAAAATAAGATGTCAGCCAATTTCAGATAAAGATCAAAGCAAAAATACTAACAAAAATAAATAAAACAATCTTATGATGGTACATCGAAGCTCATCTTTCTGTCCCCTAGCCATGCCAACAACATGAGGAAATAAGGAAAAAGGCATTCAAAGAATGTTCATAGATTTATGAAGTGGAGCCCTATTTCCCTTGGCTAGCTGTACAGTTAACAAGGAAAAGAGAAAGCAGGAAAGGAGACTGGAGGAAAAGCAAAACAGACTTATATAGCTAAATCAAGCTTCTGCTCTCATCCTCCTTTACCTCTCTATTAACTGAAGACAGCCTTGAGAAATTAATTTTTATTACAATTTTTATAAACATAACCTAGACTATTTTAGATATCTGCACCTGTATTTTAACTGAAAGATGGCATCATGCATTTCTTAAAAGAGCTAGAAAGAACTAACTTTAAATTATTTTTCATGATTTACCAGGAGCCAGAGGAAGATGATAGTTTAAAAGGAATACTGTTTAGAAATCTATCAGCAGGTATTTACAACTAAATAAAAAACACGTACCAGAAGCTGGAACCTTCAGTGATCTTAGTCTGTGACCATGGATAAACATTTTGTATCACAGTATTACCAGTACACAGACCTACAGATCCTTTAAGCTGAATTACAGTCTTGATTATTATCCTAGTCACTGACTGAGGTAACAGCATGGATACAAACAGATTTGCAGTATCTTTCCCCAAAGATGGAAATTAAACCTGAAGGGAGCAGGAGGAATTGGCAAGTGAAGGGAAACAAAAGCATTTTAGAAAATTCCCTTTCCTCCAACACCCCCAGCTTCCTATGCGTTCAATGCCATTTGGAGGTTTACAAGCAGCAAGCCTGCATTTTGTGTCAATCCTAGCACGCCTTTTGCTGGTAGCCAGTGTGACAGCAACATGTTCTTCATGAGATGATCTGTAAACCAACTGTATACATATACACACACACCCCCCACTGGTGTTCAATATATCTCATGGTTACCTAAATCTGGCACATACATGTCATGGCTGGTCTATTCCAGCCAGTTTCTATTCCAACACTGTATTTATTTCTGAATGTAACTAATTATTTAAGCTCCACCAGGCACAGACAAGTCACCTCTTCCAGTGTTTTCATAACCACATTTAAAAGCAGTTATTTCTCCTGACAGCTTTTAATTTTTAAAACAGAATCTGTAAGAGGATTATTTGTTAATGCATACGAGTGACGTAATGGATACCACAGGTTCCTCTAGCTTGAGTTGGTTTGCCTACTTAAAAAATGTGTCTATCTACACAAGCTCAGATCCAAGATCTATAAAAGCTAGCACCCTTAGTCCAACTACTACAAGTAGAAGATTATTTGAGAAAGAACCTTTTAACAGTGGATAAGAAGGTGTATTTGTTTCACTGAATATGGCTCTTCCTGAGAGGAACTGAGCTACATCATGAAATATACCTAATTTCTAACACAACCACACTCCTGGAAGGACTTATGAAAGATATGATTAAAATTAAGCTCTGTCTACCCATAAAATACAAACCTGTACCTCCTCAGAAGAATTTTCTTGTTAGATTACAATCGTGGCGGTTTTTTTGTTTAGGAACTCATTCCTACCACATCTACCTCATTTTACTTATTCACAAATGCAATTTGTTGTAAAGTCACATGCAGCAGCTCACATACACAGGCTGAATAGGACAGTCTAGGCCATGAGGCCAAAGCAAATACACTTGCTGAAACACCAACTCCTCAAAAAATACTTGTACTAGCCCAAGGAAAATGTTAATTCCTTTGCAATTCAAGAATGGCCAGTATTTAAAAGGCAATTTATCAAAACTGTCTCACTAATGACAACAAATTATACAGCACTGCAAAATGTCAGAAAAAATGAATGATTTGTCAAAGTGCTGTGGTTTAACCCCAGCCAGCAGCTCAGTCATGAGCTCACTCCCTCTCTGTGGGATGGGGGAGAGGATCAGAAGGGTACAAGTCAGAAAACTTGTGGGTTAATGTAAAGGCAGTTCAACACATAAAGCAGATGCCACGCACACAAGCAAAGCAAAGCAAGGCATTCATTCACCACTTCCCATGGGCAGGCAGGTGTCCAGCCATTCCCATAAAAAACAGGGCTGCATGACAGGTAATAGTGAGTGAGGAAGAAAAATGTCATTACTCCACCTCTTTTCTTCTTTTCTTCTCCCTGCTTTATATGCTGAGCATGATGTCCTTATGGTGTGGGATAACCCTGTGTTAGGGTCAGCTGTCCCAGTCGTGTCCCCTCCCAACTCCTTGTGCACCCCCAGCCTCCTCACTGGAAGTGGGGTGAGAAGAGGAAAAGGACTTAACCCTGTGTAAGTTCTGCTCAGCAATAGCTAAAACATCCCTGTGTTACCTGCATTGCCCTCAGAACAAATCTGAAACACAGCCCCATACCAGCTACTGTAAAGAAAATGAACACTACTTCAGCCAAAACCAGCACAAAACAGAAGTATTACTAAAACAACTAGAACCTCTTACAAACCAGGACAAAGCATTTTGATCCCCTGGTGCTGTGGGTAACCCAAAATGTTATTGCATTCCTGTGGTGGGCACCATCTTGGAAAGCATCACATGCCATTTTCCCTTTGTCTCCCTACATGGTCAGCAGGGGGGCCACCATCTTAGGAGGGGGTGATACCCTGCCAATTTGGGTATCTCTTGGTTCCCCCAAGGGGTTCCTGAGATTCAGCAATTTTGTACCTAGTGATTTTTTACTGGGTTTTTTTGCCTGTTGCTGTTCTACTTGTTGGCAAACTGCTATTTTTTCACTGATACCTACTCACATTTCTTCTGTATTGGTGGAAAGGGATTGGTTGAAGCTAAGGGGTGGTAACTTATTTTATAGAGTCCACTTCTTTAAATTGTCTTAAACCAAGATATCCAGCAATGAAGGTTAATCTGTAGAAAAGATCTTCTCACAGAAACTACCACAAAGCCAAACCATTTGGCAGGAGGATACAGCTGGGTCAAGCATTCCTTTCATACATCTTCTTCCCATTAGATGAATCCTATCTGCCTATACTATTGTTGTTGATGTGTATGTGAAATTGAGCTGTGAGTAGAATTAGTAAATTGGGAGGGAGAGATAAAATATATATTTGTTACTGATATTGATATCCCTGCCCATGGCAGGGAGGGTGGAATTAGATGATCTTTTTGATACCCTTCCAATCAATCCATGGTTGTATGGTATCTTTAAACTAAAATCCATTCCATGACTGTATGGTATCTGAAAACTAAAAATTTAAAATATTAATAGGTACAAAGGAAAAACAGAACAGACCTGTAGAAATATTTGTAAGATACCAATCCACTGATTTTGAAATTGGTCCAGGTATGTTCCTGTGAAGAGTTTCTAAATTCAAAACAGATTTCAGGTCAAAACCTGAAATCAGACTTAGGGAAAGATAAGAAAAGACAAGTAAGTTTGAATTCCCATGGGATACCTAAGAGGGTCGAGTTCCTATGTTTGATTATGGAGTGTTGATTATGTTATGGGTCAGTATAATAGCTACAGTGAGTAACTGTTCTGCTATGTAAAACAACAAATGACAATGTACTAAACAGGGCACACTGACTGATTGGGCCAATACTTCAATGTTCTTGCCTCTGGAGGAACTACTCAGCAGGCAGTTCAAGAAAGTGTTCTTAAGCAAAGAAGCAGAAGTCAACTGAGACAGATCCTTCACTTTTGCAGTCTGACTGGGACCAAGAAACAATCTTTTTGCTAATCTCCATTAATAATTCCCACATCTAGGATCCAAGCACAAAGACTTTTACTACTATGCTACACCTGCCAAGAAAAGGCTAACAGAGTCTGTATGGCCTGACTATATTCCTGCACATAGGAATTTTTCTGCTCAGAATGAGTAACTAGAAAAAATTATGCACGTTTTCTGAGGGAAAGCTTTTGAAGTTTCTGGAACTCCAGGCTTCTCTTTTAAGGAGCTTTTTGTAAGCCAAATTACAGCTGCACTAATACAGTCTTGTTCACAAGAATGGGCAAATTACCATGTATCTTAGAGCTAGTAATGAAATAATGAAGCCTGCTTATATACATTGTGTGTATATCCATGTATCAATATACAGGATGACAATTTGGAAAAAATAGCTACAACATGAGAAATGTACATACCAAGTTAGCCATCTAACTTGATGAATAAGGAGGTCTTTTTATTCCAAATGCATAAAAGATTGGTACAAGAGTAGTGACTGATCTCCTGTCAAAGTGACCTTTATGTTTTCTTTGAGGTGCTTTAACCTCCTGCTAAAATTAGGACTAACTCTTGAATAAGCAGGAAGTAAATAAAACTAGACTGGTTTTGTTTTGTTTTGCTTCTAAGGAGTAGCAAACCAGAGCAGTAAGTGACTAAACTAGAATGGAGGACTCTTTTAAGAGTCTGCTAACCAGAAAATCCAAGATGCTTTATCTTGCCTGCATCTGAGGTGTATATATATATATATATACATATACACACACATATATATATATACATATACACATTGATTTTGTGTAATTCGCTGTAGCACAGTTTTAATACTGTGCAAGATTAGATATTTTTGTGAACATGGCACATGAAATTGAAAACAACACTGAACTACCCTATGCTGTGATCCACTAAAAGCACAATCATGCTTTTGTGGAAATATTGTAACAGAAAAGTAGCCCTAAGCTAATTCATTGCTTTTGGTTCCCATGGGTTGTTCCCTTTACCAGAAATGCTGCTAGTTCCTTTAGCTTAAATCCCTGCCCTACATAGCAGGCACATTTGCATGGAAAAAGTAAGGATCCAAGAGTACCTCAAGACAAAATGCATCCATGGATAATGTGGAGGTATCTGAGCAATACTTTCCAAGGAACAGTATTAACGAAGTGAAGGTTAAACACACTAAAAGGGGAAAAGGTAGAGTAGCCTATCACCTAATAAGATTAAAAATTGTAAGGAGCACTTGGATTGTGCTCCTAATACAAATAATTCATATTGCTTAAAAAGAACAAAGTCCAGTCCGAACTCTGCCTCTAGTTACTGTTCACACCTCCTAGAAATTCTTTGCTATTGTTACCAGGTAATTATGTCTGAGGCACAGTTAAAATATATCTTTAAACAACTCAAAAATACCACCTACATGNNNAAAATACCCCCCACATTGTTCCCCCCCCCCCCAGAATGATACTAATTCTCAGAGATAATGTTAGAAGCAAACCCCTGTCTTTATGCAGAGTTATTTATTAATAGAGTCTCTGAATTTCCATGACATTCAGAGACACAAGATTTAAATATCAAACAATCAGATATAGAAAAAGAAACCATATGCAGAAGCAGAAAATCTTAATATCAATTAATGTGCATGCATACTCTCATATAAAAATTATTTCTCCCTCTCTTTCCAGCTTTTGTACTTGAGATACATTGCACCATCTAAAATTATTTTCAAATCTGGATTTAAAGCAACTTCACAATCATTTTCCGAACCTAATTTGTTCTCACCTCTGATGTCAGAATAAAATAAAGAAAGAAGAGTCTGAAAAGAAGATGGAAACTAATAATAGACTCACACACTGCAGACCTGGGTGTCCTGGTAGACACCAAGATGAACACGAACCAGAAATGTGCCCTTGCAATACAGGAGGCCAATGATATCACAGGATGATATTAGACAGAATATTGCCAGCAGGATGAGGGAAGTGATCCTTCTACTCTCCACTCAGCACTGGTTATACCACACCTAGACATGGTTAAGGGACTGGATAGAATGTGAGATTGTTTAGCTTGGAGAAGAGAAAGCTCAGAGAGGCTCTTATTAATAAACTGGAATATATCTGAAGGGAGGGTGCAAAGAGGATAGTTGAGCAATTTTCAGTGGTTCCCAGTGAGACAATGGACATAAACTGAAGCATAGAAGGTTCTTGAGAAGTATCAGGGAACAAATTCTTTACTGACAGATGAGTACTGGCACAGGTTGCCCAGGGGGGTTGTGAAATCTCCATCCTTGGAGATACTTAACAGCCATCTTGACATGATCCTGGAAAAGCAGCTCTAGAGTGGTTAGACCAGTTGACTTCTAGACTTTCCTTTCAGCCTCAACCATTCCATGATTTTGGATTATGTGTAAGTACCACATACAGGCAGCCCTGATACACAGCCGGGTCATTTGGGTCTTTATGGAAAGATGAGTTTTTATAGTCTTTTCCATCTTCCACCTCTGAAAGTTACTAACCGCCACAATGCAACATTCTGCCACTTGTCTAGTTGCCCAGAAGTTCCAAATGACTATAATCAATGAACTATCCCTCACAACAACATATGACATATTTTTCATGAGCGAGAGGGTCAAGGTTCTTCAACTGTATCTTTCTATCAACTTCTGTAGCCTTGCAACTGAGCACACACAGTACAGCTTCACAAATATAATCCCCATCTCCTTTGTGGTCTAGTGTTCAACGTGAATTAGAAGCAACGAAGAATTTATTTGAGTCTCCTACATTTAGAGTGCTGATCCTAAGTAAACTAGATACTGAAAGTCAAGTGTAACCCACTTCTGTGCTTAAAATAATACTGAATCTTTGAGCTCCTGTACAAGAGAGACCATAGGGACATATCTGAAGAAACACATCTTGGACTGTCAGTAGAAATCCTTCAGGGTAGAGAAAATGTATTATTAGCTTGATTCAAGAGATATCCAAGCCCTTCCTTACTGTTGTTAACAGTAATAGTCAGTTGCAGAAACTTTAGTTAGAGTGATGACTAAAAGTCAGGTTCTTCGAGATGAGCAGTTCTCAGGTTTGAAGATGCTGATGGAAGTTGAAAAATATGTCTTTAAACATTCTCTTGCTATGCCAAAATCCTTTTAAGATTATTGTAGAAGAAGAGGGGAAAACTGACAGTATGTTTTTTCAAAAATTTAAAAATTAAGACACCAAGTAGTGACTTTTGCGACTAATTAAATGTGGATTTCAGCTTTTGGCAAGTGATTTCATTGAATTAAATGAATAACAAAACTGAAATAAGAAACGGATAAAAGGACTGATGATGTGAATGTTACTAAAAGGTGATGTTGTGAGTACAACAAAGGAAGGGTAATCTTATCCTTTGGTATGGTCTGGAGTTTACACATTCATTAAGGTTGTAATCAAAGGCTCACGAAAAAAATGCTGTTTGCTTTCATTGGCCTTGGATAAACAGCGTATTCTCTTTGTGCTGTTTAAGAATCTCTTCTCATTTGAGGGCAATATGATAGTTACAAACAAGGTTGTTCAAGGTGATAGAAAAAGGAGGATTAGCATGCCAACTTATCTCTGCTCCTCACACAGTTGGGGCCAGAGGCATCAATCATTTCTGATAAGACGTTCATATCATATTGACACAGACACAAAGTGTGTATCAAAGAAAGAAAATCCTAACATGCTCCATCTTACTGAAGTGCTGCCTTGAAATTTTCCCATCAATAGTACTGCTACTTGGAAAAAAAGAAAATGGCTTAGAATGCTACATAAGAACTATGGGTCATATTACAAATTTAAGGATTTGTACACCAATATGTTGGCATAAGACAGAGGCACAAACTCTACATAAATATAAAGGTCAATAAAGAAAATGGGACTCTGAGCAGGAGAGGATGCAGCATTCTTATGCATATTCATCAATGCCAAGAACAAGGGTAACAGTCTGAACTGAACAAATATAGCCAGCAGCCTTAACACCTTCCATTTCCTTTTTCATCATACACTACCCAGGGTTGCTGGTGTTTTCAAAAAATCCCAGACAAGATCTCTAGATGGTAACGTGCTACATATATAAATACAGTCTTATGGCATCTATACTGGAAAGGCAGGAATTTCAGAGGACATGAGGATAACTTGATTTTTTGAACACAGTCATCTGGTAAATATTTTGTTTGGGTTTTTTGGCTTTGTTTTTTTTAGCAGCAGAATACTCTTATAGCAGCAAATAAAGTTAACACAGCCTCTGTGAATAATGCACATTGTCTAGAAAATAGCTATGCTGTTACTTTGTCCCTTGCCACTTGTTAAACTGATTCTATTAAAAGCTAATAAGTGAGATCTTTCCAGGATCTGATAAAAAAAAAAAAAATCAATCTATTTTGATTAAATGATTGGTATTCTTAGACTTCCAGTGTAAATGGGCCCCCTGGCTATACTAAGGTCATCACTGCTACGAAAAAATGCTGTACTGGGTAGCTGATCTTAGTACATGTGAATGGAAAGCACCGACTGTCATTACATGTCCTTTACTTCTCTGCCACAACAAAACCTGTAACTGTGTAACCCCTTGAAGTACATATTACTGGCTTTTAAAGTGTGATCCTATTGCTGAAAGAAAAGGTTGTTTCATTAACTTCTGTTCGGGTAAAGAAAAAAGTATCCCCAAAGCCAACAATCATCACCACACTCACACTCTTCAGTACTCTAAATGCTGGTACTCTGCATACTCACATTCATATTCCAAGGATTAGAAAAGCTTCTAAAACTTCAGAAATCTCATAAATGACCACACATTACAACTGATAAAGAACATCAGAACAGACATTCCAGTTTTCCTTTGGAGCTGTAACAATGGCCTGTCTCTTACCTAAAGTTATTAAGTGTTTCTCACATTAAATCAATTGCACTCGAGTTTCTATAATCCCTTTGAACTCTGAAATTATTTTTGCAATGTGATTGTACTAGAAACAATTAAGTACCAAAGCACAGTTGAGTTACTCTGTTTTACAGAACTTTCCCCCATTCAAACTATGATCCTGTAATATCCATCTTACGTATGCTATTTTATGATCTACATGATCAAGTTAAATTGAATTGTTTTTGAAGACAATCTTCTGATCATTTCCACATTCTGATTCACAAGCCAGAGCAGTCTAGCTATGAATCCAAACTGGAACATATGCTGCTGCCACTCAGTCCACACAACCACAGATTTAGTCCTGGGTAAAATCCTTGAAACATTAATACACGTTAACATTGGGTCTAGCATGAACTGCTGCTCTACAAATCCATTCCTACTGGCTGGCACTGCTTGCATAAGTAGACAGCAGTCTTAGACTTTAAAATTGTTGATTTGCTTACAGCAAAATGAGACTATATAAAAACGAATCTTCAAGGCTCCATATGAAATTGGTGAGTCCTTCTGATTTTGTTTCTCTCAAACATTTGTGCAACATGCTAGATTCCAGAAGAGATTTTATAGAAGCATTTCTTTAACAACATGAAGTATCGTTTGGACTCTTAACAGATCCAGACAGAGTATGTTTGAGCTCATATACTTCAGGAACAACTCTAAGTAGCCAGTGAAAGCTCAGCAGTGGCCAGAAAAATAGCACTGAACTAAAAGACAAACAAATCTCAGAGATGTGACCATGGGCCTTTTGAACTTTCCAACTACAGTATAACACCTCTCTACAACTGCATATGCTAAAATGCTTCCTTTAGGATTCTACACTACTGAAATTATTTCTAAAATTTAAGTGTCATCATGATAGCCTTTTACTTTCTTAAAGAACCAAAAATACCCAAGGAATATACAAACTGGGTTTGTGACCTTAACAGAAATGAAAGAGGAAGATAAATATAAGGTAAGAATATGTAACAGTGCATAAACCAAAGAAGTTTACTGAGACAAGCCATATAGCTGTACCATGTTAAAGTAGTGCCATTCACAACTTGCTCTACCCCACTCAGGGGCTATTACTGTTCTAGGAAAGGAAACTGCAAAGCAGAAGAATAGAAGACAAATGGAACATGATACAAAAAACACACCAGGGAAAACTCTAGGAACCGTCAGGGGCTGATTTCAGCTGTTTATTGTTAATTTAAGTGATAGCAAAAATTATTCCTAGCAGCTAGTTTAGCCACAAAATATGGATATATGCATACATATCAAGTGAAATTAGCATGCACCAATTAAGTAGAAAATGAATGACTTGCAACTCTAGTCTTAGTAAGCAGAAGCATGTCATCACCCAGATTTAACTACTTGACTTAAATACTGACAGTTTTCCTGCTTCCCTACAAGTAGAATCTTCATGTTCAAAAAAAGCCTTTTAGAGTGTGAAGACACACATTAGACAATTATTTTAATATAGAAACAGTCTGAAAAATAATATTATTATTACTATTATTAACAACAATAATAAAGTCATAGATAAACCTGTATTTTATTATTACCCCTAACTTAATACAACAGAACTCCCACAATTGTGGATGCCAACATATTTAGAAACACTTATTTTTAATAGCAATTTCCAGCAATAACAACAAAAAACCTCACCAAAACAAAACAAACAAACAAACAAAAACCCAAACAAAAACAAAACCCCAACAACAAAAAAAAAAGTCTGGAGAAAAGTACAATCCCATACTGTCCCAAAGAAATAGAAAGTGATCCCAAAAGAGTATTTACCTCTAGCTTAGTAAAGCTGATAGACAATCATTCCTGTTGCCCAAAGTGGGTACTGATCTCATTAAGTTAGGTGTAAGTGAGGCATTACAGCCCCTACCAATCCAGAGAAATCTTTAGCTAGAAAGTCTGAAAATGAAAAACCTTTAAGCATCACTGATTTTCTTTGTCACTATCTGATACCAGATTTCTGCTCTGGGAAAGCCACTAATGCATTTCAAAATCAGTTTTTCATATGTCACAAAAAACCTATTATCTAATTCTTAGTACATGTTGGAAGAATTATGAGCATTTATACATGCTGTCAAGATGAAAAACTATTTAATTGAGAATAGTCTAGTGATAAATATACATAATTTTTCTATTATTCATAAAATCATAGAATGATTTGGGTTGCAACACACCTTAAAGATCATCTAATGATTATCTATTCAAAACGCTAAAGGAATACTAAGACACATAGAATACAAAACCAGAATAAATGTTAAACGATTTTATGGCTTTAATTTCCATCTCTTTACTTTTTTTAAAAGGTGCTACCCTAAAAATGCACTGGTAGGTCCCACAATGAGAACATCAATGTTTATGTTAAATTAGGAGAATATTCTTAAAATATATACATTGCCTACTACAATATGTCTGTTCTATTTAAACCAAAAAATTTCAACACATAGTGAAAAACTATGAATTAGTATATATATATATTTATCACTTATTGTTTAATCCAACTACCTAAATCCTTTGCAAATATTTAAGAGCACATTCAGAGTGCTTTTCCCTATAGAGTCCATTCTTAAGGGCTGATGTAAAAAACTCAGATAATTAATATTGAGAATTTACATCCTTTATGGTTTCAAAATCAACTCTTTCAGAACTTGAAGCCTCAAACTTTACTGAGACCTGAAGTAGTGAAACAGAAAACAAAATAGAAATAGGATAGATTTAGATCAAAATTACTTCAGGGTACACTGAGCAGCCCTTTAATCAATATTGTCTATCATGGATATTCACATACTTCTAAGCTTACCTGTGCTAGTAACAAGTTTCATCTGTTCATTAAATTTTTCTACTGGACCACAAAACAACGACAGGAAACCAATGGACAAATAACACAACTGGGTTATGACAGGTCCTAAGGTGTTGGCACATACAGCCTTTGACTTGCACTTTTGCTAGAAATGAGCAGAAGAGTCTGTGTATCCAAGCTCCAAAACCCCACTGCTGCCCACAGGATTTGGCACCGTTGCAGGGCATGAACCGCAGGGGCTGGGGAGTGCAGACACTGTCTCCTCTCATTCATCACCATTCTTCTGAGGGAGCTTGTTCGTTTCAAATAGGCATCAGCAAGGGCCTAAAGATCTCTGAAATATCCACCCATTTGTACTGAATAAAAATTATACTTCGTACATACTGCTCTGCACCATGACCAACCAGCTTTGGTTTAACTGTGTGATAAACTGGTTAAGTCACTTCCAAGCCTAGTTCAGACAAACTGTATAAAGCCATCTTGGACATCTCTGCATTCCAGAGTTTATTCTGTGGTACAGATATACTTTGCATTTAATTTTTTCTTGTGAAAACTCTCGTAGCTTTAGCTTTTCCACTATGTTGAGAAGTTTCTGCTTGTTTCTTGGGAGCGTTTTTTTCTTGTGTTTGCTGGTGTTTTTTGTTACAGGATGGTATGTATGCTTGCTTGATTTGCAGATGGTGCAAACTACCTTCACAAAGCTTATTCTGTCATTCCCCCCATGCCCTAGAAGGCAGTTTGGATTTGTAACAACACGTTTCTTCGAGGTTTGCCAGTAATGGGATGAGGAAGTTCACAGCAGCTGAAAACAGACACTGGAGTCAGGAATCAATAACTAAAGGTCAGATCACAGCAAGCACGTGAGAAACAGCTTCAGAATTTGTGCTTTCATGTAACATGAAATCCAATCCATTTGCTTTCACACCACCACCACTGCCTTAACCCTGTTTTCAGCAATCCATATCACTCCAAATTGTTTTCTGTCAAGGTCTGCAGCTCTCTCGTAAATCTATCACCTGCTGTGGCATTCACTGGAGTGAACACAAACAACGTGTCCTGATGCACATTTAATTCTCAGAAACAACAGGAAACTGGTGACTTTCTGAAGTGCAGGCCAGAATGAAATGTCAATATATAACAGCTAACACTGTAACACTAGCTGGGTATATATGATCTCACTAACCATAAGAATTAATGTACTCAGTATACCTACCCTTCCTTCAAAGTTCTGGTTACTTATTTTGCCTGCACTGCAAAGCACAGACACAATTTTGTCAAATTCAGCCCAACTTCCACATAGTTCCCTAAACTCCTATTGCCATATTTATAAGAGAAGAACTGTGGAAAGTACTCAAACTGGAGAAGTTCCTGGAAAACTGTCTCCTGTGGGAGGGACCACAGGCTGAAGCTGAGGAAGTGTGGGGAGTCCTCCCGCAGAGGAGGAGGGTGTGGCAGGGACAATGTGCAATCAACTGACCACAGGTCCCATTTCCAGCCCCCTGTACTGCCGGGGTGGACAAAGGAGAGAAAATCAGGAATGAAGTTGAGCACAGGAAGAAGGGAGAAGTGAAGAGGAAAATGTTTTAAGTTTTGGGTTTATTTCTCATTATCCTACCATGATACAATTGGTAATAAATTCATTTTCCCCATGTCAAGTCTGTTTTATCTGTGACGGTAATTGGTGAATGACCTCTCCCTGTCCTTATCTTGACCCACAAGCCTTTTGTTTTATTTTCTGTCCCCCAGCCAGCTGAGGAGGGGAGTGAGAGAGTGGCTGTGGCTGGCTGGAGGCCAGGGNACTTCGTACATACTGCTCTGCACCATGACCAACCAGCTTTGGTTTAACTGTGTGATAAACTGGTTAAGTCACTTCCAAGCCTAGTTCAGACAAACTGTATAAAGCCATCTTGGACATCTCTGCATTCCAGAGTTTATTCTGTGGTACAGATATACTTTGCATTTAATTTTTTCTTGTGAAAACTCTCGTAGCTTTAGCTTTTCCACTATGTTGAGAAGTTTCTGCTTGTTTCTTGGGAGCGTTTTTTTCTTGTGTTTGCTGGTGTTTTTTGTTACAGGATGGTATGTATGCTTGCTTGATTTGCAGATGGTGCAAACTACCTTCACAAAGCTTATTCTGTCATTCCCCCCATGCCCTAGAAGGCAGTTTGGATTTGTAACAACACGTTTCTTCGAGGTTTGCCAGTAATGGGATGAGGAAGTTCACAGCAGCTGAAAACAGACACTGGAGTCAGGAATCAATAACTAAAGGTCAGATCACAGCAAGCACGTGAGAAACAGCTTCAGAATTTGTGCTTTCATGTAACATGAAATCCAATCCATTTGCTTTCACACCACCACCACTGCCTTAACCCTGTTTTCAGCAATCCATATCACTCCAAATTGTTTTCTGTCAAGGTCTGCAGCTCTCTCGTAAATCTATCACCTGCTGTGGCATTCACTGGAGTGAACACAAACAACGTGTCCTGATGCACATTTAATTCTCAGAAACAACAGGAAACTGGTGACTTTCTGAAGTGCAGGCCAGAATGAAATGTCAATATATAACAGCTAACACTGTAACACTAGCTGGGTATATATGATCTCACTAACCATAAGAATTAATGTACTCAGTATACCTACCCTTCCTTCAAAGTTCTGGTTACTTATTTTGCCTGCACTGCAAAGCACAGACACAATTTTGTCAAATTCAGCCCAACTTCCACATAGTTCCCTAAACTCCTATTGCCATATTTATAAGAGAAGAACTGTGGAAAGTACTCAAACTGGAGAAGTTCCTGGAAAACTGTCTCCTGTGGGAGGGACCACAGGCTGAAGCTGAGGAAGTGTGGGGAGTCCTCCCGCAGAGGAGGAGGGTGTGGCAGGGACAATGTGCAATCAACTGACCACAGGTCCCATTTCCAGCCCCCTGTACTGCCGGGGTGGACAAAGGAGAGAAAATCAGGAATGAAGTTGAGCACAGGAAGAAGGGAGAAGTGAAGAGGAAAATGTTTTAAGTTTTGGGTTTATTTCTCATTATCCTACCATGATACAATTGGTAATAAATTCATTTTCCCCATGTCAAGTCTGTTTTATCTGTGACGGTAATTGGTGAATGACCTCTCCCTGTCCTTATCTTGACCCACAAGCCTTTTGTTTTATTTTCTGTCCCCCAGCCAGCTGAGGAGGGGAGTGAGAGAGTGGCTGTGGCTGGCTGGAGGCCAGGGTCAACCCACCACACCCATCACCACTGCACGGCCATTTAATGTTTCAGACTTCCTGGCGTGTTCTCAAACAGAACCTACTGTGCTCTTGCACTAACTGTACTCTCCTCCTGTGCTCATATTTATTAAATGCCTAGTGGTTTCACTACTAATCACTCCCAGATTCTCTCTCAGCCAGAATTCTGAAAATGGAAATAGCTACTGAATATTTTAAAAATCAAAGGTTATCAGGTCCCTCACAGAATTTAAACTCTAGGACAGATTGATTTTGAAGCAATCAAAATTCACTTTCACTGAAGAAGCAGCACCTCCTCATAGAAGTAAAGGCTCCTATTATAAAAAATATGCTTAATTCACTGACTAAGGGCAGCCCTCCAGTCTCATGTACCAAAGAGAATTCATCTAATAAATATTACAGAGAAAGCAAAAGTTCAAAGTTTTGAATGTGCACTGATTAGGAGAGATGAAAATAGAGATACAGAAAAATGACCATTCTGTATGCATACATGTATATATGTTCCTATACAAAAAAACAACTGGAAGGTGAAATAAGTAAATAAGACAGAGATGTATACATTTTTGTAAACCTTACATGACACTACAAACCATTAGACATAACAACTGAATTTCAGAAGGAGGCAAAAATTCTTGTGAAACAAAAATATCTTCCCCTTGTTTCTAAATGCAGAAATTGTTACCTGGATCAAAACATACAGTACTTATTGCAAAACTTATGTAAAATCAGTATTTAAATAGAAATCATATGGTACCTGATGGGTCGATTTTCTTTGCTATCAAAGAGTGAAAAGATTACTTCCAGTTCCTCTCCCAGGTTGGAGCACATTAAACTTTTCATCTGAACAAAAAGATGGTGGCTGCTGGCTGGTACTGGTGTGTCTTTTTTTCGATGGCGATGTTCCATCTAAAAATACCGCAAAAACAGTGACCAGTTTCAGTCAACTATAAAATTCTCAAAGCAAAAAGAGATAAAACATGTAATGCAGAACTGCTTTCTTAATCCAAATGAATATCTTTTTAATTCAATATTAACTTGTATTTTTTCCTTTTTTTTTTTTTTTACATCTGAGAAGGCAAGCAGGGAATTTACTTTCCCAGTGTTACACTGCACCATAGTTATCTCTAGAAGAAAAACAGTAATCTCTACAAGTTTATCTTTTTCTACTCTGAAATGTGGAGCCACTTTAAAGCTTTGTGCTATATATAACATTGTATTTCTTAGCTGGTTTAAACAGTTAATGATCTGATGTCTGACATTAAAAAATGCTTTCGCAGAAGACTAAACACCAGTATTTTAAAATGGGGAAAAACAATCATATGCACATTTTATGATCTCTGGCAAACTGCTTTATACAAGCTAATAAATTATCTTGATTTGACTTCACAGTTTATAACTTCTGCATTTTAGTCACCATTAATATTAAAGTTGTATTATCCCTCTCTTCCATTGTAACAAAAATAATTTTGAACAGTAATCTTTCTAAGCTACATAGCCTTCACATTGAGGTTATCTTTTTTTCCCCTTTTTATATTTCAAAGTACACTCCATGAGTTCCATTACTAGTTTTCTGGGTTATTTTTCCTCTGGATGCTTCTTTTTATGATTAATGGTTCCTCACTGTATTTCATCTAGGGCTTCAACAGAATTTCCTAATATTACATATGACTTTGAAATTACTCAAAGGTATACTGATTCTAGCACGAATTACTGTTAAGCTTGACATTACAAGTTATCCATACAAGTAAAATACAAATTAAAAATTATTAAAAATACATATAATTATTTCAGATCCACAAAAAAAAATGTAGAGATGTTGTTTTTGGGGGGATTGTATTTAAATACAAAAGGTATCATAAATAAAATTTAGCTTAAATACAAGCTTAGTCTTAAGCACATAAGGCTCAGAACTGTGTAACAGCTGCAGTACTTAAATATGATCCAAGCCCAGGTAAATGAATTGGCAAGTTTTCTTAGACCTCGCTGGAGATTTAATCAGAATAAGAAATATCAGTGCTGGTTTTAGTAAATGAAGATGGGCTTTTATACCCAAAGGAAAGCTTTCTTATGCAATTTAAGTGTTATTTACATTAATATATCAGAAAGTACCAAGAGCCCAGTATGATTAATTGTGATGATATTACACCCTGAGAATATTATTATATTTCCACAAAGCTTATCTAGACAGGCTCATAAGCCAGGTAAAGCTCTAATGATAAAGAATCCCATAAGCTTTTATTGATGAGTAAATTCATACTAACAGTCACAATTTTAACAGTACATCAGAAACCAAAACTTTTAACAAATAACATTTAAGCTAAGCATGTGTGCACACACAAATTTGATATCAAAGCATCTCCTACAGATGTAGAGATGACATAGCTATTCAAAAAAATTTCTTTCCTTATAGTAAAACTCATTACATTATGAAATGCCAATTTATTGGATCAAAAAAGGTACTTTTGGTTAAACAGAAAAGAGTGACCATCAAACTATCAGTATGTAATCTGATAGCAAAAGTATAAAATGTAACATTCACGTACCAGCCTGTAGAGCTCTGTAATGCTGATCTCTTCAGGATCCACCATGGCATATTCTTTTCTTGGAACTAAGTCAAGTCCCAGTTGTCTGTGTGAGAAATAGAATAACAGTAAGTAGTTTCTACTTTCAAAAGAAACAAATTAACTCTGCATGTCTTTGTTGTTTATTCCAATAAGCAATGCACACATTATTTGGTACTCTACAATTAGCTGACTTTGATTTTGTTTTAATGTATTTTGGCTGTATCCACCATTCACATTTGACTCATTCCCTTTCTCCACTCTGCAACATTTAATAGAATGTTTTTCCACAATTTTTCAATCTCTTTCATATTGTGGACAATGTGCAACAAACATTGTCCTTCATACTATTGTGAACATTTCAGTGTGAATGCACTAGCACTGCCAATGTGAATAGCAATTATGGAAAGGAAGATAAAAAGAAAATCCATCAAATTCCAAAAAATCAGCTTATTTTCAGTTTGGACTGGATGGTATCAAAGATGCTTGCCTGTATCCCCTGAACAAAACAAGGAAACCAGCTTGAATCAACAGGAATACAATTTATTTCCAGCACAGCAACAAGCAATAATGTTTAAGAATATATAAGGGCACAGAGGCAGTTATGCTGAATTTAGGAAATTCAAAAGATTAAAACATATTTTTGAAAAACTTTCTAAAGAACAGGAACTGATCATGTCAAAAACCTTCACAATTAATTCCTGTCAGTTTGCACAAAATTCTAAGCAGACAGGTAATCATACACATTTAGTCACAACCCTTTCACTCAGACAGCTGTAGAAACCCCAGAAATTCAGTTAATTATACTATTCAATACTGTTTCCTTTAGTTAGCATTTAGCTATATAAATATATGCTAAAGAAGAGACTTTGGATACAGCACCTAAATGCCAGAGGGTGTTTTAACCATTTCCCTTTTAAAAATAACCCAAAAAACCAAACAAGTAAAATAATACAATTTCTGTTAGCTCATTTCAATTATTCAGATAAAAGAAAGATGCAGAGCACAGAGTAGCTGGATGCATGGCAGAGATGCCAAAGTAGGAACTAAATTGAGTGATCAAGTTAAAAAGGAAGCAATGTTAACCAACATAATTTCACTTAGAACACAAAGGTGTGCTAAATGCATCATCTAACCAAGTGTGTATTAAAAAGATGTAAAATGCTGCTTTGGATATTCCAATAAAATTCTCTTACAGACAGTACTACTGCTATGTAAGTCACACTGAAATAAAAAAACAGAATAAAACAATAAGCCACTTTTTGCTGTTAAAATATAGTGGGCATAAAAATAATGAAGGAGAAAGTCCACTTTAAAAAAAAAGGTAAGACTTGTTAGAAATTTGTCCTTTATTTCAGCATTCTACAGTCAGCCTAAAGCACTGGCTTTGCAGTGTTACTACCCTTCATTTATTTCTATTCACTCACTCGTTGCCCCAGTCCAGGCGAGCAGTGATGTGCCGCTTGACGTCCTTCATGCGGTCGTGGGTGAGGTGGCCAACGAGGACCTGCCTTCGCAGGTCGAGGATCTCATTCATGATGTGCCACAGCCGGTGAAAGAGATCCCCCTCGTTCCTCTGCGAGATAAAAATGTAATTGCCTCTACATCACCTGCATAAACTGATAATCCCAATAAATACATATCTGATGAGGAAATTAGAAAACACCTAATGTGACCATTTTACCTGCATGTGAATGTGTGCATATAAAATAATTTCAGACCTTGCCACAGACCCTGTCTCTGCACCATACCCATTCCAACATTCCAGTCCAACTCCTTGTGTCTCTCTCACATTAACCTAGTCTAATGTACATGACAGGTATGACAAAAATTCAACAAAAAATGTTCATGTGTTTCATGACACAGCATTGTGTAATTCCAAGGGCATGTTCATTCTGTGCTGCTTTCTCATCCAAACTGAACAGATCATCTGCATTTCAAGACTGTTTGAACTCATACACGTAAGGGGTAGAAAAAACAATAGCTATGAGCATTCAAACTCTGAACTACAGTGTTAATTTCTTTTAACTTTCCCTTGCATTGATCTAATGCACCACCTAGTCCATATATAAATAAATAGTATCACATAGACTGAATCTTGCCCAGACAGTTCTTCTTTATCTAACTGTGAAGCAGGAGACATTATGTGAATATGACTGCTTTGAAACCACATCCTCCTACTCTAATTATATACCAGCTAAGGGCATAACAATTTCCCATAAAAAAACCTCTATTCTGGAAGACTCTATTAACTCTTTCTTCACTAATTCGAAGTAGTTTTACATAGTTTTTTTGAGTACCTTTAGCTTGAGAAAATTACTGCAACCTTCATCTAAGTGATTCATCACACGAAGTTGAAAAAACACTCCTATTCAGATATGTTCTGTTAATTCTTGCCAAAAATCCTAAGCCCATTTCCCTTTTCCTTCTTCTTATGAATAAAAGGCATAAAGTAGGCAACTACTTCTGCTGCATAAGTTAAACCTAAAATTCATTTAGAAGTACCATTACTCTCCATCAACAACTTTTATATTCCAAGCACTCTGAAAAATTGCAATTTGATAAATCTGCCCTTTTTACTTCACATTCATTCAGTTCATAAGCTCACTAAAATGGGCATTGATTTATTGTTTGTCTTGGCTTTCTGTCTGGAAAGGAAGAAAACAAGGGTAATTTTGAACATGCAATAACAACAGCAGTGAAGAAAAATGTTGCCAAAAAGAGAAAAAACTGCTGTAACAGTAAGAGGGAAATATGAACATTAAGTATAAGAAAATCAAGGGTAAGAAAACTCATAGAAAGAGCTCTTGAATTAGAAACAAGAGACAAAAAGGACTTTGTAGGAACATTATAGAGAACTATACTAAGAGTATGTTTTCACAATTTTCCATCAGACAGTAGTATACAGACCTTTCATTTCTGCAGTTAAAAAACCAAACTGAATACAAGTAATTCAGGTGCATCTTTGGTCTTGGTATCTGATCAGTTCTACTGAAGTGTATTACTCATGTGAATACAAGAGACACGCTAATGTTTAATAACACCATGAAGCTCAAAATAAAATTTCAAGATATTAGTAAAACAATTAAAAAGCAACTGAAAGTTTTGGGATTTTTTAAAAATATATACTTCAAATAAACCAGAATATGTAAACAACAGTGCACCTTTTGAGATTACACTAAATCAAATATTATTCAGGGTACTTGCCACATAGAGTTGTTTCCACATTGTTCCCCAGTCTCTTAGAGTTGATGTCATTTCTGTAATAACAGAATCTTCTGTTGGAATAACCATTTCAAATTGTCTGTAACATGCAGAAGAACACATGATATTGCACAAGCATTACTAATCCCATTGCAGTTACTAATATGTAGACTTCCTACTGCCAATATCATGTCTGTCACCCTACATGAGCACTCCTTTAGACCATGACACTTTTCATTGGTATATTTATTTAATCCCCATGGAAAAACTTGGGGTGAAAATAGTTTAATCCCCATGCAAAGTCTTGGCCCCAGAGAAGTCAAGGTGAGTTTTCTTACTATGAGATAAGCATATCAAAACCGACTTTCATGGCAGAATAAATCCCATAGTTTCCAAAGGGATCTTGACACTTCAGCTTTTCATGCCTGGATTACTTTTTTCATGATATCTTGTCTCTCTTACTAAATTAACATAACAATGTGACAGCTCTTGGCCATGATGTGCAGCAGAGAACATGGCCTGAATGGGAAACACAAACTAACAAAGGAAATAGATGGAACAAAGATTGAATTCCATGCAAGTACTGCCATGGTGTCCACTAACAAAAATTATTCTGCCTTTAAACTTTATTTTATTGTGATGGTTTACAATTTTGTTTCACTGAACCTTCAGTTCTAGCTACAGCTTTTAAAGGAGAAAAGGATGCTAGGACATGACAAACTACATGTGGCTATAACTTCATAGCAAACAACAGTGAGTTTAACAGTAACATGGGGATGTTTTCACCTGTGAGAATGAAATTTGTTTTAATGTTATTACAGTCTTCATCATTATTTCTGCCCATCATGACTAATGCACCTTCAATGCACTCATTCATGCTCCCAAAACAAAAATTATGTTCAGGCATTTATCTATTATGAGAAATATTCTTACCTATACAGTTTTCAAACTGTTTTGTATCAGTTCTCTAGTAATAAATCCAAATAAAGGATACAATATGAACAATTACAAATTAAGTTAAAACCATGAAAAAAACTGTTGAGCTAAGATCACTGACAATTTTTTAAAGTTTTAAATTTTTTAAAGTGATACCATCAAGGTAAGTTTTACACCTATCAAAAAAAAAAAAGTGTATTTTTTTAGTCAGACAACTTGAATTCCAAAACAAAATTTTAAAACTAATTTTAACCAATGACTCTGGTTTTTATCAACTCTTCTAAATATGAAAAAGACATCAGTTGTAAAAAATAAATATTGGCTCTCTATCACCTGAAGAAAAGAAGTAAAGGAAAATATTTCTCTATTCTTTTACAGATTTAGTAAAATCTTTTGCCATTAAACTGATACATTATTTTACCCTTTTTTTGTAAAACTGTCTACCATGGTAGAGCTGCTGCCCTCAAAGAAAACAGCTGATCTTAAACAGCAGGTTAAAAGACAGCCTATGTACAGAATAATTTCTTCAGATTAAGGCAATGCCATTTTCAAGCCAAACTTAATTGTTTTCTCTTTTATCTAGACAACACAGAATGGCATTCTCAGTTGTATTCAGTGTCTTTTCTGGATAGAGCATTCCAATTTTATGACCATGCAGGAGTATCAGGTTAGCTAAAGATAACCATTTCAAGTCCTCTGGCAGTAAGGTGAAGATATCATAACATAACCAAATTATTTACTTTATAAGCAAAAGATCTTTGGTACAAGCAACTGACTATGTTTAAATATTTGAAATCAGAACATTTCACACATACCCTTTGTTCTTAACACATGCATTCTTCAAGTGAATGTAGTTAGATGGAAATATGCCCTGAAAAATAAAGAAGTTTAGGTAAAAAAAGTCCCCTTACATAAGTTTGGCATACTAGTTAGTATCATTCACTATGCAAATGCATGCTGAATTCAAAGTCCTCTGAACAATTAACAAAAAACACACACAAGGAAAGAATGCAGTAAATACTCAGTATAGCTCTAACAGAAACTAAAATGCCATATTCAGTTTTAAATCCTTCAACACTTCAGAAAATTAGAAGACAAACACATGTAGAACATGCAGAAGATTGTTTGAGAGCTCCCTTATGGCAGATGGTTTTATTCATATTCCCACCTTGACAAGAAACAGACCAGCTGTGGGGGATAATGTCTCAGCAACCACATCTTAAAAATAGGAATTTTCATACAGGGATTTTTTAAATTAGGCAGAATAAATTAAGTCAACAGTATTCAATAAAAATCAAGTCAAGTTAATAAAGAAAATCAAAATAAAGTTTAATTTGGTGGCTACTCTGCCTGCAATGCACAGGAAAGTTGTGAAAGATGCCTATCAGAGAGCCTGTGTCTGCCAGGAGCTGCCCTTTTCTAGTTGTTTAAGGGCTCCTCACCATTCTCTGAACCCACAGCATTGCTGCAAGAGTCCTATTGCTCTTACAGCGCAGTAACCTCCACAAATCAGAGTGAGCAAAATGAAGCAAGTTCAGCTCCAGGCCTCTGGCTGGGAAGATAATGCACTACAGCTCATGCAGTGAGAGAAAATACATATTTGGTCTCTTCATAATAAGCACAGCTGCATACAGCTTTCCTTTGTGATGATGGTGTCCCATTTTCTTTTAACACAGCCATTAGACCTTCGACAAAACCAAATCTACCATGTAGAGGCAACTGCCCTTCTCAATGCTCCTTCTCCCCTGTAACACAAAGCAGTTCAGGAGAACATCTCCCAAGGACAGTAGGACATACAGCCTTGCAGGTGTGACAAAATGTCAGGGAACAGGATGGCTGCATATGCACCCTTACTGCAGACCAGCTGCCACAGGTAACTTCTTTGAGTGTCAAAGCTGGCAGAGTAATGAGAGAAGAATCTTGACAGAGCAACACCAATAACAAGAGGAGTTACAAAGTGCTCTTATGATTTTACTTTTGGAGAGACTCCCTTCAAAAATCCAATTCAGAAAACTGTTTGCATTCACACTAGGAAAACAGAGAATATGTATCTCATCTCTTCACACATCAAGTCATGTTTAGAAAACCTATTCATAACTTCCATCACACATTTGACAGACCACAAAGCAAGACTGACAGCAAGCATGTGGTGAGAATTACAACAAAAGACACAGAAGATGCAGTAACAAACCACAACTGCTCGTGTCTTATAAATCAAACTGTAATACACATCAATGAGGTCAAAGTGGTAAACATCAAATTAGACTCTGTTGCTAAATTCATTGTTCTCATCGACCTTCCATATAAAGAAAGGTAATTTATGTGATTAGAGACCACAGGCCTTGGCACAAAAGGCCAATGACTTGATATGAGCCCCTAGAAACTTTCGAAATTAATGTGTATGTGCCTTTTTTTTCAGTTGAAGAATCTTGGAAATGAAGACAGAAAAAGAAGAGCAAATGTTACAATGTAGGTTAAAGGATCAACAGATAATTTAAGATCTTCCCTTCCCATGAAAAACAAAATCTGTACAATCCCAGAGGCAAGACAACAGGAGAGGTTAAGAAAAGAGAAAGACAAATAAGACAAGTAAAGCTTAATGTTGTAACATGAACAGACACTGAAACATAAATTTCAGTTACTTCTCATATCTGAATGAAGAAGAAATAAATCAGTGAAGTCTGGTTTAGGATACTATGCTACTATGGAAATCAAAGGCTACACATCAAAGAAAACCAAAATGAACCATATATTTTACATGGTAACACATATCCTTTATTCAATTGATACTCTGCATGTAGCTCCTATAAACTAACTGTCTCCACTGGCTGCTCTAAATTAATTCATAGCATCAGGAAAAACAGGCCCAGTTCAACCAACTTTTCCAGCAGTGTTTACAATTTATATTCTCAATAGTCTTTTCCCTTCGACTTAGCTTCCTCTGAGTGGAAAGTCTAAAATTTGGAAACAAAAGAGAATTCACCACAGCCCTGGATTTGTAAAGTGTATTATCCTGATACACGGAAGCATTTCAGAAGGGTAATCCATGTCCAAATCTAATTAAAGTAGTATCAATAATATACTTAGCACTAAGCTCTAGTTTTCCTTTAAAAGTAAATATCATATACTTATAAGTAGACTATTAACTTTTAAAAAGTAAATATACATTTTTGCCCAAGAATGCAAAACTGCAATTGACCTTTACCTTAACATTGGGGTTTTTTAAGGCAAATCCTCTGTACCATCCTGTGAAGAAAGCATATTTTGCTTTTTAAAGTGTGAAAATCATTTACATATGTAAAACAGATTTCATCTTTCCCTTTTGGACAGATATCATCATTCCACAGTACTGTCAGACCAGACTCATTTAAAAGATTTTCCATACAGTGAAAGGTATTTAATTTAAACCAGTTCATATTCGGATGACTTCATTCACACAATTTCTGGAATTAGTCTTTTACCTTGTACCCCTAAATGTTTCTAACAGTGTAACCTAGGTAAATTCTGCATTGACAGCAGCCAAAACCAAAATACTTTTTTATTAACTCAAAACATTTACAAATGTTTTCTGGACTTCAGGTTCTACATCAACAACAATGCTATACAAAATTTATAATATACCTGATTTAACAGGATAGATCCTATGCCTTCTAAAAGAACACTTCTTACAAGGTTAACCATATATAATCCTGATATGATACAAAAAACCCCCAAACAAACCAACCCTATATAATCCCAAATGACAAAAAAATTATTAAAAATTTATTAAAAAATCAATGTGATTATTTTTATGGGTTAAGGAGGCAAATTATGAAAAGAAAATGCAACTTTCTTTCTCTGACACTAGCAACAGACATTTGCTAAAATTATATTTTCATTCTCTAACACAAACAGGTAGAAGAGAATGCTTACACTGCTTTATGATTTAAAGTTGTGACTTTGAATTAATTTGAAAATGCCTTTACGGCAGCCAGGTTTCCCTCAGAAATACCAAGAAAGCAGAAGAATCGTGAGAGACTTCCTTTCTGTTATAATTCTTATCCTCTGTAAATGTTTATTAAACAGAGAGATTAAATAAAAATTAATGTACTGCAAATTAATTATTATAGATATTAGAGCTCACTAGAACTGTGGAAAAAAATTACGAGACCAAAATGTGCTATATTATTGACTCCAAAAATGTGTTACTTTAAGAAAATAATTTGATGGTTCAAACCATCAACATACAAAACTTAATTATCACTGGAATCCCCTGTGAACTCACCGTCACATTTCTCTAATATTTGAACAGTGTCTCCAATCTCCAGTGATAGGCCATGTGGGACTGTCCCTCGAAAACCAGCAATTACTGAAAAAAACAATATGTTTCAATTATTCACAAGATTAAAATAAAATTATTATTTCTACTGTTAACAAAATAGTATACTACCATGAGAAGTTACATGTTAGAACAATCAGGCTTACTCAAATTTAGTAAGCTGTGAAAAGAGTCAAAAGAAAGAATCATTAAGTCACTTATATAAGTAGAAAATTTAAAACACAGGACTCAAAAAAAGCCTGAACACAGCCCTACTGTACAGGAATGGAAAGCTTGTACTGGAGAACACTGTTAGCCAGATCATAAGAACCCCGAAGGACAGAAAGGGTTTTATTCCAAATGCTTACACTAACACGCATCAGACCTCAGAAATTTGAAAGCTGAAAGTGCCAATATGTGCCAATATTTTTGTTGCCATCTACACCACTCACATGCCATGAAAAGAAAACCTTATTTCACATTTGCTTAATGGATGCTATAGACCCAGCACTCCATATAATCCCAAATGTGAGGAAATGGTTAGGGGGTGGAGACCACTAAAGCATGTTGTTCACTCCAATATATCAAATGCACACACAGCTTCCCCTGCAGCTTCACCAAAGCCACTGAAGGGAGGTCATGAGCTCAGGCTGGGACAAGAGCTACAGAAATGGAGCTGGAGATAAAACATGCTTCAGAAACAGAACATCCACCAGAGCAGTGATGTTCCCAAGTACTTACAGTGGCCAAATATTAAATCTTCTATTGCTAGTTCTAAAACAACAGACAGCTATTTCTTCACTCAGAAGCAAAACAGAATACCCAAATGCCTCTCAAAGAGCTCACTCCTATAAATGCTAAAAATCCATTAACATGCTAGATAGCGACTCAACTTTTCAATCATGTTCTTACTGTACTTGAAATGCTGAATTAAAATATTGCCTAATTCAGACCATGAGACCAAGAAACAGTGCTTTCGATTCTCTGTACTGTAATCTTCTTTCAGAGCTTAATCTTGAAGAGGTAAACAGCCTGTCCACCAGGGCATGATGCACAAAACAACTTTGTAGCCTAACAGCAGTCTTACTGCTGTCAAGTATCTCCCCATCTAGACAGGAAACCCCAAATCTCATAGGAAAGAAAGAAACCCCATGAGAGGGATGACAAGAAAACTTCACATACAAAAGCCACAAGGATATGCATATATGCAAGGACATACATAAACTCTTGCCTGCTGTTGGAGCTCTACCCTGCCACAAGCAGACACTACACTCAAAAACAACATAACCTGTCATCCACCATCTGTGCCTGCCACAGTGTTCATCAATGGCAGCAGGAGAGATTAGCTGTCAGCAACCACAGAAACATGAGACCAGTATTTATAGCATTAAACCTGCTCAAGAATGTGTTTTGAATCAATCTCTATTCATCTTGGTGCTACCCCCACTCTTCAAGTTTTTTACACCAAACTGAATACTGTGAGACATGCAGTATGAAATAAAAAGCTACTTTGGTTCCACACCATGATCAAGTACACCACTTTTAAAGCAGCTTAGTAGCAAGACAGCATTTGTACAGTGAGAAAGTTTGCCTAAGAGCTGAAAAAAACCAAGAATCTTTCAATTATTCTTTTACAAAGATCTGAATATTAAAACAGTTTATTAACTATGAAGAAATTAAAATAAAAAGAAAACTCCCTGAATGTCAATGCAATGTACATCTAAATTCCACTGTGGCACTAGAATGACAGAAGCCTGGTCATCTTTCTAGTTTGAAAGAAGCAAAATTTAAATATGCAGCCTGCCAAAACAGCATGTACAGCAATCAAAATAAAATTAAGGAATTAACTGAAGAGGCATGCAAAACCAAGCCAAACCCTCGTCTGTTATTACATTTGTGAGATGTCTTATTTTTAAACTCCATGAAATAAAAAAAATTACAGCAATTTTCTCCTTAAGAGCCAATATATCCTGTCACATTGTTATGATTTGACTTTGCTGTGACATTCAGTTTTTATTACATAGTTTCTAGAGTTGTTAAAGATCTTTTTCTTTTTCTCTTCTTTTTTTCTTTTTTAAAAAACATGTTTTAAAAAAGCTTTTAGGACAAAAAGAGATTGAAATCTGACATAGTGCAGAAAATAGCTAGGAATCATTTTAGAGCACATATAGAAGATCAAAATTATACCTTGAAATATCTTCTAGAAGGATGGCCTGCAGAGTACCAGAAAAAGAAAGAAAGAAAGGAGGGCATCATCTGTATCTCTAAGCACATTTACCTGATACACTTGAAAAACTGCCTGGATTCTTATGAAGGCCTTGCCTCACTCTTGTGGAGTAAGGTCATGCTCAAAACTGGTAGCCTGTGGCGTTTAGCAGTGTCAGTTAAAGTAAAATAAAGAGCATTGCAGAGCAGCAGCAGAATTAATGAAAAGCACAGGAACCCAGAGATAAATTTACCTCAAAAATGTTTACTCAGGTAACTTTGTAATTACCAAGTCATGCTACAGAACTGGGACCGAGACAGAAAGTGGCCATCGTAACAACTGTTACAACAACCAGAAACAACAGAGGAGGGTCCAAGTACTCAGCAACTTTCTTGCCTCAGTCTTCAGTGGCAACCTCTCTTCTCACACTTCTGGAGGGGATGGACAGCAGGATAGGGCTGGAGGAGCAAAGTCCTGCACGGTAAATATCAGGTTCATGACCACCTAGGAAACCTGAATGTACATTAGTCTATTGGGACCTGATAAAATACATCCTAGAACCCTGAGGGAATTGGCTGATGTAGTAATAGACTATGTACAAGAGCATGTAGCAATAGGACAAGGGGAATGGCTTCAAACTGAAGGAGGGTAGGTTTAGTTCATAAAATAGAAAAAATTCTTTACTGTGAGGTGGTGAGGCAGTGGAACAAGCTGCCCAGAGAAGTTGTGGATGTGGATTCCTGGGAACACTGAAGACAAGCTTTTGGATGGAGCTCAGAGCAGCTTGGTCTAGTGAAAATGTCCCTGCCCACAGCAGGAGGGTTGAAACAAGATGATTTTTAAGGTCCCTTCCAAGCCTTCTATGATTCTGTAGATTGTATAGAACCCTTCTGAATCTATGGATTCATCTAATCTATGATTCATGTCTTTTTAGTTCATCTGTGGTGTATATACATAAGTAGACTACAGGGAGGATAAAAATTAAGGCATGGAGGGAGGTAGCTGCTGTTCCACCAGAGAAGATCCCAGGGTTCAGTGGTTCATTCAGCTAGGACACAGGGTTCTTAAGCAAGCCATAATATAAATTTCACATATTAAACATCTCCCCCTATTCTCCAATGACTACATTGTTCTGCAGAAGCAGATGGTCCTTAATTCTTTCTTCTAGTAGTAGTAAGTATATCATTAATCACTCTGCAGTGACCATGGCTGAAGGTGTTCTCAGCCTAACTTAAGGGCACTCTATATTTATCATACTTCATAGAACTGGATTTTTTATATACAGCATTCACTGACCTATATGCATCTCATATGTTCCATCTTAATTCTTCTATTTTAATTCTTCTTCTGTTGTGACGATCACATTCTCTCACTTCCATTGCAACTGTATACCAGAGACCTTGAAAAGGAGGATGGACAGTAGAAGAAAAATCTACTCTGAATACAGATTATTTATCAATACCTGCAGTCTTTGCAGATGGACTGTCACATGCATGTCCCCAGGAAGCTATGTATCAAAAACACATCTAGATATATTTTTTTGTCATTGTAGTAGCTGAAGGTCATATAAATGTCCTTTTCAAACACAGGAACAATGATTGATATCATCTGCAATCACCTCTCAGCCAGAGGAGAAACATGGAACTGCAGAATAAAAGTTTGTAGCAGGATATGTCCTCAGAAATATTTCAAAAACTGAGTTCAAATACTGCAGCCAGCTGGCTTTATTAAATATTTTCTGGCTGCCAAAGAGTTCTCAGAGATTAAGAAAGCAAGAAAACAACACAGGATACAAAAACCTAATCTATAAAAAAGTGAAATCATATGGTGAGAACTCCAGTGACATGCAATATTAAAGCAACTTCAGTTTTGGTTTGGTTTGCTTTGCTCTTAAGTTCAGCTTCTCAAAACAAAATTCATCTTCGTGCTCCCATTCAAAATCTCTGGTTGGATGTGCTCACTGTTGGACGGTTTTACATATGAAAGTGCCTGGTGTGTGGAAAGATCTATCCAAGCCCAAGGTATTAATTAAATCCTAAACTAAGTGGGGAGTTTTGATGCAGCTTCTGCTGATCTAGAGCACAGATAGCATTGCTTGTTCTAGAAACTAAAACAAGTTATGTTTCTGCTTGCCACTAGTGTATACAAGCCTTACATGCAAGTTAGCATTATAAAGAGGGTTTGAGACACCCAGAGCAAGCTGATTCCACGGCTGGCTTGACTTCTTGTTTACAAGATGAAAATGTCTCCCCACAAAGGGTGTAACATGACATGGTGCTCAAGATGCCCTCATCACACGTCAGAATTAAGCTCAACACCACACATTACATTCAGTTCTGGGTTATGTGGCAGGACATACACCCCCATATATAAAGGGATGAAAAGAAGCCAAATTGAACTCGATGTTCAAAACTGAGCACTTGTATGACAAAAGCATATTTGGGTTTCACGTAATAAAAAAAGTCCTTCAATTGTAGAGAGAAGAGTGGGGAAGAGATGTGAGGTAAAAGAACATAAATTATTTCAATAATTCATTATTGCTTGGTCATATTCTGCACACAAAATGCTTGAGTAAAAAACAGACTCTAGTTCAACGCCCTAAGTCAAGATGCCCCAATGAAGAAAGGTGGTGTATATAGCTCACAGAAATGTGGTAAGTACACACAGATTTGAAGAGTGGGAACACTGTGTCAGAGGGACTGGCTTTGACAGGGAACAAGATGCTCTGATAGAAAAGGAATTGATCAGCTGGCAACAGGGGTGGTTGGCCCACTTCAAAGTTTTGCTTGGGGTTATATTCTTAAAATTTTTATGCCTGAAATAACTGGAGATCTGCATATAAGAACTAATGAGGCAGACACTGTTGTTCTTTTCCTCCTAACAGATGGCCAGAAGCTATTATTGATTCCAGATATTATCTGCTATAATTGAAATCAGGCCCTCTTGGTAACAAAAGCAATTTGTAAAGTTTTTATTCTGGACTTTAAAGTGCCATTCTTTCAAGAGATTAAGACTTTCAGGAACAACTATTTCAAGGGGTTTTGCTTCTATTTAACATTTGGGGGAAAAAAAGCTGTAACAAATGAAATTGGGATGTTTCTAACATTATGAAGTTACAATATTGGTTAAAACAGTCATTAATATTGTATTTTGACTTCATGATGGAAAACTGAACTTGCTTTTATGCAGGTTTTTAGTTGATGAGTAATGACATTATATATAACCTTTGAGGAAGGCTCTGATTCAGTGGTCTTTTTGCAGAAATATAAAAAACATCCTTTGATACGGCCTTTTGCATAGTAAATACAACAGACACCTGGCACTGTGAACAGCTGCAGACAGTGCAACATCATCTTCAGCAATTATTAAAAAAGAATGAAAATCTGTCAGCAGATTTTCATACTCTCCAGAGCATACTGTTTGCGAGTTCACATCTGAAGTTACTGACCACAGGCAAGCAATGCAAGCATCCAATGGTACAAATCTCAGCATTTTGTGGCACCAGGATCTCCTGAGCCAGACATGGTATTTCTGTGTTTAACAACCATGGATGTATTTTTCTTCTATTAATTTTCCCAACTAGGACTCATATGCATCATAATATCAGTGTCCACAAACTCCTAGTAAGCTTTCCAGTTTAAATATGCTCATGCAAGAAAAAAGTCTCCCCTTCATTTCACAGTGCAATTTCATGTCCCCTTGTTCTTGTGGCAAAGTTTGAATAAGACATCTCTTATCAACCTCTCTGCTGTACTTTTTCCAGATAAAGCCTTTTCTCCTCAAAAGAAGCTGAAGAACCTTTTCAGGTTTCTAAATAGGCAGGATTACTAGCAGCAGAAACACATGTAGGCATGCAGCTGTGCTAATGCAAAATGGCCAGAGCTTACTGTAAAAGGCCATCATGTGCACTGAGCTTTGCCTACATATGAATTGATCTGGATGGAGAGGAACGACAGCACAGCTACATGCTCGCGCTTCTAATACACAAGTTAACTCGGGCATCTGTTCCTAATGCATCGTGCTGCCCACAGACACCCCAGGAGGCTTGCTGCAAACCAGCAACAAGCTAATGAAGAGAGCGACAGCAAAGAGAGGGGAGCGGGGCACGGAATCGATCTAATCTCTCAATAAACACAATGTATACAAACGTTAGTTTCAATAACAGAGGTGATCCTTAAAGCTCTTGAGATTACCAAGGATAAACACTTTCAAATTTGTACTGAAACAAAAGAATGGGAGTTCTCTTGCCCGTGGTCACAATTAAAAGAATAATATGCATAGTTCAGATAATGACAGCTCAGTGTGGCTTTTGAATATCTCAAGAGCTGCTCACATGCTCACAGTTTTCTTAAGAGATGAGAGCTTGCATGGAATTTTCCTAACAAGGACTTTTATTGAACAGCTATTCATGAAAATACGTCAAGGCACATAAAAAAACTTTGCATCAATGCCTAAGCAGTGAAAATACTGTCTAAAATAAAACAGATACAGAAAAGTAGTCTTCAGTTACCTGTAAAACAAAAATCTGGAATTCCTACTGCTAATAGTACTGACTACCTGTACAGATAAGGCAAATGCCAAGTCTGAAATACACAAAGGACATGGAGCTGCAGCAATCCCATTCCCTCCTGTGCCTGGCTCAACATTTGAATTCAGCAAGGTAATCACTTTCAAATCCCAGATTACAATGTTGTCAAAAACGATAGGACAATTCTAACATAGATAATCAGTTTAGTGTGAATGTCTGAACGCTTGTCAAGCTCTCTTCATCCTGCATCTCAGCGACAGGCAGGCATGTTATAATCTCTTTGATGACAGCTTGATCGGTTCTCCCAATGTCTGCACACGTTTTTGTTAACTCTTTGCTTTGGGTACCTTAGGTATTAGGAATATATATTAAAACAGAGCACTAAAGTAACAAATGACGATGGTACCTACTTGCTGTTGAGAATGGCTGCTCATCTACAACACCAAAACTTGAATAATTCAGCATGTACCAAGTGTCCCTGTCCTTGCTGGTATGAGATTTCATTAATTGTTTTCTTTCTTCTATCAAATACCTATTTAAGTCCTTTATATTTCTTGAAATTCTGCTTGATATCGTTTTATGTCTACATCTTGTCTCTGCTAAGAGCAATTTCTTGATATACATTACTTCTGGAATAAGGAATTTAGAAGCAAAAAGAAAGTAAAACAAAAACGTCTTTACAAGTCCAGAAAATCTAGTACAACTCAAGAGTTTATGAATAAATGATGCAACTCTTCCCATGAATTTGCTCAGGAATGTCCTCTACAGAGAAGGAATGTCAATATAAAATCCATCAGAGGCATCATGGAAGAAGACAAGGTGGACTCAGTGCAAACAGGTATAGGTTTCATGCATTCAATCAAATTATGATAAAGGAACTAGTCTGCAGCCAGTTCAACCAGTTGGCCTTACTTTAATTCTTTACTCTAGAGCTAGAGATGCAGTATCAATGCATTGACTACCATGTTAAACAGGAAGGATGGATTAAGTGTGAATTTTCTTTTATTACTTGGAAACAGCAACAACTTAAAAATCCAGCTAGTAGAAAGGAGTAAGTGAAAAAAGTAGGTTATGTTCAGATGACTTTATCTGTAAGAAAAACTTCCTTTAGTGAAAAATAACTGTGACTTTTATTAAGACTAAGTATTTCCAAAGTTCTAATAATTTTTTACTTTGTTAAGGAATTGCTTTTATTTTTAATGGCTTGAGCAAGGAAAAGAGTTACAACTATTTACTTGGAAAAGTATTTATGTTTCATTCTAGCCTCTGGGGACACAAAGTTTCTGAGAAATATCAAATAAATCGGCAAGGGGGTTTCTAATTTACTTTAAGTGTCAGGTACAATGACGAAGGGAGAATGAGAGGACATAGCCACAAGCTGTATCAGGGAAGGTTCAGGTTGGACATCAAGAGGCATTTCTTCATGGAAAGAGTTGTTAAACATTGAAACAGACTGGAGGAGTCTGCACCTGTCTGCAACAGGTGGAGTCACCACCCCTAGAGGTATTCAAAACATGGACTTAGTGCTCTGATCTAGCTGACAGGGGGGTGATTGATCAAAGGTTGGACTTGATAATCTTAGAGGTCTTTTCCAACCTAAATGGTTCCGTGATGTATCCACAGCAGAAGTGCATCGTCCGAGGCCTACCACAGCCCACAAAGCCGCAAACGCCAGATCTCATGGCAACTCTTCAGGGCGTTTTGTTTTCCATTAAAGCTCACCAAAAACTCCAAAAACTTTAAGAGACATAAAGTTATACATTGTTTAAAATGCAGATCTATGGTGTAATTTTGTATCTGCCAGAGGGTTTGCTGGCTACATGTCACATCCCTACAAAGCCAGCAGAAACCGAAGCAGAAAATTAAAGGCCTCACATGATTATAAACACAGGAGTTATCTTCCAGAAAACAGTTAAATTTTTCCAGAATAATAGAATGACAATTATTTCAAATAAGGCCTTGAATACAAGAGTATGTGCTTACAATTGAAGGGTGAATAATAATGTCAGAACAGTGGGTATGGTCCAAAGTCTAATAACCACACATTTTCCTATTCTCTTCTCTCCTCCCCAAAAGCATTAAAAAACAACATGCTTCTCTGAACTAGGGGGACATAATTTCAGAGCCCTTAACAAACTTTAGGTAGCACCATGCAAACTCAAGCTCAGAAGAGCTGTAGTCTTATGGATTGTGAAAAAAAGACAACCACTGTGCAAGCTGCAAGAATTACTCTTCACCAGCTGTGAGAGGCACCCAAGAGGAACACAGGAAGACCACAGTGCAGTACCTTGAAAACTACATGTGCCTGGCATCAAAGACTTTGGTAAATGAAACTGGCCTCCTCTTGATATTGCAATGTTTGCTCCCATTCAAGTACACCATTATAAATAAATAAATATATAAATAGCATTCAAGGAAGCCAAGAAAAGCAGAGCATACATTTTCTTCACTAATACAAGAGACAGGACATCCTTCTTCCAAAACAAAGTCAAGTCTGTCAACTGACCACAGAGATGGACTACTTTCCATGTATTGTACACTGTCTTTTATTTCCTTTCAGAGAGCAGGGTTTAAGTCTGTATTTGACTTGCCATCAAAGGAAGACAATTAAAAAAACCCACAAAAACCACTAGAAAATTCAAACATACACACATAAACCCAAACACAAAACATAAAAAAATCAACACATCCTTCAATTTTCAATGCCATTGCTTTTCAGCTTGTCTGGTACCATATTTCAGATGAGTTTTAGTCTCCTGCTAAGCTGCAATCCTCTGATATTCAACCAAATCACTATAAATGTATTTTAAATGCTTTCTTTTTACCAGTAAAACTTCTGCTTACTTTGACTTTAGCCTTCATGCAATGTTCTTTATAGCATTTTATACCTAAATAAACTGTTCTGCTTTTGTAAACTATGAGCCTTAACCACATTGCTACTTACAAAGAACATTTATAAAATATCTTTTTTTGCTGCAGTTTAAAAATTATTGCAATATGGGATTTTTCAGAAACAAAACAAAAACCTCATCTACTTATGCAATAAGCAAATTGTGCAATTTAGCTAACATGAAAAATAAACTGTAATTGTAAACTTCTATAGCCTGTCCTGCAGGCCAGCCAATTCTCTGTAGATAAAAATATCAGACAATCTGATAAAGAAAGGACAATTTGGTAAGGTGTGGAATTAAGTGCAACTAAGGAAGATGATTACAAATCACTTACAAGTACTCTGGCACAATTTTTTTAATCTTAAATGAGGCAGAACTTTCTTGACCTAGTGTAATTGAGAGGCATTTCAAATACACTGGAATACAGCTATCAGGACTAGTAAAGCAAAACTACTTCCTCCTGTGAAAATCCTCAGAGACAGCTGAACACCAGTTTAAATGTCCCAGTCTGGCTTTAAGCTGGTTTATTAGGTTTAATGGTTGGAAATAACCACTGCACTTTTCAGCCTGATTTCAATAGCTGAGCCAGCAGAATTCAGTGTATTTAGCCCTGCAGGGTTTCATCACTAATCCATAATCTTCGTAATGTCAAAACTTCAGGGGTATTTAAAGAAATCCTACAATTATTTTAAAATGTGTGACCAAACAGAAATGTAACAAGTGCATACACTTTTCCCCTACTCAAAGCTCAAAAAAAAACCCCTACAAAACCACCTGGATGTACAATTTTATCAGTGTTTTTGTGGCATAGCACACTTTCAAAAATCCAAGCGTAGAGTCTTCTTCTTGAAATCTGCTAATGCTCACTTAAGAACAGGTCCTGATACTTCAAAATTAAGGGTAAAGAGAGTTTAGGTTCACTTGGCAACTGTTTATAAAAGCACAAAAGAACATAAGAAAAATCCATCTGAAAAGTATATGCAACCAATTAAGATAATGAAGATTGCTGACAAGAGGGTGATTCTGTTAGATTTGATGGGGGGAAGTATGTGAGCAAACAGTCCTGTTTAAAGGTTTATATTATGATTCATTGATGCATCTGAATTTTCATCCTTTTTTTTGTAGGAGTATTTCAAGAGATAAGACAGTTCTTTTGGTTTGTAACACCTTGGAAGAGTTACTAAAAATAACAGCCACTGTAACAGTTCTATCCTTCCCCCTTTCCTCTAGATTTGGCACAGAAGCCTAGGAAAACATTCAGATACAACAGGTGCAGAAAAACATGAAAAATAATGTCATTCTAAGAAATTAGTACTGTGAGACACACACCATCATCTGGCACCATCAAATACTTCCTGAGTGAAACTAATCATGGCTTTGACAAGTAACTGGGCACTGCCAGGCAAATGAGACACAGGGACTTGTCTTTTAGTATTAAGGCATTTTTCAAGCCTTCTCCAGCTGAAAGAACATACATGATTCTTTCCTGAAACTTAGAAGCAAAAACTCTCTTTTGTACCTAAGAAACATTGAAACAGACAGGTAAAAAGACTTTTGTGTCAATCCAGTGTCTGCCAGCAGGTTAGGAACAATGCTGAAATAAGCCAACACAAATTGTGGAGATTTGCAATCTATCCACTTGGCCACTGTCCATGCCATTCAGCCACGTGCTTGTTTTGCACTGAATCGAGCTACAAAACTCACAGAGTTAAAGGAAAAGACACTGCCAAACTTTACTTGAATGTGGCATGGATGAGGCAGGGAATGAAGGGAAATGAAAGTCAAGGCAAGACCTTCAGCAAAGAAGTGCAGAGCTTCCTCCCCAGGAGGGACCATTCCCAGGGATGGATAGCAAACCAACTCCAACTCCAGGGCTGGCCACAGTGCCACAGAGAGCAATCACATCACATCACACACAGCTGATAGAATTAATACACTAATCTAAAATCATCGGTTTTCATAAATACTGTGGGGTTTTTCTCTATAACTAATAGCCTCCAAATAGAATAACAAAGACCTTGTGGGATTTATCCAGGAGCTAAAGTAAGGGAAGGACAAAACTATTTTTTTCTCCCAGGCTTGAAAAGACTTTCTGAAGCAAGAATATGAAACTCGTGCAAAGACGTCAGAGTCTTGATTCAGTTTGATAGTTTTCCAGTTTCTGTACTCCACCAAGCAGTTTCTGATCTCAACTTCAGCAGCAAAACACAGGTGTTGAAAATTAGTAAATTAGACAAACAGTATACTGCAAGGTTGTTTTTAAAGTGAGTGAAACAAGACTGATAAGATGAATATTATGTGGCGTGTCTACTAAACAGAGATTTCTTCTTTTTAAAGAAAAGACTTTCAAAAGCACTGAAAAAAGATCAGTTGCTGAGGGGGAAAACAAAGAGTGAAACTGAAGATGGTTAAGCACAAACATACTTTAAAAACAGTAACTTTCCTTAGTCATAGCTGATTTTAGAACAACTGTATGATTTAGTACTTCTTTCTGCATTATTCTTTTCCCTTCTCTCAAAAAATCTTTTGCCCAAGAACTCCGAATTTAAATATTCAAGATATATATAGATATATACTAAAATATATATGGACTTGTGCATTTGAATGTGTACAGGTCCATGGGACCCAAGGACACTTATCTGTGGGTCCTGATCTTTAAGGTCCATTCCAACCCTTAACATTCTGTGATTCTATGAAATACTGAACCCCTGGAGCACCATAGATGAACAAACACTGTTTTGGATTCCATTCAGCAGTTGGTTTTAATCCACATCATAATCCCACTCACTAATTAAAACAATTCCAGCTGTGTAAATAATCAACAACACACCTAGCCTGTAATGGTCTTATTTTTCCTAACAGCCAATTGAAGGGACCAGATCAAAGAAAATTGTCATTTTTTCCTTGCAGAAAGAAAGTAGAAATAAAAAGAGTAGGAAGGTATTTGCAGCACAATATGCAGTTAAACCTGAGGAGAAAAAGGAAAGTAAGAGGCACATCAAGGCTTGCAACTTGCTTCTAACTTCCTTAAACAATTTCAACACACTTATTAAAAATATGCTATTTATTAACTCTAAAATTACCATCCAAATTAAAAGGAATCCCTTTTCCACTTCACTAGGATTGCTTCAAAGGTCAGCCAACAATCACTGCTGGGCTCAAACTGAAATTCATTATTTCCAGCCGGCAGTAATGTTAATGGCTATGATAATTACAGTGATTGGTGGTTTGGTTACTTGTTGTGCCAGAAAGAGATACCATTATGTGACCAACATAATCCTACCTAATCCTTGAAGGCTTGCATATAAACCACAGAGGTGTCAAAGAAAGAAAATTATATATGAGCAAGATCAGTGAAGTGTTATGACTTTTCATACTTGTTTTCTAAACTGCATGGAAATTAGATGATTTAACGCTTTCAGTCTCCAAAAAGAATGGGAGATGTCAAGTGAGCCAAAACAGAATACTCTTGCTCAAGTACATCTTGTGGAGTTTGCAGCCTTTGAGATTCAGCTGGATTAGACATGAGAAGATACACTATGAATTTCATTTGGAAATACCCTTACCAACACTTCACCTTTTGTGAAAGTTTATTTTCATCTTAATTCTATCTTTTCTATTTTAATGTTTCAATTTCTTGCCCTCCATTTGTCAATTTAAGAACTGAAAAAACTACCAACACCGGCACACAGAGTGATCAAGTAGTGATGGACAAATTAGAATTAAATTAAATTGAAGAGATCTTTAATTTGTGCCTTTGTAAAAGCAGCACAGTAGTACCAGGACACAGAAAGGACCTGACATTAGAAGATTGGGGAAGGCTGGTTGCCATTATGAATACTAAACTGATCAATGGAATTATTGTAATGTAGGGCAAGCACATGCCAAGTACTAAAATACCATCTTAATCATTCAGCCTTGCAGCTTGCTTTGACCAGGTTGGTTTTTGAAAGTACTCCATCAGGACTAGGGATTTACATTAAATATACAGGGATGACCTGGTTTCATCAAAGTTAGCTCTATTTGAAATTTGTCTGGCTAGGACTAGGAAATGGAATTAGGTGACAGGACAAGGGTGTTCTGAGTTTTCTGGTTTGGGGTAGGTTTTCCTCCTGCAGTAATTCTTAAAATATATTTAATTTGTTCCAAAAATATTGAAATAGAAAAGGTCTCTGGTTTTAGCAATACAAAAGCTAACCCAAAATACAGCAGAGCAAAAAATGGAACAGTTCAGATAGACGTATTTTATCTTATTCCTCATCAATTTAGTGTAGTAGTAAATGATAAAAAAGCTCTCCAGTTTCATCTTCTCTGTTATTAAAACCCTGCTTTCCATCTTTGGAAGCATATCTTTTGCAATTTAGCACTTCATACTTAATTTCTTTTTTTTTTAAACTATAGAATTACTAATGAAAAGGAACTGATAATTTATGCTTTTCGAAACTATGAATTATTCATAAACTACAAGACAGGACCCATGTAGAATCACATATTCTGATTCCTACTGAAGTAGCTTGAAATTACAGCACAAGTGGCAAAGTAGCCACTATTAGAACCATAGAATTACTTAGGTTGAAAGGGTCCCTTAGGATCAAGTCCAACCATAAAATATACTACAGTGCATCCATATATACTATACTGTACAGACTAATTAACTCCTGCCTACTTACCACACAAAGGTATCTAATCTTAATTTTGTTATCAAGGAAGGTCTTACAGAGTCACTTTGGTGTCTCTGCAAGACTCTACACTCTGCCATACAGCCACAAAAATCCAAATACCAGAGTGGCTGTGGCTCAGGTAGGTGGGTTTTACTCTTCTTGTATTTCCAGTGTAACTAAAATGACAAAAATAAAAAAAACCTACCAGATTTTGGCATTGCTGTGGTGACAAAGAGAATACTACCTACAACATTTTGGCACAGGACAAATGTTTCCAGGTGAGTTTCCCCTGGAATTCCTAACATAAGGGTGACACTATAGGAGGATGGTACAAAACCTGCAGCTGCTGTATTTTGTCTGATGTAAGTTGGAAACTTAAAACCATGAAAACAAGACAATATTCTCTTACATAATAATCATTAAAATTAAATAACAAAAAACAACCCTCAAACAACACCAAATGAACAATAAAACAAAAATCAAGAAAATCAAGGATAATCAAAATAAAATCAAGAGAAAGGAATCAAGGAATTCATCAAAGGTTTGTGATGAGAAACTGTGTATTATTCCCAGTAAAACAAAAAGTGGCAGCATAAAACACAGGTGCTGAAAGTACTGTATCCTGCAACAGAGAATTCACTGAAATTCCTAATCTCATCATAAGACTCTAAAGTAGGTCACAGCAAGCTTAAAAATTGACAGAAATCAAAGAATAAGGGTAATAGTATGTAAATCACTTTCTTTCTTTCTTTGCAAAGTTGATACTTCTTTCCCCTCCCCCCTTGATTTGGACAAAGCCTCAAATACAAAAGGATCCATTGTCTCTACAAACAGAAAAATATTTATGAACATACCATTAAAAATACATATTAATGACAAATCATCTGCTTTTAGGCCATAACTAATTGATCTAGAATTCTTTCAGTAATTACTTTTTCTTAATTACTGATTTACATCTGGTCAGTGTTATCCTAAATGTTGTGATTAGAAAGTATTAAAAAGACCAAGCACATGAGATAGAAATCCTAGTTCCAAATATACACATCATTAAAAAGCTTTTTTCCCCCCTCTAAAATTATACTCACAACTCAGGAGAATTTTATCTTACTTTTGCACAGAAGTATGTTAGAACAACCTTCAGTTATGTTATTGTGAAAAGTAAAGAAGAAAACAACAGTTATTTCTTTTTGAGCAGCAATTTCAAATAAACATTGTGCAACCAAATTTGTCTTAACATTCAGCACATCCTGAAAATAATGCTTTTTTGGTAAAACAGACAAAAAATTACCCAAAAATGAAAAATGTCTGCAAAGTGTCTGGCTTCACTACATCACAAACTGGAATCATGATTTTCAGAACATAATATGCTTAACAGTTAATAAGTTACATAATTAAGTGATATTTGTCTCCTCTCTATATCCAACAAGTTAGCTTGGACTCAATTTAGGATATCAGAAGCTCAATATAGTTTTGTTTGGTCCCAAGAAAGGTCAACACCTGAGCATAAATTTCTCCACTGTAAGTAAAATTCTTATAAGCAGCTCCAAAATCACATTCCTAGATCTGAAAGACATATTCTGATAGACAACTAGCAGCTAGAGATTTTGTTTCCAGCTCAAAATTTCAGATTTCACCCTGGGAATAAAGCATTGCACTCATGATTTATTTAGTTAAAAGCGAAATGCTACTGCATCAACTCTGCATTTGACACAGCATATCAATCTTATTCTAGATTATTATACCCAAGAAATAATCTACCTCCTGCCAAACAGCACTTTTTTTAAATTTTATTTCTTTGCACCCTGTTTCAAAAGCAACCTTTTCAGACTTTAGTACTTTACACTTGCAGTGCTTTGACAGAAAAAAGAAAAAACATAAGTGGTTACAGTAGGGAAAATTATGCTGGATACAATACAGTGACCAGGTGAAACCAGGAGTGTAAAAATTTGCATTTTGTTCTCTAGATTTTAAGAGCCCAGTACAACACTCACATTTATTGTCAATATACAGTCATGTTTTCAAATGTCTGCTTTGTAATCAAGGTAATTGTACATAAGGAAATCTTTCAAACCCAAGTTTTACTTAAGGCGCTGGAACAGAACTTCCTCAAATCATTTAATGATATTTTAAATATTCAGTAAATCAGCTGCTACAGTTTAGAGTATCTGTCTATCCATGCCCAGGTTATATCACAAATACTTTCTCTATCACTAAGAGTGATAGAGAAACATGTGTCTGCAAACTGACCTCTGGGTGGGCAGTGGGAATCAAGAATCATTGACCTTCAATGGCTTCTGTGAAAACCAAACTACATCTGCTAAAAAGGCAAGAAGCGCCAAGACAGAGTAATTTTTATAAATTATTAATGCAAATTCTTCTGAATTTTGGTCTCAGGTGAGCCAAGAGGGAGAGGTTTGGAAGAAGCCACAAAAAGAAGTGGAAGAATTGAGCAATCTGAAGAAGTTGCAGAAATGTTCTGCAGGAGAGAGAATGTTGTATGCTTATAGAAATGAGGTTTTCAAAGACCCTAGTGCAGGCAAAAGAAAGCAAGCACAAGAGAAGTTAGAAAACTGAGGCAGGGAGGATATGCTAAAATATTTTACCTGTGAGAAATGGAACAATTATGTGAGAAGTCTTTTGGGAATATACATATTCTTAAATATTTTTGGTATACTTTCAATAGAACATTTGCCTAGGGAGGCAACTATAACCATTCAGTGCCAACGGAATGGTCAGAACAGCATCTTTTCTGGACAGAATTCTTCTGGGAATGTAAGTGGTCCATCAAAGCAGAGATGACTCCAGGACATCCTTTCAGGATAGAGCAGAATACAGATATCCCACACTAGGCAGCTGAAAACACTGGATGAATCTACCACAACCTAAGAAACTTGAAGGTTGTCACTCTGAAGTGACGTAAACACAATAACATAAACACAAGCCTAGCAGCTCTCACACGTTGGATTTTGGTATTTATCCAGACAGAAGGTTAATTGCTGCCATAAAGGAAACTGCAAAGGACCTTAAATCTGAAAAGAAAGGAGAGGTGTTGAACTCAGAAATGCTGAAAAAAGCACATTTTGGGTTTGCCTTCTCAGACTCTTACTCCAAAGGAAATCAGCAAGTGTTAACATTATTGGAGGAGTTTGTGGAGGTTTGGTATTTTTTTAATAATGTGGTCATTTGTTCTCAGAGAATGGGACTAAGACCAGAAGAATCATTCCATGGAAGCCATTAAACAAGGAGCAGATTGTTGTGATTTCTGGATTACATTGACCATTTCAAAGGTGAATGCCCCTTCTGACTAGCCACCAGCATCCTTTCCTATTTCAAAACAATATTTATGTTTCTCATTTAGGCACAGGCAAAAAAAAAAAAACAGTCACCATTTCATATTTGACAAATTTCAGTATGAAGAGACTTGATAGTAATTACTGTGCATGAAAGCCTCAGTGTTGCAATTTATCACAACAAAAGCACTGCAATAAACAAAAAATAGTGATGAAGGGACATTACAAAAGTTAGCAACTCCTAGTAGTCAATGAATTTGTTAGTTAAAATTTAATAGGAAGCAACATACTACCCTAAAGGATCTGTATTTACACAAATAGATGAATTAAGAAGATTAATTAACATTATGATGTGTCAGAGAAAGTAAACTGTCAAGATGTGAAGGGAAGGAAAAATATTTAAAAGGTAAGAAATAATGTTTCTAGAAGAAAACTAATTAGCAGCTAATTTATCACATTGCAACTACCTACCATCCTGAGGGGGTTTCTGACAAGCTAGAAGGGGGAAATTACAGAAATCCTCTGAAACAGATCTAGGGCAGTATTCTAGGTCAGTATGCCGAGAGAAGCAGCACTGCAGAGGGCTGAGCAGCAGTGGCACTGCAGTCTCACAGCTGCCACTGCGTGTTGCTATGGGCACAAATCCCACCAAGGACTCATCCTCAAATCCCCAAAGACTCATTTTCCCAACACAGCTGCAATAAAAGTGCTATTTTGGAGGAAAACTTAAGCGATACTGTGAAAAATGTGAAGAAAAGTTGTAGCTAAGACTCTCCTCTCCATGAGCAGGGAAATGCTTGCTAACTTCTGTGAATTACTGCTTTTTGAGGAGGCAAGTGCCTGGAGCAGGATGAAGTTTTACTCTGAATATTTGAGCCCACGGCGATGAACCTCCTGCCCTCATCCTCAGCACCTAGCAGGGCCCTTTGTCCTGCCTGAACACGAGTGGTGGGGCTTGAGCATCTCCTTTCAAAACAGGCAATTAAAAAAACAAGGCAAATCAAGTACTTTAGAAAGACAGCCTAGGTGACTGTAATTTAACAGGTTGTTACACAGTTTGAGGATACAAGGAAGGAATAACAACTACCAAAAAAGGAAAAGAAATCAAAACAACAAAACCAAAACCAAACCCCCCAAAACAACCAAAAAAAAAACCCCAAAAAACCCCACCCACACAAAAAAATCCCCACAAACTCCAGCAACCAACACAATCCTTCCCACAAGATTTGCATTAGTATCTTAGTCCTGAAGGATGACAATTCATTTCTTCAATTACCTCCCCCATACCCTTTTCTAAGCATGTGTTAAGTAAGTTTGTCACATTACACTATATTTTAAACTCAAGATGACTGAACAAATTATGCTGCCATAAATATAACTGTCAAAGTTAGATAGGCAATTCCAAACTGCTTTTTTTTTCCAAACTGAAAAAAATTGCAATTTATTCTAGAGATCAGGCTAGACATGCCCAAGTAAATTACAAATATCTACATCCCAGAATAAACATTGCAGCACAATTCAAAGTAGCAATTACAAAATAATTACCTACTTCATTTTAAAGGACTAAAGGACATCAACTAGTATCTACAAAGCATTTATTATGCAACAAGCCTTCAGTTAAGACAAGCCCAAAGAAATGGTTCTAACATCCAGAAGGCCCTGGTCAACAGCTTAATATGCACAGCACAGGGATCCAGAGAGTTTTGGTTTTGTTTACAAAAATATATAAAACAGCTTAATTAAAATATATTAAAGAGATTAATTACAAGACAGCTTTAAAAGTTCAGGAAGGAAAAGCAGGAATCTGAATCAAACTGAGGAGTGGCTGTTCATTAACTTAAATTGAGGTCAAAGTGTTTGCTTATCCTAAAATCCACTGTTTGAACAGTAGTCAAAAACGTAAGTCTCTAAAATTAATATTGTTTCGTTCATCTGACAGATCTGCAGTGGAGCATCATTCTTAGGTACTGTACCTGGAACAAACAAAAGGCATGGTCACATGTCCACAGTCAAAGCAGCCTTTGTGAGATCCAACTATTAAGTGGCAAATTGATACAGCATTTAGTATTCTTAAATTAGTTTACCAGTAATTTTTCTTATAACTATTGCTTAGGCGTACATGATGTTTTTGGCTGCAGTTTTTCACCCAGCTGTATTACTTTTGAACAAACATTCTGGGAGTTTGCCAAATAATTTAATGTAAGAGACAGAAACATGAGGATATCACAGGCAAAACAAGTTATTTTGCTTCCTAATTTCCAGCTGTGGCATACTGTTAGTCTCTCAATTTAATATTGATACCATATCCAGCACCAATCTTCCAAGCCTGCAGACCCAAGTGAAATATGGAAAGTGAGCCTCCACACAAATAAAGAGAAGTCTGCCAGTTATTTGTTTATATCTTGTGCTGGTTTTGACTGGGACAAAGTTAATTTTCTTCACAGCAGCTCGTATGGGGCTGTGTTTTGGATCAGTGCTGAAAACTGTGTGGATAACACAGGGATGTTTTAGGAATTGCTGTGCAGAGCTTACACAGAATCAAGGCCTCTCCCCCTACCCCACCAGTGAGGAGGCTGAGAGTGCACAAGGACTTGGGAGAGGTCGCAGCTGGGGCACACTTGGCATTGCAGCCACTGGTGCTCACACGTTGCAGAAGTAAAGCTCCTATAAAATGCAACTTTAAATAAACTACTTTTTATTCTTCCTTGCTAAACTGACATAAGTATTCCTGGCAAGTTCCTACTTAAATACCTTACATCCCCTGTAGCTACTAGTAAATGAGGCTGTAGCTATTGAGATAACAATCCATGTAATGCTCTCAAGACCAAAAAAAATGGAGAATCCCTCACTTAAGAGCTACCTTATTCATGAAACAGAGTTCCTCCACTACATAACAAAATACCAAGAAATCAAACATAGATATAAATCTGAACTGTTTCAATGTATTAAGGATTTCAGGTCTTGAAGTCCTCCAGTTTCTCCAAGATAATGCAGAAATTTGTGGTCTGGCAAAAGAACACCATTAAGAGTCACTAAGAAGCATCATAATTGCATAAAATTCAGAAAATATTATGTATTCTGTAAACCACACAATCTATTCCACACGCTGATCTTGATTATCACAAGACTTACACAAACATGTAGTACAAACACCTATTAAACACACCCACTGAATATACCTTCAGCAACAACAAAGATAAAACTGAGATAGAAAGCAGGAGTTCACAAAGTAGATCAGACTGCACAATTTTTAAAAACAATTAACAAAGGAACAAAAGCAGACATTGCCTGTTCAAAATCCCAAAGTACAAGGAAGTACAAAGGGACTTTCTTCACTTCTTAAAATTTATTAAAGGCTTCTGCAAAACAGCAATAAGGATAAGCATATTAGCTCAAACCTCAGAAATCGCTGCATACACAGCCCAATCTGTTACAAAACTAGAAATACAGAGCAGCAAATGTTTATCTGCAGCTTAAACATACTTGTATCAGTTTAGAACAAAAGAGTTCTTTTTTAAACATCTTGACACCTCCTCTCTGATTTTATTATGTCTTGTGTTGATAAGGCACGGTTGCATGCATGTTCTCTACTTACCACTCTAGCTTTCTGATGAAAAGTTTTTGTTATTCTAGAATTCAGTACTTTTTATCTCTTATAAATGTATGGTTACTACAATTTTAATAAATTATGTATTCTCAGAAAGATTTTTATCTGTTTTGAATACTGTTCCCCCCAAAACAAAGCCTAGAGCTCTCATTCACTTTCTGCAGTTCACATTTATTAAGAAATGCACATTTATTCCTAGAAATGGCTTTTGCTCAGGATGAAAAGCTTGAAAGCAGCTATTCTTTATTGTTGACAGATTTGTAGAGAAAAAAATAGAAAAAAAATAAATTATACATTTATGTATGTTTTATATATATTTATTTAAATATATTTATGTATCAGATTTAGTCAAAATTTACTACACTATGAGGAAGATTGCAGGTTACTTACTAAATTTGCCTTTTACAAGACCAGTTACAATGATATTCATAGTGTAATTAACTATATTAAATCACCTGGGAGCTGATTTGTTTTGAAGGACTTTTAAACTCTTTTTAATTTACCCAATCACTTGTTGCAAGAAATTCAAGTCATTCCTGGAGATGAATGAGATTACATGACCTGGTTTCCAATTTTTTTTTTATTTTTTTTTTTTTTATTTCTG